>JAIGNY010000974.1:0-37626 GCA_020152595.1 Chiridota heheva | reverse complement strand
AAACAAAACTAACATAAAACACATTGTACAAGAATAAATTTAACAAGTGTGTTCTCCAAATTACATTACGCATTTTAAAACGTTGAAATGAAGATGAAATGCGAAGGAAATTTAATAATGATAACTTACGTTCTGAAGTGTTTCCATAAAAAATTAAAGAGAAGGTAAAATACATTAACATAGATAATAATACACATAGTCATTAGAAAATTACAATAACATCAGTAAGTATTAGAACTTAAAATGTAAACTGATTAATAGTATAGAAATGCTACATCCTAATTGATATGGGTACAAATATATTATCATGTAGATGTTTGCTTTTTTCTCCTACGCCCTGGAAAGAGCAGCAACTAAAAAGGGTACATTACATATACACACACTTCTTTCTTTAAAAAGGATGAATTTAAAGCAATTGAAGTTATTTCTCAAAAAGAAAAAAAAGATTGAAAGCATTTGAAAATAGCCTGAGTAAATGATTCTTACTTCTTATGTCATAAATAATTATTCCGAGCTAGATAATGCTACTATTTAAGAAATATTGTCTGTAATCAGTCTCTACATACAACTAAGTTTGCTTTCCTTGAATTTGCGTTGATTTCTAAGCGTTCTTTCAACATTCTTAATTTCATCGTGAATTAATATCAGCAGTATTTACATACTTTCCACGATTACTTAATTTTTAGCATCGTGAATTACATCAACAATGTTACGTTTGCAGTCGCATGTAAAAATTCCGTATCAAAAACAAAACTATACATAAAACACGTTATACAAGAGTAAACATAACAAGTGTGTTCTCCAAATTACAGTCGCAATTTAATACGTTGAAATGAAGATGAAATGCGACGGAAATTTAATAATGATAACTTACGTCCTGAAGTGTTTCCATGAAAAATTAAAGAGAAGGTAAAAGACATTAACATAGATAATAATACACATAGTCATCAGAAAATTACAATATCATCAGTAAGTATTAGAACTTAAAATGTGAACTTATTGATAGTATAGAAATGCTACATCTTAATTGATATGGGTACATATTTATTATCATGTAGATTTTTGCTTTTTTCTCCTACGCCCTGGAAAGAGCAGCAGCTAAAAAGGTACATTACATATACACACACTTCTTTCTTTAAAAAGAATGAATTAAAAGCAATTGAAATTATTTCTTAAAAATAAATAATTGAAAGCATTTGAAAGTAGCCTGGGTAGATGATTCTTACTTCATGAATAATTATTCCGAGCTAGATAATGCTACTATTTGAAAAATATTGGCTATAATCAGTCTCTATGTGACCCACTAGCTCTCTCAAACGGAAAGTTAGGTAATGAATGGTCAGCTAAATTTTATGGGCCTAGATCTTCAGGAACGAAAGCGAAGCTTCCAGACCGAAAATACATAAGTGAAATGAAAAATAGTTTGTTTTATCTCACAGGCCTGTACAAAGGACACAACAAGTATAAAATACAGTTCAGATATATATTATTCAACTAATCCCAGGGATATGACTATCCTCTGAGTTGAATATACATCAACATTTACAGTATACAAGAATAGAACACAATTACTCACAAGTACTTAAGACTCAATAATTAATCAATAAAATGTATGTGCACAACAACTATGATTTGGCCAATTTGAATTAGTGTTCAGGTACCTTTTATCGGCGATACTGTTCTGAAGATGACCACTGGACTCTTCCGAAGAAAATGAGAGTTGTACTTACAGTTCAGACTGCTACATATACTTCACACAAACTGGTTTATTAAACAAAATCCATTCAGTCCAAAGTAAAAAGATATCGCTTAAATTCACTGGAACTCCATTAACAAACAAACAAAAGAAGGAAAGTCATCTGGAAGATCACACACTGTATCAGCAATATTTAACATCTGAATTGAATCCTTCCGAACTCTGAAATTATCACTTTCTTGATGATTCAATTTAACAATTTACTGGACCGAACTGGAATGATTTGATTAAGTTCAAATGTTGGTTCAGGCACTTGTCGAAATATTAGCTTTTCACTTCTTCTTAATAATTATTTTACTTTGAAATTTCTCAAGCTTCTTAAAATAAAATGTCATTATTTATATAAACTTCTGAGCTTATACTCAAAATCTGCCACTGAATGTTAAACAGCAATGTGGTTCTATTGAACAATAATATTTTATCAACTTGTGACTTGAAGAAATATTCTAAGTATCAACTTGTGATTTTAAAGAAATATTTTGAGTAAGTACCAACTTGTGATTTAAAAAAGTATTCGAGTCAGAAAATAGCCAGTCTATTTACAAAATTTACAAGTGAGCCAAAACGCTTTATCAAAATGTAAGAATCATGATTAAGATATCGACTGACTTTTTGGGCGTGTTGCAATAACTTTTTAAACTGAATATTTTGCAACATCAGCTATCCCATAATTTTCTCAATCATCCCATTGGTCGTTTTAACCCATGACATGTCCATGCATATTTAAAGAAACTTGCAATTGGTCACTTATAAAATCATGGCCGAATTACATCACTTTTCCTGGAACAATATTTGACAGATGTCTGTCAAATTTGAGGCAAATGTGACAAGAAACAGCCAAAACCAAAATAACTAAACTGCTTCCTCCCTTAAACAAAGAGAAAGTTTAACAACTTGGATAAATTACCCACACCCAAAGAGACAACTGTCTCCCCAGAAACAAAAGGTAACATAAAAACTCTTACTTTGCACTAAACAGCCCAAACCAAAATGACAAAATTGCTTCCTCCCTTAAACAAAGAGAAAGTTCAACAAACTGGGTAAATTACCCACACCCAAAGAGACAACTCAAAAGGTACAATAAAAAGTCTTATTTTGCACTAAACAGCCCAAACCAAAATGACAAAAATGACAACAACTTGGGTAAATTACCCACACCCAAAGAGACAACTCAAAAGGTAACATAAAGACCCTTACTTTGCACTAGGAAATAATTACCCTCTTCCAAGTACAATTACTGGACAGGTTGTTTACAACTTTCCAGCTATTCATCCTTGGGTGACAGTGATACCTGCAGGACCACATCATAAGTAAGGATGTCTTGAATAACCATAGGGTTACACCTTCCCCCGCTAAGAAAAACATTGTCCCGATGTTCATCCAATGACGAATGAGTACCAATATAAATCTAAGCTGTTCTTGACTCAGACTATATGATCAAATCAAATGGTGTCTTCCTAATGTGCAATTGAAATCACACATCCTACATGAAGTGGTTTAAAAACATCTTGCAATACACATCTTTAAACTGTATGTACACATATATACATCAAATACATAGTCAACGTGAGTTACCCATTTTGAATAACCTCCAACATTACTTTCAAATACAAATCATTCGGCTTAATTTGCAATCTATCTTGTATCTTAAGCAAATAGTCAACCTTTTTCTGCCATGCTGGGATATCAGGTGGTACTAATAAAGCATGTGAATAGCCTAAACGATCTGGGGGTTTCACATTCCTAGTCGTACGTCGTACCCAATTTTTAGTAGGGGCATTATCCTCAAGCGCCTCTACTTCTTCAGATTCACTGGCCTGATCATTTTCAACAGCAATCTCTTCGGGATTACTTGTTTGATCATTTTCAATAGCTTCATCACCATCTGTATCTTCTATAGGGTCCTCTCCACCAATAATCATACTAGGGTCGGGTACCCCTATACCCCGAGGGTCAAAATTTGGGGCATCAGCCCTAAGGTTGGAAACTGCTTGTTCAATTTGAGGACCAGCATCAAAACTAGTATACCATAATAGGTCATCATCATTTTCATCATGATCTAGCTCATCAGTGCCCCTTTGTGCCCGGGAGCGACTAGGACCTCGTTCTTTAACTGGAGAATCAGGTTCCTGTGGGACAATCTGATTCATAGGCCTGGGTCGAGGTAGGGACTGGAAGGGAAGAAGCATGTTCCTGTGCAGAGTTTTCTCTTTGCCAGCATTTTCCTCTGACCGTACAACATAAACTGGTATGTCTTCATTCACTCTCTTAACAATTCTGTAAACCCCTTTCTCCCACCTATCAGCAAGTTTATGTTTTCCCTTGAGACCCACATTTTTCACCAGCACTCTATCCCCAGGTCTTAAGAGCATCTCGCGCAGTTTCTTGTCATATCGCGCTTTATTTTGTTTTGAATGATTTTCAACTTGTTTGAAGCAAGTTCATATGCATAGTCTAGACGTGCTCTAAGGGATTCTGCATAGTCTTGGTGTGATTTTGGTTCTTCAGGGTCGTTACTGACCCTAAGTATATGTCAACGGGTAACCTTGGATGACGACCAAACATCAGAAAGTAAGGGGAAAAAGAAGTAGCATCATTTTGAGTGCAATTATACGCATGGACCAATGGAGCCACATACGATTTCCAGTCAGTTTTCTGATCATGTGTTAGGGTACCTAACATGGAGAGAAGAGTCCTATTAAAGCGCTCACACTGCCCATTACCTTGTGGGTGGCAAGGGGTCGTGCGGGACTTAGCCACATTGGCCATTTCACACAGGTGTTTGATTACTGCAGATTCAAAATTTCGACCTTGATCCGAGTGGAGTCTTGCAGGGAACCCATAATGCACAATAAAATTTTCAAATAAAATCTTTGCTGTGGTGCGGGCTGTCTGATTACGAGTTGGAAAGGCTTGTGCATAGCGAGTGAAGTGATCAGTAAGCACGAGTACGCTTGTGAAACCACCTTTAGATTCTTCAAGGGACAGAAAGTCCATACATACAAGTTCTAGGGGTGCACAGGTGGTGATGTTCACAAGAGGTGCCCTATCGATGGGCTTCTGTGTGGCCTTGCGGCGAAGGCATCTCTCACAGGATTTGACATAGTTAGTGATACCTTCTGTCATTCGTGGCCAATAAAATCGATCACGGGCTAACTGTAACGTGCGTTCTATACCCAAGTGACCCATGTCATCATGCAATAGCTGAAGAGCCTTGTTATGTAGGTCTGATGGAAGAATCAGCTGATAATATGTGTTAGAGTGGACTGTGGACACCCTTTTGCGATACAAGACCTCGTCACGAAAGCAAAGGTGGTCCCATTCTCTTAGTAGCAAAAGGACATCCTTGTCTTCAGTATTTCTTTCGTTTGGGAGGGGACGCCTACTTAACTTCAGATAATGAATTACCCTTGAAATAATTGTGTCGTCCCTTTGTCTTTTTCTCCATTCTTGTGGTTTTATCCGGGAAGGACGAGTGTTGGGAGTCCCAAGAACTGAAGGTAATGCACCCTGGCCCATTGCTACTGCCTCTACCAGGGGATCGAAAGTTAATTGGGCTTCATCATAGGAGAGATCAGTTTTGTGGTATGCACAAAGGCAGTTGAAGATCTGTGAATCCACTTGTTTGATTGTGGAGTAGTCTTTGTCACAATCAGAACCTGGGAGTCTTGAGAGAGAGTCAGCATCTTGGTTCTGATTACCTGGACAGTAGTGGGTGGTGAAATTAAAAGCACCTAGGGCAGCTAGCCACCTATGCCCTGTAGCGTCCAGTTTCGCCGTAGTAAGTATGTAAGTTAAAGGGTTGTTGTCAGTAATGACATCAAAGTTTCTCCCATACAAATAGTCTTTAAACTTATCTGTAACTGCCCATTTCAGCGCCAGAAATTCTAATTTATGAGCAGGATAATTCTTTTCACCCTTTCTAAGTCCACGGCTTGCATAAGCAATAACTCGTTTGACATCATCTTGGACTTGGTACAGAGCAGCCCCAAGACCATCTGTACTGGCGTCAGTGTGCAACTCAAAAGGCAACGAATAGTCTGCATACCCCAGAATGGGTGGATTTACAAACTTTTCTACCAATATTTTGAATGCTTTTTGACAAGCATCTGTCCATTGCCACTTAGGTAAGCTTTGACAGGCTTTGCCATTGACCTTCCTTGGTTGGCCCCCTGTGAGTTCATGCAAGGGCTTCGCAATTTTTGAATAGTCTTGCACAAATCTCCGATAGTAGCCTGCGAACCCAAGAAATGATCGAAGCTGCTTGACATTTTGGGGGACTGGCCAGGTCTGAATGGCCTTTGTTTTGTCTGGGTCTGTTTCTACCCCACTAGCTGACACTATGTGACCAAGATACTTCACGCGATCTCTTAAAAGTCACACTTTGAAGGTTTAAGCTTTAAACCATAGTCAGCAAGTCTTTGAAAAACTAAGGCTAGTCTTTCTAAGTGTTCCTCAAATGTTTTTTGAGAAAACGATGATATCATCGAGGTAAACGAGGCATTGCTTCAAATTCATGTCCCCAACACAGCGTTCCATCAAGCGCTGGAATGTGGCTGGGGCATTTGTTAGGCCAAATGGCATACGGTTGCACTCGTAAACCCCATTGGTGTAGTAAAAGCGGTCTTGTGTTTGTCTTTTTCAGCAACCTCGATTTGCCAATAGCCACTTTGCAAATCAAGGGAGCTGAACCACTTTGCTCCACTTAAGGCATCAAGTGACTCCTCAATGCGAGGAAGTGCGTTTAGTCTTTAATTGTGTCATTGTTTAGTTTTCTGTAATCGATGCAGAGTCTTATCGAACCATCTTTCTTTTTGACAATGACAATCGGGGATGCAAAGGGACTATGGGACTCTCTAATGGCCCCTGCATCGACCATGTCCTGTAGACATTGTCGCACCTCATCATACTGTGAAGGCGGTATTCTACGGTACCTGTCCTTGAAGGGCTTGTATTCTTTTAAAGGAATTTCATGCTTTACAACCGTAGTGTGTCCTAAGTCATTTTTGTCTTGGGAGAATACATGCATATAATTCTTGACTAAATCCTTTAATTTTGCGATCTTATCCTCGCTTGCAGAGCAATTTTCAAAATTTAGTTCTTGAATAATGATTTTGCGTCAGTGTCAGTACTTGTGTTGTGTATATTAGACAAAACTCTACTAAGACTCGTCGGTGAGTTCCCCAGAGACTGCCCAACATGGAGGTCGGCAATCACCATTTTAGGAGAAATAGTGATAGGTGATGTAGACCCATTGTAAAGTGTAACAGGAATGTTTGACCTTGACCTTCGGTCTATCTGCAAGAAAGCAGAAGTGACACTAAGTCCTTGAGGTAATTTAGGACTAATGGGTGCTTCAATAACAACTTCCTGACTTTGCGCTAATCTGAATTTGACAATACCCCTCACTACAGTAGATGCATTCGGGAGAATTGTAATTGATCGTTTTATCTTAGCTCGGACACTCCCCAATTTGCCACCTTTCTTCCACATACGGTCTTTAAGTTTTAGAGACTGGAATGCCACATGCCATGCTGTTGACAAATGGACAGATTGAAGGAAATGCACCCCATGAAGTCTTTTGCAATCTGCATGGCGTTGAGAAATTAAGTTTGTGCCAATTGTGAGAGGCACAAGTTTGTTGTAGGTTGTATCTGGTACCACCAAAGTTACCACATTATAAACTTTCTGGTCCATACCTACCCTTGATGCAAAACTTATTGGAAATTCTATATAGATTGACCCCCAGCCCCTTCTATACGTAAAATATCGTCAAGGGGTTGGATAGGAATATTTTTAAGGTATTTGTCATGGAATGATGCTGAAATAGTTGTTACCTGTGAACCAGTATCTATCAAACTTCTACATTTTATGCCATTTGCAATGACATTGTCTTCATTTGCATTTCCTACTATCTTGTCAAGGACATTTTCATTGACTTTATCCCTAATTTTAGGACCTGAAGGCTTTTTGGATCTGGGACGTTCTTGATGGCACCTTACTGCATGCCCCCCTGCAGTGTGCCCTGAGAGTTTAAAGAACAATCTTTTTGCCTTTCTAGCCATTCCTTCGTCGGGACATTCCTGCAGCCCTTAACAACGTGTCCCTCCTGCCCACAACGATAACATATGACCTTTGTCTTTGGTCGAGTATTATTAACAAATTGGGTCCTTTGGTCTTTTTGTGTAGGTTTAACTTTTCCTTTATTCTCTTGATGTGCTTGCGCCTGTGCATGCCTTTTGGGTTTGGGGGTAGGGTGCTGGCGAACTGTCTCAGCTAATTCGTTCTCTGCAATCCGAACCATGTAAATAATATCGTCAAATTTAGTTGTGACTTCATATTGGTGGCGGATCGAGTTTTTCACATATTCATCCTTTAACCCTTGCCAGAAAACAATCTTTAGTGTGTTATCCACAAATTCTTTCGCAATACCCCCTCGCTCCTTAGCCCTAAAAATTTGTATGTGTAACCTGCGACCATATTCTCATGCAGTTTCCCCTTGTTCTTGCTGGCTAAGGTAAACTTGCTGCAACAGGACAGCCCCACTCTCCACAGCCCCATACAGACCCTCAAGTTTATCTATAATGTCCTTAATGGACGAACTAGATTCCATAAACCTGACAATCTCCCCTGCCTGTCCCCTTAATGATCTACGAATTATAGGTGTTAATAATGACTGTGAGTAGATTCCCTTTTCCAACAGGCAGTTAACCTCATATTTCCAAATCTCAAAAGAGGTCTCACCTGGTTTTGGCTTGGGATCTCCACTAAAGGCAGATATTTTGGGTGGCTGAAAGGCAGTTAGTGGCTGCCTATGTGCTATGGGGGATTCTGGACTATAATCTTGAGAAATAATCTGATACCCAGCAAGGCGTAGTTTTGCAACCATGTCTTCCAGGTTTTCTGTTATACTGGTGGGGTCTTCTTGTTTATCAGTTTTGGGTGGTATGACAAAAAAATTAACAATTAATTTCTCCCCACCAAACTCCATACCGTTAAACCGTTCAACAGCTGCCTTTGCAACTGATTCAGCTCAAAATTCACAAGAAGCATTGCCAGTATACTTCCCTGTGATGGAGTCAATCCCCATTGTTAATTTGACGACATCACCAATTTCACTGAGCAACTCACGTAAATTACTTTCAGTTGTGTCTACCCCCAACCCTTCAATCACAATGCTGGTGGAAGACATGGTTACAAAGTAAAATTGATAATACCAAGGATATTAATTAAAGTAAAGTGTCTACTAGATGAAACTATATTCGAATTCGGGAATTCAAATAAAAAGTAATATTCACATGTACATGTATGTCCTTTGTCAGCCTGGATAAAAGAACCAAAACCTAATTTTTTAAATTTCAAAATAAAAATTTAGATCTATTGCCGTCCCTCATCGGGCGCCAAGCTGTGACCCACTAGCTCTCTCAAACGGAAAGTTAGGTAATGAATGGTCAGCTAAATTTTATGGGCCTAGATCTTCAGGAACGAAAGCGAAGCTTCCAGACCGAAAATACATAAGTGAAATGAAAAATAGTTTGTTTTATCTCACAGGCCTGTACAAAGGACACAACAAGTATAAAATACAGTTCAGATATATATTATTCAACTAATCCCCAGGGATATGACTATCCTCTGAGTTGAATATACATCAACATTTACAGTATACAAGAATAGAACACAATTACTCACAAGTACTTAAGACTCAATAATTAATCAATAAAATGTATGTGCACAACAACTATGATTTGGCCAATTTGAATTAGTGTTCAGGTACCTTTTATCGGCGATACTGTTCTGAAGATGACCACTGGACTCTTCGAAGAAAATGAGAGTTGTACTTACAGTTCAGACTGCTACATATACTTCACACAAACTGGTTTATTAAACAAAATCCATTCAGTCCAAAGTAAAAAGATATCGGCTTAAATTCACTGGAACTCCATTAACAAACAAACAAAAGAAGGAAAGTCATCTGGAAGATCACACACTGTATCAGCAATATTTAACATCTGAATTGAATCCTTCCGCACTCTGAAATTATCACTTTCTTGATGATTCAATTTAACAATTTACTGGACCGGAACTGGAACGATTTGATTAAGTTCAAATGTTGGTTCAGGCACTTGTCGAAATATTAGCTTTTCACTTCTTCTTAATAATTATTTTACTTTGAAATTTCTCAAGCTTCTTAAAATAAAATGTCATTATTTATATAAACTTCTGAGCTTATACTCAAAATCTGCCACTGAATGTTAAACAGCAATGTGGTTCTATTGAACAATAATATTTTATCAACTTGTGACTTGAAGAAATATTCTAAGTATCAACTTGTGATTTTAAAGAAATATTTTGAGTAAGTACCAACTTGTGATTTAAAAAAAGTATTCCGAGTCAGAAAATAGCCAGTCTATTTACAAAATTTACAAGTGAGCCAAAACGCTTTATCAAAATGTAAGAATCATGATTAAGATATCGACTGACTTTTTGGGCGTGTTGCAATAACTTTTTAAACTGAATATTTTGCAACATCAGCTATCCCATAATTTTCTCAATCATCCCATTGGTCGTTTTAACCCATGACATGTCCATGCATATTTAAAGAAACTTGCAATTGGTCACTTATAAAATCATGGCCGAATTACATCACTTTTCCTGGAACAATATTTGACAGATGTCTGTCAAATTTGAGGCAAATGTGACAAGAAACAGCCAAAACCAAAATAACTAAACTGCTTCCTCCCTTAAACAAAGAGAAAGTTTAACAACTTGGATAAATTACCCACACCCAAAGAGACAACTGTCTCCCCAGAAACAAAAGGTTACATAAAAAGTCTTACTTTGCACTAAACAGCCCAAACCAAAATGACAAAATTGCTTCCTCCCATAAACAAAGAGAAAGTTCAACAACTTGGGTAAATTACCCACACCCAAAGAGACAACTCAAAAGGTAACATAAAGACCCTTACTTTGCACTAGGAAATAATTACCCTCTTCCAAGTACAATTACTGGACAGGTTGTTTACAACTTTCCAGCTATTCATCCTTGATTGACAGTGATACCTGCAGGACCACATCATAAGTAAGGATGTCTTGAATAACCATAGGGTTACATCTACATGCAACTAAGTTTGTTTTCCTTGAATTTGCGTTGATTTCTAAGCGTTCTTTCAAGATTCTTAATTTCATCGTGAATTAATGCCAGCAGTATTTATATACTTTCCACGATTACTTAATTTTTAGCATCACGATTGGACTTCAACAAAGTGACGTTTGCTGTCGCATATGAAAACTACGTACCAAAAACAAAACTAACATAAAACACATTGTACAAGAGTAAATTTAACAAGTGTGTTCTCCAAATTACATTCGCATTTTAAAACGTTTAAATAAAGATGAAATGCGACGGAAATTTAATAATGATAACTTACGTCCTGAAGTGTTTCCATGAAAAATTAAAGAGAAGGTAAAAGACATTTACATAGATAATAATACACATAGTCATCAGAAAATTACAATAACATCAGTGAGTGTTAGAACTTAAAATGTGAACTTATTAATAGTATAGAAATGCTACATCCTAATTGATATGAGTGCATATAGATTATCATGTAGATATTTGCTTTTTTCTCCTACGCCCTGAAAAAAGCAGCAGCTAAAAAGGTACATTACATATACACACACTTCTTTCTTTAAAAAGGATGAATTGAAAGCAATTGAAATTATTTCTTAAAAATAAATAATTGAAAGCATTTGAAAATAACCTGAGTAAATGATTCTTACTTCTTATGTCGCAAATAAGTTTTCCGAGCTAGATAATGCTACTATTTGAGAAATATTGGCTGTAATCATTCTCTACATGCAACTAATTTTGTTTTCCTTGAATTTGCTTTGATTTCTAAGCGTTCTTTCAAAATTCTTAATTTCATCGTGAATTAATGCCAGCAGTATTTATATACTTTCCACGATTACTTAATTTTTAGCATCACCATTGGACTTCAACAAAGTGACGTTTGCTGTCGCATATGAAAACTACGTACCAAAAACAAAACTAACATAGAACACATTGTACAAGAGTAACCATAACAAGTGTGTTCTCCAAATTACATTCGCATTTTAAAACGTTGAAATGAAGATGAAATGCGACGGAAATTTAATAATGAGAACTTACCGACTGAAGTGTTTCCATGAAAAATTAAAGAGGAGGTAAAAGACATTAACATAGATAATAATACACATAGTCATTAGAAAATTACAATAACATCAGTAAGTATTAAAACTTAAAACGTAAACTGATTAATAGTATAGAAATGCTACATCCTAATTGATATGGGTACAAATATGTTATCATGTAGATGTTTGCTTGTTTCTCCTACGCCCTGGAATGAGCAGCAACTAACAAAGTTACATTACATATACACACACTTCTTTCTTTAAAAAGGATGAATTGAAAGCAATTGAAATTATGTATAAAAAAAAAAATTGAAAGCATTTGAAAGTAGCCTGAGTAGATGATTCTTACTTGTTATGTCATAAATAATTATTCCGAGCTAGATAATGCTACTATTTGAGAAATATTGGCTATAATCAGTCTCTACATGCAACTAAGTTTGCTTTCCTTGAATTTGCGTTGATTTCTAAGCGTTCTTTCAACATTCTTAATTCCATCGTGAATTAATATCAGCAGTATTTACATACTTTCCACGATTACTTAATTTTTAGCATCGTGAATTACATCAACAATGTTACGTTTGCTGTCGCATATGAAAACTACGTACCAAAAACAAAACTAACATAGAACACATTGTACAAGAGTAAATTTAAGAAGTGTGTTCTCCAAATTACATTCGCATTTTAAAACGTTGAAATGAAGATGAAATGCGAAGGAAATTTAATAATGATAACTTACGTTCTGAAGTGTTTCCATGAAAAATTAAAGAGAAGGTAAAATACATTAACATAGATAATAATACACATAGTCATTAGAAAAAACAATAACATCAGTAAGTATTAGAACTTAAAATGTAAACTGATTAATAGTATAGAAATGCTACATCCTAATTGATATGGGTACAAATATATTATCATGTAGATGTTTGCTTGTTTCTCCTACGCCCTGGAAAGAGCAGCAACTAAAAAGGGTACATTACATACACACACACTTTTTCTTTAAAAGGATGAATTGAAAGCAATTGAAATTATTTCTTAAATAAAAAATTTTTGAAAGCATTTAAAAATAGCCTGAGTAAATGATTTTACTTCTTATGTCGTAAATAAGTATTCCGAGCTAGATAATGCTACTATTTGATAAATATTGTCTGTAATCATTCTCTACATGCAACTAATTTTGTTTTCCTTGAATTTGCTTTGATTTCTAAGCATTCTCTAACATTCTTAATTTCATCGTGAGATTAATGCTAGCAGTATTTACATACTTTCCACGATTACTTAATTTTTAGCATCACAATTGGACTTTAACAAAGTGACGATTGCTGTCACATGTGAAAACTACCTACCAAAAACAAAACTTACATAAAACACATTGTACAAGAGTAAATTTAACAAGTGTGTTCTGCAAATTACATTCGCATTCTAAAAGTTTAAAATGAAGATGAAATGCGACGGAAATTTAATAATGATAACCTACCGACTGAAGTGTTTCCATGAAAATTAAAGAGAAGGTAAAATACATTAACATAGATAATAATACACATAGTCATTAGAAAAAACAATAACATCAGTAAGTATTAGAACTTAAAATGTAAACTGATTAATAGTATAGAAATGCTACATCCTAATTGATATGGGTACAAATATATTATCATGTAGATGTTTGCTTGTTTCTCCTACGCCCTGGAAAGAGCAGCAACTAAAAAGGGTACATTACATACACACACACTTTTTCTTTAAAAAGGATGAATTGAAAGCAATTGAAATTATTTCTTAAATAAAAATTTTTTGAAAGCATTTAAAAATAGCCTGAGTAAATGATTTTTACTTCTTATGTCGTAAATAAGTATTCCGAGCTAGATAATGCTACTATTTGATAAATATTGTCTGTAATCATTCTCTACATGCAACTAATTTTGTTTTCCTTGAATTTGCTTTGATTTCTAAGCATTCTCTAACATTCTTAATTTCATCGTAGATTAATGCTAGCAGTATTTACATACTTTCCACGATTACTTAATTTTTAGCATCACAATTGGACTTTAACAAAGTGACGATTGCTGTCACATGTGAAAACTACCTACCAAAAACAAAACTTACATAAAACACATTGTACAAGAGTAAATTTAACAAGTGTGTTCTGCAAATTACATTCGCATTCTAAAAGTTTAAAATGAAGATGAAATGCGACGGAAATTTAATAATGATAACTTACGTTCTGAAGTGTTTCCATGAAAAATTAAAGAGAAGGTAAAAGACATTAACATAGATAATAATACACATAGTCATCAGAAAATTAAAATTAAATCAGTAAGTATATGAACTTAAAATAAATGTGAACTAATTAATAGTATAGAAATGCTACATCCTAATTGATATGGGTACAAATATATTATCATGTAAAGATGTTAAGTACTTAATAGTTTGCAAATGCTACATCTTAATTAATATGGGGAAAAATATATTATCATGTTAATATGTTAACTAATTAATAGTTTGCAAATGCTTCATCTTAATTGATATAGGTACAAATATATTATCATGTTAATGTTTTCCTTTTTCCACTACGCCTTGGAAAGGACGGCAACTAAAACGGGTACATAACAGATATTCACACTTCGTTTAAAAAAGATGAATTGAAAGCATTTGAATTTAGACTGATGAATCTATTTTTACTCGCTAGGTCGAAAATCATTATTTCAGCTAGATATTACATTGTAATGAATTTACACAATTCCAAACATGAACAAACTAATTGAAAATATCATAAAAGATTGATAATATTTGTAAGCATCATTACTCAATTGCAGCTGATTTTGCTTTCTTTGATTTCACTTTTCAATAAGCGTTCTTTCGACAAAATTAATCCCATCGTGAATTTATACAACCAATCCTTACTTTCTTTTCAGGACTATTTCATTTCTTATTTCTCTTTTTTCAAAGCCATGGGTATCAAAGGAAGCTTCAGAGTAAGATTTGTTTTGTAGTCCAACGTTTCAGGTCGAATACGGAATATCATATATATATAATATAATATCTTGGTATTTTGTAGGGCGCAAATTTACGCACTTTCAAGTCTCTACAGTTGATTATTTTCACAGCGTAAATTTACGCTCTTTTCAGATTTCAGAGTCTTATTATCTACAGTTTATCATAAGAGTAGGATAGATAAAGTAACACCTGTGAATCATATAGTAAAACCTGTTCATGATTGATTCTTGGTACAGTACTTTTTCCGGCGTAAATTTACGCTCCTCCAGATTTTGAACTTTTAGTGGCGCAAATTTACGCTTCTTCAGAGAACCAAGATTTACATTGACAGAACAGGATAGATTAACTTTAATTTGGAACCTGTAAAGGTTAGATATTGGTTTTTTCAAGGGCGCAAATTTACGCACTTTCAGGTCTCTGAAGTTGATTATTTTCACAGCGTAAATTTACGCTCTTTTCAGATTTCAAAGTCTTATTATCCACATTTATCATAAGAGTAGGATAGATAAAGTAACACCTGTGAATCATAAAGTAAAACCTGTCATGATTGAATCTTAGAACTGTACTTTTTCCTGCGTAAATTTACGCTCCTTCAGATTTTAAACTTTTTATGGCGCAAATTTGCGCTTTTTCAGAAAGCAACATTTACATTGATAGAACAAGATAGATCAAGTTTGATTTGGAACCTGTGAAGGATTGCTTCTTGGTATTTTTTAGGGTGCAAATTTACGCACTTTCAAGTCTCTAAAGTTGATTATTTTCACAGCGTAAATTTACGCTCTTTTCAGATTTCAGTCTTATTATCTACAAATTATTATAAGAGTATGATAGATAAAGTAAGACCTGTGAATCATACAGTAAAACCTGTTCATGATTGAATCTTGGTACAGTACTTTTTTCGGCGTAAATTTACGCTCCTTCAGATTTTGAACTTTTAGTGGTGCAAATTTACGCTTTTTCAGAGAGCCAAGATTTACATTGACAGAACAGGATAGATTAAGTTTGATTTGGAAGCTGTAAAAGTTAGATATTGGTTTTTTCTAGGGCGCAAATTTACGCACTTTCAGGTCTCTGAAGTTGATTATTTTCACAGCGTAAATTTACGCTCTTTTCAGATTTTAAAGTCTTATTATCCACAGTTTATCATAAAAGTAGGATAGATAAAGTACACCTGTGAATCATAAAGTAAAACCTGTTCATGATTGAATCTTGGTACAAGTACTTTTTCCGGCGTAAATTTACGCTCCTTCAGATTTTGAACTTTTCATGGCGCAAATTTACGCTTTTTCAGAGAACAACATTTACATTGATAGAACAGGATAGATTAACTTTGATTTGGAACCTGTAAAGGATTGCTTCTTGGTATTTTCTAGGGCGCAAATTTACGCACTTTCAGGTCTTGAGAGTGAAAGTTTTTTTCTCGGCGTAATTTACGCCTTCAATAACTGTCATACTGTAAGATAGATCAAGTTTTTATTGGAACCTGTGATTGATTGAATCTTTTTACTGTACTTCTACGGTAGGGCGTGAATTTACGCTCTTTCAGATTTTGTATGGCACAAATTTACGCTTTTCCAGGTGCAATATTGACATGTATAAAGCAGATACATTAAGTTTGATTTGAAAAATTCTGTGAAGGATTGCTTCTTGATATGTTCTAAGGCGCAAATTTACGCACTTTCAGGTCTTAAAACTTGAACATTTTCTTGGCGTAAATTTACGCTGTTTGAGATTTTGCATGGCGCAAATTTGCCCTTTTTCAGGGTGCAATATGTACATGTATAGAGCAGTATACATTAAGTTTGAATTGGAATATTCTGTGAAGGATTGCTTGGTATTTTCTGGGGCGCAAATTTACGCACTTTCAGGTCTTCAGAAATGTAGCATGAGAGTAATAAAATGAAAGAAAATGAAACAGTGTTGGTTATTGTGTCTTTATCATTGTTATGTGTAATAATAACATCCTTTCTTTCAAATCCACAAGATAAAGGATAGTGTCATTTTGAAAGGAACAGTCCCTTTACTTTTCAAAATTATGATTACCAGAAGTAACTTATTAAACAATGAGAAGCATTACAGGCTACAATGGATTGTATGTATAAAAATACAACTTTTTCCCATTTTTGTGGAATTTTGACACTCGGAGAAAGGGCCAAGTTCTAGGCCACCCTGTTAATATATATATATATATAAATATATATATATATAATATATATATATATTATATATACATATATATATATATATATGTATATATATATATATATATATATATATATATATATATATATATATATATATATATATATATGTGTGTGTGTGTGTGTGTGTGTGTGTGCGGGTGCGTGTGTGGCGTGTGTGTGGGTATGTGTATGTATGTATGTGTGTGTGCGGTGTGTGTGTGTGTAGGTGTGTTTTTCGGCTTTTTGAAAATTCAAAAACGATCAGGACACAAAATATAAGAAGGAAGCTTTCTTGAACACGACAGCCTTAAACCATGGAAACGAAACCCTACCAGTATGAACACTAGTTCAATAAAAATATTAATAAGAAAAAAGTATCCGGAAATGAATGATTCACTGATATTTAGTAATGGTAACTGGTAAGAATAGCTTTAGTTTTCTGCTTCCGTTCAGTATGTCCTACAGTAACTGTTTATCCTTGAAATAATAGCAAAAGAATAACTTCATTCTCATTTCTTTGTAATGTTTTCGATAATATTCCATGCTGATTGTATTTACTGCACGGAACTCATCACTTCATATCCGCAAAAACATACTTGTTGGCATATACAAGGTATTGTACACCACACAGCAACACATTAGACTAGGTCTTGTTCAAATTCTAGTATTAAAGTACACGGGCATGACGCACGCGTGCTCCAAATCGTTTTCGACTTCACGTCACACACACAATTTCAAGGATGCAGATCTTAATAATCTTTAACAATAGTTGAAAGTACCAGCACGTAAAGAAATACATTTCTTGAAGGTAAAAAGAGTAAACATTTCTTCCGAATAATGATCTGACACTAGAGATTAGGTCGATATCAAGAATAAATGGCAAACCTAAAATACCTTGTGACTTAGCGTTCCCCATAACCATGCCTAGGAAAGGGGAATAATGTAAATCGCAAAAATGACAATAATCTATGCAAATTTAAAGACACGGATAGTATTGTTTAATGTATGAAATTCTATATCTATCATGTACGGGTATGTACATCATCTAAACCTCTCAACCAACACACTATCTAACATGGGACGCAGTGCATCAAGAATGTTCTATAAACTGCAAAGACGAACGTTGTAAATCACGCCCTGTAATGATAAATAATATCCCTTGTGAAACAATAGCTCCATACTAAATTATTTATTAAAATCAATACTGCCAGGCTCAACAGATCGATGTCTATCCTGGGCGGTTTTGAGCAGGGATATGTTACATTAGCTAAATCAAATCCGTGGTTTGAGTGCTAGGAAACAACTATGAACAGATAGTTGGCAGTATCTACAACAAATCCTAGGACTTATCTAAAAGTGTAAGCACTAGTTGCACGCAACAACTGTTAAACAAATTTCAGTGAATTATTTCTAAATCATTTCAGATTTTATTTTAACAAGATGGTTGATTATATTTCCAATGATTTTTCATCATTGCGACATTTTTGACATACTAATATGATCAGGAAAAATGATACAGAAGTTTCCAATTAAAAATGTTTAAAAACACTCAAAAGTTTTCAAGCTGCACTTTCTCCCCATCAGCGCAAAAACTTTAAAGTATGTGAGAGCTAACGGGCGGACAATAAAGTAATGATAATTGAAAAAGAAATTGTAGAGGGTATGCTGATGACGACATTGACAAAATGATGTGTATCGAATACAATAAAGCAGTGAGAGCATTTTTTAAGACTACAATTTTAGATGATTTTTAGGCAAAACCTTCTTTTATGAAGTGGGAATATTATGTTTAGGGGAAGTATATATTAAAAGCCTTTATCGGCAATTTTTAGTGTATGGAGGAAAATCCGCTTCTAGAGGTTTCCTAAAAAAAAGTATAAAGCATAGAATTGTCACATTTGTTTAGTCTGTGTTGCGTGTCGAGCTAATTGCTTTTGACAAGAAATGCTTAAAGAATTGTATTTTTAAAGGTCATACATCGTGTTATTGTGGGTATCAAATTACACTATAATCCAACGTTTCTGATTAGTCGAAATATCTACACAATCACCAACAAACCAATTAATACCGCTGCGGAGGTGATGTGCTAGTTTATGTGTGATTTATTGATGACAGGTCACGCAATTTTCTTGAGACAAGATTCCCTCTTTATGATTTTCATTATAAACTGACGTCGTCATTTTGTAAGTACATCATAATAAAATTTACTTTCTTGTGTTGCGTTAATTTATTGTCTTTACCTATTTAAAAAATAATCTAAATTAAATGAGCTGATTCTGACAAAAGGTTTACGCTATAACCATAAGTAAACGTCTGAGCAATACACTACAAAAACAACACGTTGGTATCTTCACATATCAAAATTAGTGGCAATATTCCGTCAAGAGATATCTGCCCGGTATATGTACCACACATTTTCATTGCATATTTACACATACATATATAATTGGCTTTAAATATACTAATGGCTAATGATGAAGAACTGTGAAGATGTTCTGCATAAACGTTTAAGAATTATACCAATAACAAACGCTTCTTGATTTGAGTAGTTATCAAACAACCAATTGTTATTAATAAGTGTTTTTTTAATCAGCGGAGAATCAACTTGTTATATCTTCCAAAAGAGTTCTTGAAATATTGAACTTCCTAAAAGTGGGTAATCGATTATGCTAAAGAAGGAGGCGTATTATGAAATAGTAAGGCAAATATTTGCATTCAAGATGTTGTGGTCTTTACTGGTAAGATTAACTGGACTGTTTTTCAAAGACTATTAGGATAACCATGTTTAATTAAAGGCTAAAGAATCATCTTCAGGAAATAATAGAAGGTTTTTGTATCTAATTGGTGCATGAGAATTTAAAAAAGACATGCATCAAAATACAACGCATATTTTATGTTACAATTTTCCCCTTATCAATATTCGATATGATGTTGCCCAATAATCAAACACTATTGAAAAACCAAGACTTTGAACATGCATGTATGAGTTGTGATTTCCCGGATTTATAAAGAATTAGTCGTATCATGTTTAAAAAATAATAATTTCCATGACTGGTAACACCTATGACGATACTCTATTATCTTATCTATGCAAAATCATTTTCAAATATATGCTATCATTTTAATAGCAGTAGAACATTTTATACATATCATTGTTCGTGCAACTTCAGCCCAACGTGACATAATTGCTTTAGAACAATGCATTTGTGTTCCAGATTCTAGAGTGTAAAGATGTGTGTGCTTGATCGTCCAATCATTTCTTAAAACACAGTCCCATTGTCGAGGCGCAGTCCAATTAGAACAAACAAAAATATATGTTAATAGATAATGTCGGTACTAAATAAACACTTGAACGCAACCAATAAATGTCAATCACCTCTACTGCCCGGTTTTTTTCTAGGTTTCTGATTGGCTGAAAAGGCTCATTTGCATATGCAAGAACCCCAGTTATTACTCAACGAACGGGCTACTTGCATATGCAAATTGCAATTTTCCAACACTACTGAATATTCAAACCCTTAATTTGCATAGATTTGCATCCTATCAACCTACAATTATATTACCATGCAGGTATGGGGTAAAATGTTCTCAACTTCTATTAAAGTGTAAGTTATTAGTACACTGAGTGCATCTTTGTTAAACAGTCTTGAAGTTGAGTCAAATAAATATAGCTGAACTAGAAACACAAGAATTCGACAAATATTCTTCCACGTCCAATTTACACCAAGGTCATTAGTTTTCAGTCAGCCATCAATACACATTGTACATAGGCCTACAGAGATTGAGATTGTATGACACATACACTAACACTGTGTAACAACAACTAGGCCTAGCGTTAAGAGTCTGTAACTGTAAAGTCTAGTTACACTAAGCTGTCTAAAACCTAAAGATAAACACCGCTGTAACAGTGTCAGTAGGTAAGCAGGTTCTTACTTAGGTCTTTATTTTGACTACAAACCTCTTCTTATCTGTAACTGCTATAACTTACGGTATTTTGTTGGGCATATCGGGTTAAAGAAAATGGATCCCGAGACAGCTTTCGAAGCAAAGCTCTTCAGTAGTACCTTGCGTTACTGAGTTAGGATAACCTTTGGCCCTCAGTTCTGTTTCAAGAACTGTAAAAACAGTTGGCGCTATTTTTGTAATTTCGCAGATAAACTATCGCTATTACCATTTAAATCGTAGCCCTGGAATGTGTAAGTCGAAATGTTAGTATAAATTATCTCAAACATATTCTTAAGTGAGTGAATAAAAACTGACAGAAGCAAGCTGAAAATCCTTCTTTCTTGGAAAAAATTGTCATCTTGGTCGTCGGTCAGAAATGTCATCATGCATATGCACGCGCATACAGACAGAAACCACAATAAATTTGTGATTGGTTGATACGATTGCTTATGAATAAACAAATTAGATAGCTTCCCCATATGATGTATGCGAAAGTCTAATTTCATCAAATATATATATTCTTTTACTTTTGTCTAAGTTTTATCACATTATTTCTTAATCATAAGGCCTTTGCTCTACTAGAAATTGTCTTTTGAAATTTCTTAATCAATTAGTTCAATGTTGTCTTCATGTTCATTTATCTACAAAGATTAAGATTTAATCGCTACTTATAAACTTATTCATTATACTTATCTCAAGTTTTAGTCAGGTTTCAACAGTTGTGCTAGAATTTAACAATTCAAAACTTAAGTGTGTTAAAGTTTTACGCAGTGCCGGATTTAGACCTATGGAGGCCCTAAGCTTGGAATTATGAAGAGGCCTCGATGTAGGTAACGCTTTGCGTTGTAGGCGTAGGTCCAGGCCCGCCTAGGGCCCCTGGAAGCTATCGTAATTTGGTCGATTCTAATGCAATCTAGCGCATTTCCTGGCTTTAATTACCCAATTTTTAAGACTTATTTAATGACACTTAATGACATTTAGATAAAATATGTTATTTACATTTTTATCAAGTTATTATAACAGACTCAGTTAGATGAGACATAGGTTTTTTATATTGTATTTGATGTATATTTTACATAATTTATTTTGAGGCCCCTCAATTAGGCGAGGCCCTAAGCTGTAGCTTAGTTAGCTTATGCGTAAATCCGGCACTGGTTCTACGACTTCCTTTTACATGGCATTTTAAATGATTGATTTCAAAGAAAATTCTCAAATTTGAGGGATTGCTTGAAGCTGTTTAACTTCTTCATATTATTTTCTTCGTTATTAGTATATCGTTAGATTCATAACGCATCAAATCTTGACTAGCAGGATAACCTTTCAAAATGGATTTGTAAACTAAGGCTTTGCACAGCTGCACCTGCAATCCTGCTCACTACATGTGTCAATTATTTCTAAGAATATTTTAGGAAGTATGATTCGTTCCAATGTCAAGAAAAAGATGACAATGTATCGTACAGTATCTGACATGTCTAAAATCCCCAGTGAGTTACGTGGCTTAAACAGGAATAAAAATGTGTCTAAAATTATTCGAGCTGTACACGACAACAAGACAACAGTGATAACATTGTCATTTAAGCTACGTAGCACACTTTATCAATAATATTTAGTCATAAAGGAACCTCAAACGTAGACTTCACCCTTTTTAACAATATGAAATATTTGTATGCAAGTATCATAATGTGAGTGGGTTGCTGAAGTAGTAGTAGGTTGCTGAAAAATATGGTAGTGAAATGTAAAAAGTGTGTACCTTGCTGATTTTCCCCCTCCGCGCTTCGCGCTCCGGGGAAAAAATCAGCAAGGTACACACACACTTTTTTTACATTTTACTACCATATTTTTCAGCAACCTACTACTACTTCAGCAACCTACTCACATTAACTACCATTTTTTCCCTTTATTTCATTCATTTCCATTCAACTTACAAGCATTAAAAATGTTAAGAAAAAAACGAATCGACAAGATTTTCAAAATATTTCAGCAAGAGAATATTTTTTCACAGCGTTCAAACATTATATACTTTCGTGACTATTCTATTACATTGTTTATATCGTCTAATCTACTAAAGAGAAAGAGAAAGATATACAAGGAAGTTATCAAGCGGCCGAGCTTCCTAAAGTACTATATATATATATCAAATTACTATATATCAAAGTCCAATATTATATTCTTAACATTGTACATGCTATTCAACTACTACGTATTAACAAAAAAGGAACTTGCAATACCATACCGTGCGGAACTGTATAAAACAGTCCTATGCAAGTTTATCAAGTTAAGCGATTCGGATTCTTGTCAAAATACAAGTAAATTTCAATTACACTAGTTTAATGCAAACATTATGGCGCATTATATATGAATTTAAAAGAAATAAGTTCGGTAGGTATGAATTTCATAGTAACATGATAAAACGGGGTATGTAATAACATACTTAGTATACCCTTATCAAAACAACAATTACAACCCCTCAACATTATTATTATTATTAAGAAAATTTAAAAACAACTTTACAATCCCTCAACATTGTTAACGCAATCCTTTAACATTACTTTGTCCTCTTGGAGCCTCGTCACTCTAATCATTTTTAGATTGATTTTATCAATCAGGGACATACGAATACCAAGCGATTGCCAAAGTCTTTGCTTGCATGTCAGGGCGTAATAGCGCACACAGACATGACAAAGGCAAAAATCACCCTCAACGTGTTCCATGGTAGGGTTTAAAACCCGGGCGAACGGTACAGTGTGTCTGGTGGGGGTGATGAGTTTTGGCATACAGCCACCAATCACCATCTCCACGTACAGATGCATTGTAAAGATGGATATGTTCTTAATTCTGTCGTACTGTTTGTCTGAGTCTGTACTGGTCGGGACACTATCCCACAATGACTTGACAAGTCCTACAGGGCCCAAAGCTATGGATGGAACAATTTTCAAATCCGCGGCTTGAAAAAAGACAGCCATGTCGTGAGTTGCCAGCTGGGCGTATTGCTCAACTCTCGGCGTCAACTTTTGGTACCTGGTATCAACTTTTTCAAACTCGCCACCCGTAACCATGTAGCTTCTGGGTCCTCTGAGTCTGAGATTGGTCAGAGGGAAATCGCTCAAGTCATTGAGGGAAAGTAATCCCCCCACCTTTGTAAAATGTGTTTGGATCATGGCAATAGCAGCTATTGCCACTCTCATGTCTTGGGAGGCCATCCGGCTCATTTGCTGCCAGTTAAGATTGTTGTACCCTTTTCCCACCCTCTAGATACCAGTGCTTAGAATTGCCACAACAAGGGTTGCCCGTCCCGGGTCATCGGAACACACGTGTTGCAGCAATTCCTCATCTGTCCTACCTAAAAAAGATAATTATCGGTCATTTTATCAACGGTATTCTTGCCAGAATAGCATTCTGTATTAAACCTATATCTAAGTCGTTTCCGTTCCCCATTCCTATAGATTGGTCTAAGTCCCACTGCATCCCTCAACCCCTCCCGAAAGATAGCTTCAAAAACCTCATTGCAAACCGCATTGTTTCGAGCAAGAAGCTCGAGGTATCTGCAGATTGCAAGCTGATTGGAAATGTATTCGGACGAGGGGGTGGTTTCCGAGGCTGCAGTGGTTGTAGTACCGTTGTCATCAGAACTAACCTCCCCAAATATTTTAATGGTCATGTCGGGTACCTTATTTAAAAAAACGTCACCTTTGGGACCGTAGTTGTCTAACTCTAAATGGTAACCATCCATGCTCTAAAACATACCCATGGCTCTCAACCTTTCCATTTGGGATTGCCTGATAAACCTAAATAGCTTAGTGGTCCATACCCTAAGAAATCTAGCATGTGTTTCCAAAGTCATAAGGCGCCAATACATGTGCATATCTTTGCCTAGTTTGGCCTCAACTGTTTCTTGGTCTTTCTGCATACTTAGAGATTCCTCGAGGCCCAAATAGATAGCCTCGAGGGCATCTTCGTTCTGCAGATGCCATCTGGAGTCCCAATCGCCTATTTGAAATATATATAAAAAAATAAGATAGCTGCATTTTATACCATAATTATATCGACTTGTCAAAACTTTGTTCTAACTTAGTTTCTTCATGATACTTTTATTCATAAGTTGCATGGCTGGGCCAAAAGGTAGGAAGACTCCTATTGTTGTGGCGTGCCTGGTCCCGTCCATTTTCATGAAACAATTGCGTATGTCTAAGGTGGTACGCCCGTTAAAATAGCTGACCGAAGCCACCTGCCCCCCTGTAAATTCCAACCTCTGCCTTTGATCAATGGGTATGGTGTCCGACAAGTTATCGGTATCGGCCGTCAGTGCCTTTCTAAAATCTTCTTTGCACATACTCAGCCAGTCCTTGAGCAAGACTCTTTATTCCATTTGCTCCAGTACACACAGCTGTGAAATGAGTACCAGTTTTTGCTGGGGACAGGGTTAACCTGCAATGGATTGGTTTTCCGTAAGGGGAAGTCAACAAGTGTTCTCATCCGATTAGCACCACGGATACTGGGTATATGCACAGACTCAATAATCCCTCGATGCTTGATGTGATTTTATTTAGAAGATGTGTACAGATTTTTTTCCAGCATGAAATGACGTTGCGCAATGGTTTAACAGAGCCTGAGTCTGATCAACCTGAGAGTGACACTGGCACCTCAGCTCTGGACACACATGACGACAGAGGTAAGTCTCTTAATGTTCCTTCCATCGTAGTATGCATGTAGTTATATAATGCATAAAGGGATGTAGATGGGTGGAGATTTTATATTCACCAGAAACATGAAGAAATTCCCCTCTATAGGAGAATTGGTCCAAATTGCCTGAGGCATCCAGACTGTCATTTTCACACTACACTGCCCAAGCCACCAGCTTGCCAGACCAGTATGCAACCCAATCCCCTGCTTATCATCCTCACATTTTAACTTGTGCATGGGTGCATGCAATCCAATCCTCTGTTCATTGTCCTCGCTTCTGCTTGGGTGCACTTTCAATATGTGGCCACACAACACTGTGACTGTGTCTTAATGATAACAGAAAGGTTCTTGTTATGAGTGTAAACAAGCTGGCGATACCGTAAGTCGGGTTGGGGTATCATTATACCGGACTTTTTATATGAAAAGTCTGGTGTCGGGTACGGAAAGCTGTATAGAGATACTTTTCGGCATAAAGCATTTCTCGTATTTGATCTTTACTCTCCAGTTGCTAATTTCTGCTCTAACCGTCGAAATTTCGACAGTTAGAGCACTCTGAGCTTAATTCGATTTACCACATTGAATCACATTTTACGGTCGGTCTGGCCAGACTACGCACTATGATCATCTCAGCTCAACTTACCATCACACAAACATACAATATATGATATACCTACCTATGTTTCTTTAACTTTGTATAAGTTGAACACATTTGCATAAGTGAGTGAGTGACTTTACATAGATTATTAGTAGACCGGTTAAATTTCAAATGCGTTGTCTTGATTGCCTGATGGAGGCAGGAATTTTATTACAAACTCCTGCGAATGTTATAACTTCTGCTCATTGAGGCATGATGGAAACACTCAAAATCAGCAGTCATAGAGTAAACAGTTCAGGAGATTCTCCTCTTCAGGAGAAAATCTCACACGCCATTTTGAAGATTACTCATGATGCCTCTAACAAAACAAGGTAATGCTGTGGCACATAAAAAGTATGGGTTCTAGAAATTGTATAGCCAAGTAGGTCAATTTCATTTTTGCATTTTCAAAATCTGTACTTTTTATTCTACAAATTATCTATGCCCTAAATGGACATCCACCACGCCATTTAAGAGAAATTTAATGACAAACTTTTACAAATTCTGGCCTCTTTTGGCTGGGGATTATTGGAGTAACGCAGACACCATCCAGTACCAAACAAGAAAGAAATTGTCCATTACACAAACAGGTATGTACATAAGACTTCACTTCACACACACAACGACCACATATAAGCTAATTAAAAACTGTAGGTCAAAGCACTTGTAAATGGAAATCCAGAAGTTATATAATTTACATAAAAAAAAAAAAAAATGGGGGAAAATAATTTTTCTTCTAAAGAGAGGAATCTCCCTGACTGGTAAAGAACAAATGCACGAAATGAAAGCTTTTATTTCTGAACAGAATACATGTAGTTTGTTAATTATTACAACAATACCTGTATTTTCTGAGCGTATCAATTGGAGTTTGAAGAATAATCAAAGGAGTTGGTGGCCAACAAGTGATGGCATTAGATTTGACTAATTTCATAGATTACACGTATATCTTATATCTGTGTCTAATTTATGTAGATTTTAACCAATAGCCGTTGCATCACATGTTCGGCTGTTACATAAATTCTCATCCATTGCGCACAAGCAAACAAATTTTTAAAAGGCAATGTGAAAACATACACATTTTGAGTACTCGGGTCGGGATTTAGTAATATTTATGATATTCCGCACAACAAAGGTATTCGATTTAGTGTGAGACTCAGCTTAATTACTCCCTCACTTTTCGACTACCAGCTACTCTCATGTTTGCAAGAGTTGTGATGACAGTGCAAACTCTTTATTTAAATTCTCTCAATTTCTGTCCTAGAATTCAGTTACTTCCAATCATCAGATTGTTCTCTTCTGATAAATTTTGGCTGGAGGTATGATGTGGAGTCAGTTCCATAACAGCCCTCTCATGACCTCATATTAAACTGCTTCCATTAAAATAAGATTGGTGAGGGACTGAAAAACAAAAAAGTTAAAGGGTTCGTTCAGGCGTGAAGCAAGTTTATCTTACGTGAAAGAGGAGTTTAAACAAAGCAATATGGTGAAGAGATCATTCAGAAATCTTATACCATTAAGGAGAAATTCAAGTTTAAAACTGTCTTATCTTTGTAGAAATGACTGGTGTAATAAATCTACTATGGAAGGTTGGTGACCTAATCCTCACATTCTTAACAATTTTTAATGAAAATATATTAAACCTTTTTACTACATTATATGAATTTTTCCTTGAACTTTTTTCAGGTGGTATACTATAATTACCCTTATAGTCAGGTGGCTTAGGTCCATTTTTCAACATTACTGTTCCCGAGCAGACAAAAGTGCCAATTTTCAATAAAGGTTCCTTGGGTTAAACCAATGGATTTTAGCTTAGGAGCCCCTGAATGCAAAAATCAATATAGCTGCCAAAATACAAAATGGCTGCCAAATTGTCATAAAATTGACTTTGTACAATAAATTATATTGCAAATGTACTAAATTGATGTTTACTTAGAAGAAAACCTCTCCGAATGGTATATAGGACCCTAATAATTGAAAATGGCCGCCACAAATATAAAAAAAAGAGACATTTGTAGAAAAAGATTCAACACAGAAAGGTCAAACTGGTGTTTATTTGGGTTAAAAATTCCCAGAGTAGTATGTGAGGTCCTAATAATTTATATTAGATTTAATGCATGCCTAGTTAAACTTAAAGATGGCTGCCAGAATCTAAAATTCAATATGACCACCAAAATACACAATGGCAGCCAAAATGTCATAAACTCATCTTTGTACAATAAAATATATCCCAAATGTACAGTACCAAGTGGGTGCTTATTTAAAATAAAACTTTTCATAGCGGTATATTGGGCCCTAATGATAAATTGCATGCCCGTTAAACATAATAATGGCTGCCATAGTCCAAAATAGCCACCACAGATGTGAAAAAGGACTATTGCAGAAAAAATATTCAACACAGAGAAGTCAAAACTGGTGTTTATTTGGGTTAAAAATTTCCACAATAGTATGTAAGGCCTAATAATGCATTTCAGATTAAATGCATGCCTAGTTAATCTTAAAGATGTTTGCCATCTATGTCAAAATTAGACTTTTCCTTCCTAGAATTCAAACCCATTCTTAACATTCATACATACATTTATGACCTTGATCATCATGCATATATTCATGAGTCGATTCTGATATCATAATACCAAACTTGCTGGTTGCTATGCAACTTGGCAAGCAGCATCTTCCAATTTACATTGGCATCAATATACATGCTCTGATACGGAGTAAGAAGATTATCCATTAATTACACGAAATGGGTATCAGCATCTTCATATGATCATGTTATGGAACTGAAAGAATGGATAACTACTTCAATTTGCCAGCCTTTTAAACACGATGGCGTGGTTTTTTCTGCATATCCTTACCAGTGGATCCGTAAATTACCTTGACCATAATCCAAGCTCGACAACTACACAGTCTTTCTTTTATGGAACTGGAATGAGTCTCTTCCAACTCTCCACAAAAACTAATCATAAACAGCTTAAGCCACCGGTGCAAATTCCACCCCCTGTTGACACAAAGACGTATCATCTCCCAGATGATTATGCTTCTGTCCCGGATGTAGTTCTGAATACATCTTCCATCATTGTTCGAGAGTGCACTATGAATGTATATCCAAGCTGCCTGGCATAGGTAGTCTACAATTACCGTAAATTGCTGGATCAAAAGATTGTGGAGGTTCAGTGGTTAGGGATTCATGCTCGTATTCAAAAGGTACCAGATTCAATTCCTGTCGTGAGTGCTGCATAGTATCCTTGAGTAAGACACTTCACACTTGCTTCAGTCCACTCAGCTGTAAAATAAGTACCGGCACTGCTTGGGAGCTAATCTGCGATGAACTGGCATTCCGTCCAGAGGGAGTCATCTGTTCTCGTCCACTTGTACCATTGAAACTGGGAATAAGCACCGGCTTGATGAGCCTAATGACTCGGATGGATTTATCTCAGCTTAGTTGGATCAATGTTGCATTGACCCTCCTGGAAATTTCTGATCTAAATACAAGTGATGATATTGAATGGGCTTCCTACCATGCCGCTCTGCAGTCTCCACCAGAACACCCTCCAGCTTTGATTGCCCTACTCTCTTTTTCTATAAAAATTTGTCCAGTAGAAGTAGCCACTGCAATGGTATATGATTATGCTGGGTAGTCTCCACAGTGAAATGGCTTTCTGGAACACATTGGGGATCTAATGGAATGTCCTGGCTGGACCACCGCCCTGACTGAAGTGGAGTGGCTGCATCAGGCATAACATATTCTTTTTAACAGCTACACACCTTACCAGAGCTAGGCATGACCATCAGATTACTGATTTATCTCTAACAAAGCTTCAGCAAGATGCCTTCATGCTCAGCCTAGAAACTCATGATTAGAAATCCTTGGTGAAAATAAGAAGAGCTATGATGCAGAAAGGTACAACCTTTATGTTCCGGGATATGATCCTTGGTGAACATAAGAAGAGCTATGATGCAGAAAGGTACTACCTTTATGTTGGTGAACATATGAAGAGCTATGATGTAGAAAGGTCCTACCTTTATGTTCTGGATATGATCCTTGGTGAACATATGAAGAGCTATGATGCAGAAAGGTACTACCTTTATGTTCTGGGTAATGATCCTTGGTGAACATATGAAGAGCTATGATGCAGAAAGGTACTACCTTTATGTTCTGGGTAATGATCCTTGGTGAACATATGAAGAGCTATGATACAGTAAGGTCCTACCTTTATGTTCCGGGATATGATCCTTGGTGGACAAATGAAGAGCTATGATGCAGAAAGGTCCTACCTTTATGTTCTGGGATATGATCCTTGGTGAACATATGAAGAGCTATGATGCAGGAAGGTACTACCTTTATGTCCTGGGATATGATCCTTGGTGAACATATGAAGAGCTATGATGTAGAAAGGTCCTACCTTTACGTTCTGGGATATGACCCTTGGTGAACATATGAAGAGCTATGATGCAGAAAGGTACTACCTTTACGTTCCGGGATATGATCCTTGGTGAACATATGAAGAGCTATGATGCAGAAAGGTACTACCTTTATGTTCCGGGATACGATCCTTGGTGAACATATGAAGAGCTATGATGCAGAAAGGTACTACCTTTATGTTCCGGGATATGATCCTTGGTGAACATATGAAGAGCTATGATGCAGAAAGGTACTACCTTTATGTTCCGGGATATGATCCTTGGTGAACATATGAAGAGCTATGATGCAGAAAGGTACTACCTTTATGTTACGGGATATGATCCTTGGTGAACATATGAAGAGCTATGATGCAGAAAGGTCCTACCTTTATGTTCTGGGATATGATCCTTGGTGAAGATATGAAGAGCTATGATGCAGAAAGGTCCTACCTTTATGTTCTGGGATATGATCCTTGGTGGACATATGAAGAGCTATGATGCAGAAAGGTCCTACCTTTATGTTCTGGGATATGATCCTTGGTGAACATATGAAGAGCTATGATGCAGAAAGGTCCTACCTTTATGTTCCGGGATATGATCCTTGGTGAACATATGAAGAGTTATGATGCAGAAAGGTCCTACCTTTATGCTCTGGGATATGATCCTTGGTGAACCTATGAAGAGCTATGATGCAGAAAGGTACTACCTTTATGTTCTGGGTAATGATCCTTGGTGAACATATGAAGAGCTATGATGCAGAAAGGTCCTACCTTTATGTTCCGGGATATGATCCTTGGTGGACATATGAAGAGCTATGATGCAGAAAGGTCCTACCTTTATGTTCTGGGATATGATGCTTGGTGAACATATGAAGAGCTATGATGCAGAAAGGTCCTACCTTTATGTTCCGGGATATGATCCTTGGTGAACATATGAAGAGTTATGATGCAGAAAGGTCCTACCTTTATGCTCTGGGATATGATCCTTGGTGAACATATGAAGAGCTATGATGCAGAAAGGTACTACCTTTACGTTCCGGGATATGACCCTTAAAGAACATATGAAGAGCTATTATGCAGAAAGGTACTACCTTTATGTTCCGGGATATGACCCTTGGTGAACATATGAAGAGCTATGATGCAGAAAGGTACTACCTTTATGTCCCCGGATATGACCCTTGGGGAGGTGAACATATGAAGAGCTATGATGCAGAAAGGTACTACCTTTATGTTCTAGAATATGACCCTTGGTGAACATATGAAGAGCTATGATGCAGAAAGGTACTACCTTTACGTTCCGGGATATGATCCTTGGTGAACATATGAAGAGCTATAATGCAGAAAGGTATTACCTTTATGTTCCGAGATATGATCCTTGGTGAACATATGAAGAGCTATAATGCAGAAAGGTACTACCTTTATGTTCCCGGATATGACCCTTGGGGAGGTGAACATATGAAGAGCTATGATGCACAAAGGTACTACCTTTATGTTCTAGAATATGACCCTTGGTGAACATATGAAGAGCTATGATGCAGAAAGGTACTACCTTTACGTTCCGGGATATGATCCTTGGTGAACATATGAAGAGCTATGATGCAGAAAGGTACTACCTTTATGTTTCGAGATATGATCCTTGGTGAACATATGAAGAGCTATAATGCAGAAAGGTACTACTTTTACGTTCCGGGATATGATCCTTGATGAACATATGAAGAGCTATGATGCAGAAAGGTACTACCTTTACGTTCCGGGATATGATCCTTGGTGAACATATGAAGAGCTATGATGCAGAAAGGTACCTTTATGTTCTGGGGTATGATCCTTGGTAAACATATGAAGAGCTATGATGCAGAAAGGTCCTACCTTTATGTTCTGGATATGATCCTTGGTGAACATATGAAGAGCTATGATGCAGAAAGGTACTACCTTTATGTTCTGGGTAATGATCCTTGGTGAACATATGAAGAGCTATGATGCAGAAAGGTCCTACCTTTACGTTCCGGGATATGACCCTTAAAGAACATATGAAGAGCTATTATGCAGAAAGGTACTACCTTTATGTTACGGGATATGATCCTTGGTGAACATATGAAGAGCTATGATGTAGAAAGGTCCTACCTTTATGTTCTGGATATGATCCTTGGTGAACATATGAAGAGCTATGATGCAGAAAGGTACTACCTTTATGTTCTGGGTAATGATCCTTGGTGAACATATGAAGAGCTATGATGCAGAAAGGTCCTACCTTTATGTTCCGGGATATGATCCTTGGTGGACATATGAAGAGCTATGATGCAGAAAGGTCCTATCTTTATGTTCTGGGATATGATCCTTGGTGAACATATGAAGAGCTATGATGCAGGAAGGTACTACCTTTATGTCCTGGGATATGATCCTTGGTGAACATATGAAGAGCTATGATGTAGAAAGGTCCTACCTTTACGTTCTGGGATATGACCCTTGGTGAACATATGAAGAGCTATGATGCAGAAAGGTACTACCTTTACGTTCCGGGATATGATCCTTGGTGAACATATGAAGAGCTATGATGCAGAAAGGTACTACCTTTATGTTCCGGGATATGATCCTTGGTGAACATATGAAGAGCTATGATGCAGAAAGGTACTACCTTTATGTTCCGGGATATGATCCTTGGTGAACATATGAAGAGCTATGATGCAGAAAGGTACTACCTTTATGTTCCGGGATATGATCCTTGGTGAACATATGAAGAGCTATGATGCAGAAAGGTACTACCTTTATGTTACGGGATATGATCCTTGGTGAACATATGAAGAGCTATGATGCAGAAAGGTCCTACCTTTATGTTCTGGGATATGATCCTTGCTGAAGATATGAAGAGCTATGATGCAGAAAGGTCCTACCTTTATGTTCTGGGATATGATCCTTGGTGGACATATGAAGAGCTATGATGCAGAAAGGTCCTACCTTTATGTTCTGGGATATGATCCTTGGTGAACATATGAAGAGCTATGATGCAGAAAGGTCCTACCTTTATGTTCCGGGATATGATCCTTGGTGAACATATGAAGAGCTATGATGCAGAAAGGTCCTACCTTTATGCTCTGGGATATGATCCTTGGTGAACATATGAAGAGCTATGATGCAGAAAGGTACTACCTTTATGTTCCGGGATATGATCCTTGGTGAACATATGAAGAGCTATGATGCAGAAAGGTACTACCTTTATGTTCCGGGATATGATCCTTGGTGAACATATGAAGAGCTATGATGCAGAAAGGTACTACCTTTATGTTCCGGGATATGATCCTTGGTGAACATATGAAGAGCTATGATGCAGAAAGGTACTACCTTTATGTTACGGGATATGATCCTTGGTGAACATATGAAGAGCTATGATGCAGAAAGGTCCTACCTTTATGTTCTGGGATATGATCCTTGGTGAAGATATGAAGAGCTATGATGCAGAAAGGTCCTACCTTTATGTTCTGGGATATGATCCTTGGTGGACATATGAAGAGCTATGATGCAGAAAGGTCCTACCTTTATGTTCTGGGATATGATCCTTGGTGAACATATGAAGAGCTATGATGCAGAAAGGTACTACCTTTATGTTCTGGGTAATGATCCTTGGTGAACATATGAAGAGCTATGATGCAGAAAGGTCCTACCTTTATGTTCCGGGATATGATCCTTGGTGGACATATGAAGAGCTATGATGCAGAAAGGTCCTACCTTTATGTTCTGGGATATGATGCTTGGTGAACATATGAAGAGCTATGATGCAGAAAGGTCCTACCTTTATGTTCCGGGATATGATCCTTGGTGAACATATGAAGAGTTATGATGCAGAAAGGTCCTACCCTGGGATATGATCCTTTATGCTCTGGGATATGATCCTTGGTGAACATATGAAGAGCTATGATGTAGAAAGGTCCTACCTTTACGTTCCGGGATATGACCCTTAAAGAACATATGAAGAGCTATTATGCAGAAAGGTACTACCTTTATGTTCCGGGATATGACCCTTGGTGAACATATGAAGAGCTATGATGCAGAAAGGTACTACCTTTATGTTCCCGGATATGACCCTTGGGGAGGTGAACATATGAAGAGCTATGATGCAGAAAGGTACTACCTTTATGTTCTAGAATATGACCCTTGGTGAACATATGAAGAGCTATGATGCAGAAAGGTACTACCTTTACGTTCCGGGATATGATCCTTGGTGAACATATGAAGAGCTATGATGCAGAAAGGTACTACCTTTATGTTCCGAGATATGATCCTTGGTGAACATATGAAGAGCTATAATGCAGAAAGGTACTACTTTTACGTTCCTGGATATGATCCTTGATGAACATATGAAGAGCTATGATGCAGAAAGGTACTACCTTTACGTTCCGGGATATGATCCTTGGTGAACATATGAAGAGCTATGATGCAGAAAGGTACCTTTATGTTCTGGGGTATGATCCTTGGTAAACATATGAAGAGCTATGATGCAGAAAGGTACTACCTTTATGTTCTGGAATATGATCCTTGGTGAACATATGAAGAGCTATGATGCAGAAAGGTCCTACCTTTATGTTCTGGGATATGATCCTTGGTGAACATATGAAGAGCTATGATGCAGAAAGGTACTACCTTTATGCTCTGGGATATGATCCTTGGTGAACATATGAAGAGCTATGATGCAGAAAGGTCCTACCTTTATGTTCTGGGATATGATCCTGAGGTACGATACCTTAGTCCTAATGTTTAGCAAGGCCCATCTAGAGAAAAAAGTACTCTTTATGTTGAGGTGCTGGAGGAGCTGAAAGCTCCTGTTGTTTGTACTTAACCACCAATTATGCACGCTGGATGCCTATCCATATCAGGTATATAAAATCTTTGACAGAGTCCATCACGGAAGAGTTTTGATACCAGGGTCACTGGGTTATTCCTAAAGCAAACAAGAGGTTCTCTACTATTCCTATTTGCCAGGCTCATGAGCAAAAACAAGATTGTCAAAGGACTAGTGGTGTGGTTGGACTTACAGATTACAGAGAAACCCACGGTCTTGAGGCGATGGATCCTTTCAGGATCAGAACTTGCTAGACTGCTTTAAATATTTGAAAATTTATATCTTTGAGATGATGATCCAGAGATCCCTAAAAACCTTAAGCACCATAAAGAGGGCCAATCAACACAAGACTTTAATTACCATGAAGAGGTTCAATCAACACAAGACTTTAATCACCATAAAGAGGGCCAATCAACACAAGACTTTAATCACTATGAAGAGGGCCAATCTGCACAAGACTTTAATCACCATGAAGAGGGCCAATCTGCACAAGACTTTAATCACCATAAAGAGGGCCAATCAACACAAGACTTTAATCACCATAAAGAGGGCCAATCTGCACAAGACTTTAGGCACCATAAAGAGGGCCAATCTGCACAAGACTTTAATCACCATGAAGAGGGCCAATCAACACAAGACTTTAATCACTATGAAGAGGGCCAATCTGCACAAGACTTTAAGCACCATAAAGAGGGCCAATCAACACAAGACTTTCCAAATTCAGGTTGTCTGTGTATGTGAAGCCATGAGCAAAATGGGAAACCCATTTGTAGATGATTTTGCTGATCTGGTGACTTAAGATAGGAGCAACTTTGTTGATTGGTCTGTAGTGGCCACAGTGCACACTGTAGATGACTTGTGAGGAAGGAAAAGTACCAATGCTACATCAAGAATATCATTGTACAGGCCCTGTTTCCATTCAAGTCCAATCAATCGAAATTCCATGGCTCTTTTAAGAGACCCAAGAAGAACATAAAATCTAAGCAGGGACAGCACATCTAAGCACTGCAGCATGATATAGCTATTTTTTGGTCAGCTGTATATTTCTATGCAAGAGCAGTCAGGGGGACTTGCAGAATTTTTTCGCCCATGACTTGCAGTCTTTTTCCCCATTCCTGTCAGACTTTAAAAAGCTTCACTTACCATTCATAAAATCTGCTAATATCTTGACCACCTATGACTGCAGAGTGCTGAGTGGAGCTGTTATTGTCTGCTGTTTGCCCTCTATTGTTGCTACTACCTTTAATGATTAGAGAGAAAAGATCTTCATACCGTATCTACGTAAGCAGCTCCAGAGTACCAAGAGACTAGATATAGTGTGAGGCAAGTACATACCAAATAGTATCTAGATAATGTGTGGGGCAAGTACGTTCCAGATAGTATCTGGATATTGTATGGGGCAAGTACATACCAGATAGTATCTAGATATTGTGTGGGGCAAGTATATACCAGATAGTATCTAGATATTGTGTGAAGCAATTACATACCAGATAGTATCTCGATATTGTGTGGGGCAAGTACATACAAGATAGTATCTAGATATTGTGTGGGGCAAGTACATACCGGATATAATCTAAATATTGTGTGGGGCAAGTACATACAAGATAGTATCTAGATATTGCGTGGGGCAAGTACATACCGGATAGTATCTAGATATTGTGTGGGGCATGTACATGCCAGATAGTATCTCGACACTGTGTGGGGCAAGTACATACAAGATAGTATCTAGATATGGTGTGGGGCAAGTACATACCGGATATAATCTAGATGTTGTGTGGGGCAAGTACATACAAGATAGTATCTGAATATTCTGTGGGGCAAGTACATACCGGATAGTATCTATATATTGTGTGGGGAAAGTACATGCCAGATAGTATCTATATATTGTGTGGGGCAAGTACATGCCAGATAGTATCTAGATATTCTGTGGGGCAAGTACATACCAGATAGTATCTAGATGTTGTGTGGGGCAAGTACATACCAGATAGTATCTACATATTGTGCGGGGCAAGTACATACCAGTTGGTATCTAGATATTGTGT
>JAIGNY010000973.1:12500-38376 GCA_020152595.1 Chiridota heheva | reverse complement strand
TTGAGTATAAGAATGGTGGAATATCATATGGGACTTAGAGTGGGTTGGTATATGGGACGGAGGGGGATGGCATGTGTTGGGTGGTGGATATGATGGCGATGGCGTACATGCATAAGACAGACAGCGGGATGTCATATTGGACAATGAGTGGAATGACATATGGGACATGGATGGGGTGGAATATGAGGCATATTATTGTATGGCATATGGAGTAAAGGGTGGGACGAAGGGTTTGATGTTACATAGATTCGTATGCGGGGTATAGGGTGCGATGACATGCAGTGAAGTACGGTGACATATGGTGGCTACTCGATGATGAATGGGAAATAGTAAATAGTAAAGGATGCCTGACAATAAATAGAGGGTTGGATTGCGTATACAACATATGGTGGGATGAGGGCAGGGCGGGATGGGATAGTGGGTGTAATGGCGAACGTATCTAAGACTTGTTGGCTGTCGTACAGGACATATTTTGGGGTGGAGTATGGTATACGGGTGGGATGGTTTATGGCGCCTACCAAGGGATAGCATATGAGGCATAAGGTGAATTGAATGGCATATGGTACATAGGTTAAAATGCCGTATAATCATAATTACATGTGGGACGTAGGGTGCAATGGCGGATAGAAAATATTGGATTGATTATAAGAAAAAGGGTGGGATATCATGTGGAACATTAGGTGAGTTGGCATAAGAGACGCGGGGTGGCATAAATGCGTGTACGACACGGATGACATATGATATATAAGTTTAAATGTCACATGTGGGTCATATGGTGGTTAGCATGTTGGTCGTATGGTGCGATGGGACATATTGGAAAGAGCATGGAAGTGCATATACGACATAGGGTGGGATATTATATGTGACATACCGGATGAAATAACATATGGGACAAAGGGTGAAAGGTCATATGGGACACAGGGTGGAATGTCATATGAAACAGGGCGACATGTATAGGGTAATGGGTTTGGCGTTCACGTATAGGGCATAGGGTGGGTTGCTATATGGGAAATAGGATGGGTTGTCATGTGGGGCATAGGATGGGGATCGCATGCGGGACATAGGGTAAAATGGCATCTGAGACATAGGGCGGGATGGAAGATACTGGATATAGGTCGAATTGCGTACAAGAAAGAGGTATATATCATCGTGGGACATTGGGTAGGTTTGCATGTGGGATATGGTGGCATGTGTAGTTTTTTATAGAGGGTGCGACGTACGCGTACAAAGCAAAGGATGGGTAGCGTGGGAGCAAACATTGGATAGTATATGGGCATTCGCGAGATGAGTTGGATGGTACATATTTGGAATGGCATATGGGACATAAGAATGGATGGAATGTGGGACGTAGAGGTGGGATACTATTTTGGATATTGGGGTTGAAGGCATAAGGGATGATATTGCGTATAAGAAATTGCTTGAAATATAATGTGGAATATTGGGTGGGTCGGCATATGGATTAAGGTGGTATGTTTAGGATAGTGGGTAAGGTGTACACGTATGCGACATAGCATGGGTTGTCGTGTGGGACATAGTTGGGATGGACATATTGTGAGATGGCATACGTGAAATAGAGTGGGATGGCATGTGGAACATAAGGGGTTGCCATATGAGACGAAGTTGGATGACATGTATTGTATGGTGGATATGATGGAGTACATGTATAAGACCGAGGGTGGGTTGTAATATGGGTCATGGGTGGAATGGCATATGTGACATGGATGGGAGGGTATATGAGGTATAGTATTATGTGGTATATAGAGCATAAGGTGGTACAGACTCAAGGTTTGGGTGTCACATGGTGCATATGTTTCAGTGACGTATGGGGCATAAAGTGAGATGACATGGGTGACGTATGGTTGCTGCCTATGTGACATCGTGGGATGGAATAGTGAGTGTGATGGCGGACATGTCTAAAACAGGAAAACCATTTTGGACATGGAATGACTCATTAGGATGTAAAGTTCCGAGGTTCGGATTACATATGAGACATACGCTGGGATATCATATGGGTTGGGATGGTAATTGGGCTGGTGGTTAGGATGGCATAGTTTGTCTCTGTGGGTTATTATACTCTTTATGGACAGTTTTTATTTACCAGAAAGAGCTTTAGATCCTAAATTTCAAACTTTGAACATTTTTAATGAAAGCAACAGTTTTTGCTGTTGTTTCAATTCCTGTTCATTGTAGCCAGCTTCTCTCATTCAAAATATCTGGGGAAGGACCGAATAACAATAAGTTAACAACAGCAAATTTCTAGTTATATCTGGCACGTAATTTATTCTAAATAGGCATCTAAGTTAAAAAATGCTGTAAAATGGTTTACGTTCAACATATGGGACTTGTTCTTGGGTTCGTGCTTAGTGTTTAGCATATGCCTATTATAAACCATTTAAGCTCGTGTTGTAGCTACCTGTCCATATACCTTTAACGGAGTGTCATAACCTCATAAGAGTTTCTAAATTTCCGAAGTAAATTTATGGGTGGTAAACAGCTCAATTTTTTTTAAATTCCTGCGCGCGCCTTCTACGCCGTCGCGCGCACCTGTTACACCGTCGCGCGCACTTCCAACACATCCGCGCACCTTCTCCGCATCTGCGCTCATTTTCCATGCCGCCGCACACACTTGCTACGCCACCGCGCGCACCTACTACGCCGTCACGCGCACCTAATACACGGTCGCGCGCAACTACAACACTGTCGCGCGCAACTACCACGCCGTCGCGTGCGCCTACTACGACGTCGCGCGCACCTACCACGCTGTCGCGCGCACCTACTACGCCATCGCGCGCACCAATAAAGCCGTCACGCGCTCCTAATACGCTGCCGCGCGCACCTACTACGCCGCCGCGCGCACGTACTACGCCGTCGCGCGCGCCTACCACGCCGTCGCGCGCACCTACTACGCCGTCGCGCGCACCTACTACGCCGCCGCGCGCACGTACTACGCCGTCGCGCGCGCCACCACGCTGCCGCGCGCACATACTACGCCGTCGCGCGCGCCTACCACACCGTCGCGCGCACCTACTACGCCGTCGCGCGCACATACTACGCCGTCGCGCGCACCTTCTACGCCGCCGCGCGCACCTTCTACGCCGCCGCGCGCACCTTCTACGCCGTCGCGCGCGCCTACCACACCGTCGCGCGTGCCTACTACACCGTCGCGCGCACCTACTACGCCGTCGCGCGCACCTACTACGCCGTCGCGCGCACCTACTACGCCGTCGCGCGCGCCTACTACACCGTCGCGCGCGCCTACCACACCGTCGCGCGCACCTACTACGCCGTCGCGCGCACCTACTACGCCGTCGCGTAACAACATTAAAGTTGTAACAAGTGTAACAACTTTAAAATTGTAACAACTGTAACAACATTAAAGTTGTAACAACTGTAACAACATTAAAGTTGTAACAACTGTAACAACAATAAAGTTGTAACAACTGTAACAACATTAAAGTTTTAACAACTGTAGCAACATTAAAGTTGTAACAACTGTAACAACATTAAAATTGTAACAACTTTAAAGTTGTAACCACTGTAACAACATTAAAGTTATAACAATTGTAATAACATTAAAGTTGTAACAACCGTAACAACTTTAAAGTTGTAACAACTGTAACACTTTAAAAGTTGTAACAATTGTAATAACATTTAAGTTTTAATAGCTGTAACAACTTTAAAGTTGTAACAACTGTAACAACTTTAAAGTTGTCACAACTGTAACATCATTAAAGTTGTAAAAACTTTAACATTTTGGGTTGTAACAACTGTAACAACTTTAAAGTTGTAACAACTGTAACAACTTTAAAGTTTTAGCAAGTGTAATAACATTTAAATTGAAACTGTTACAACTGTAACAACTTTAAAGTTGTAACAACTGTAACAACATTAAAGTTGTAACAACTGTAACAAATTTAAAGTTGTTACAGTTGTTATAGTTGTAACAACTGTAAAGTTGTATCAACTTTAAAGTCCGTTTACTACTCAGATATATGAAATAAATGTTATCAAGATAATAGCTCATGGTATAAAATGATATCATTAATGGTTTATATTCGCATGCATCGAGAACGAAAATGAGCGTACTAAGCTACCATCCTTGCTTCTACAACAGGCACCTAGTTTTTCAAAGGGGTGATCCACACTGCCCTTCATTGCCTCCACTCTGCACCTTTTTTCTATACTTGTTCATTTTTTTTGATCAGTTCATGCCGTTGACAGTTCCCCAATATAAGAAGATGCTGGGACACTACTTATTTGTATTGAATACATGGTTTTGTACCCTCAAACCTTCTCTACAGTGCACTTGATGCCTTATGTCCCTATTTTTTAAATACACCCTGCCCTTTCTGGCTCTTACAACTGTAACAACCAGCCTTAAAGTATGTAACAACTGTAACAACTTTAAAGCTGTTACAATTGTAATAACTTTAAGTTTGTTACAGTTGTTACAACTTTAAAGTTGTTACAATTGTTACAACTTTAAACTTGTAACAACTCTAACAACATTAAAGTTGTAACATACTTTAACAACAATAAAGTTGTAACAACTGTTACAACACTAAGGTTGTAACAACTGTAACAACACTAAAGTTGTAACAACTGTAAGGAAATTAAAAATGTAACAACTGTTTCAACTTTAAAGTTGTAACAAGTATAACAACTTTATAGTTGTAACAAAATTAAAGTTGCAACAACTGTAACAACATTAAAGTTGTAACAACTGTAACAACATTAAAGTTGTAACAAGTGTAACAACTTTAAAATTGTAACAACTGTAACAACATTAAAGTTGTAACAACTGTAACAACATTAAAGTTGTAACAACTGTAACAACATTAAAGTTGTAACAACTGTAACAACATTAAAGTTGGAACATTTGTAACAACATTAAAGTTGTAACAACTGTAACAACAATAAAATTGTAACAACTTTAAAGTTGTAACCACTGTAACAACATTAAAGTTATAACAATTGTAATAACATTCAAGTTGTAACAACCGTAACAACTTTAAAGTTGTAACAACTGTAACACTATTAAAGTTGTAACAATTGTAATAACATTTAAGTTTTAACAACTGTAACAACTTTAAAGTTGTAACAACTGTAACAACTTTAAAGTTGTCACAACTGTAACATCATTAAAGTTGTAAAAATGTAACATTTTAAGTTGTAACAACTGTAACAACTTTAAAGTTGTAACAACTGTAACAACTTTAAAGTTTTAGCAAGTGTAATAACATTTAAATTGAAACTGTTACAACTGTAACAACTTTAAAGTTGTAACAACTGTAACAACATTAAAGTTGTAACAACTGTAACAAATTTAAAGTTGTTACAGTTGTTATAGTTGTAACAACTGTAAAGTTGTATCAACTTTAAAGTCCGTTTACTACTCGGATATATGAAATAAATGTTACCAAGATAATAGCTCATGGTATAAAATGATATCATTAATGGTTTTTATTTGCATGCATCGAGAACAAAAATGAGCGTACTAAGCTACCATCCTTGCTTCTACAACAGGCACCTAGTTTTTCAAAGGGGTGATCCACACTGCCCTTCATTGCCTCCACTCTGCACCTTTTTTCTATACTTGTTCATTTTTTTGATCAGTTCATGCCGTTGACAGTTCCCCAATATAAGAAGATGCTGGGACACTACTTATTTGTATTGAATACATGGTTTTGTGCCCTCAAACCTTCTCTACAGTGCACTTGATGCCTTATGTCCCTATTTTTTAAATACACCCTGCCCCTTTCTGGCTCAAGCTATAGGGGTTTGTATAATTTTTAATTAAGTATAGTTATCCTTAAAATTAAAGTTTTGAGTCACCCGGACTTTTAAATTATTTAAAGGTTGGTATAGGATGTGTAGAGGCAACATTAGCTGAATTACTTCAAAATCAAAATGGATATGATAAAAATAATTGTAACAACCAAAGTTGTCACAACCAAAGTTGTCACAACCAAAGTTGTCACAACCAAAGTTGTCACAACCAAAGTTGTCACAACCAAAGTTGTCACAACCAAAGTTGTCACAACCAAAGTTGTCACAACTAAAGTTGTCACAACCAAATTGGTTGTCACAACCAAAGTTGGTTGTCACAACCAAAGTTGGTTGTCACAACCAAAGTTGGTTGTCACAATCAAAAAGCTGGTTGTCACAACCAAAGGTGTCACAACGAAAGTGTCACAACCAAAGTTGTCACAACTAAAGCTGTTACAACTTTAGGGTTGTAACAGCATTAAAGTTGTAAAAGCCTCGATGTTGTAACAGCATTAAATTTGTAGCAACTGTAACAACATTAAAGTTGTAACAACTGTAACAACTTTGAAGTTGTAACAATTGTAATAACATTAAAGTTGTAACAACTGTAACAACCTAAAAGTGTAACAACTGTAACAACCAGCCTTAAAGTATGTAACAACTGTAACAACTTGAAGCTGTTACAGTTGTATTAATTTTAAGTTTTAACAACTGTTACAACTTTAATGATGTTTCAATTGTTACAACTTTAAAGTTGTCACAACTGTAACAACATTAAAATTGTAAAAACTTTAACAACATTAAAGTTGTTAACAACTGTAACAACTTTAAACTTGTAACAACTTTAAAGTTCTAACAACTATAACATTTAAATTAAAGTTGTAACAACTGTAACAACTTTTAAAGTTGTAACAACTTAAAAGTTGTAATAACTATAACAAAAAAAAAGTTGTAAGAACATTAAAGTTGTAACAACTGTAACAACTTTAAAGTTGTAACAACTGTAACAACTTTAAAGTTGTAACAACTGTAACAACTTTAAAGTTGTAACAACTGTAACAACTTTAAAGTTGTAACAACTGTAACAACTTTAAAACTAAAGTTGTAACAACTGTAACAACTTTAAAGTTGTAACAACTATAACAACTGCTGTAAAAGTTGTAACAACTTTAAAATTTTAACAACTGTAACAACATTAATGTTGTAACAACTGTAACAACATTTAAAGTTGTAACAAGTAACAACTTTAAAGTTGTAAAACCATTAAAGTTGTAACAACTGTAACAAAATAAAAGTTTTAACAACTGTAAGAACATTAAAGTTGTAATAACTGTAACAAAATTAAAGTTGTCACAACTGTAACATCATTAAAGTTGTAAAAACTGTAACATTTTTAAGTTGTAACAACTGTAACAACTTTAAAGTTGTAACAACTGTAACAATATTTAAAGTTGTAGCAACTGTACTAACATTTAAATTGAAACTGTTACAACTGTAACAACTTTAAAGTTGTAACAACTGTAACAACATTAAAGTTGTAGCAACTGTAACAACATTAAAGTTGTTACAGTTGTTATAGTTGTAACAACTGTAAAGTTGTATTAACTGTAAAGTTGTATTAAGTCCGTTTACTACTCGGATGTATGAAATAAATGTTACCAAGATAATAGCTCATGGTATAAAATGATATCATTAATGGTTTTTATTTGCATGCATCGAGAACAAAAATGAGCGTACTAAGCTACCATCCTTGCTTCTACAACAGGCACCTAGTTTTTCAAAGGGGTGATCCACACTGCCCTTCATTGCCTCCACTCTGCACCTTTTCTCTATACTTGTTCATAAAAATACATACTTTTGAGAACTTTTTTTTGATCAGTTCATGCCGTTGACAGTTCCCCAATATAAGAAGATGCTGGGACACTACTTATTTGTATTGAATACATGGTTTTGTGCCCTCAAACCTTTTCCAAAGTGCACTTGATGCCTTATGTCCCTATTTTTTAAATACACCCTGCCCCTTTCTGGCTCAAGCTAGAGGGGTTTGTATTAATTTTATCCTTAAAATTAAAGTTTTGATCACCCGGACTTCTAAATTATTTAAAGGTTGGTATAGGATGTGTAGAGGCAACATAGTATAGTTATCCTTAAAATTAAAGTTTTGAGTCACCCGGACTTCTAAATTATTTAAAGTTGGTATAGGATGTGTAGAGGCAACATTAGCTGAATTACTTCAAAATCAAAATGGATATAATAAAAATAACCCGCCGAAAAACATAGTAGTAAACATTTTCGTCATTATCGATCGGCTAAATGAAAGGTATCTTCCCATAAATACGTTCAGAAGTGAACACCGCCGTGCTGGAAACGTCACTTCCCGGTTTTCAATTTTTCCTATTGATATGAAATCTGCGATGTTATTGATCACACATTTGCTGAACCGAACATGCATAGGAGCCTACGTGTATTATCGAAAACTTTACAGATTTCTCGCACTCAATAAGGAAAATTGAAACTGGAAGTGACGTTAACAGCCCGGCGGCGTTCACTTCTGAATTCATTTAATGTGACGATACATTTCCTTCAAACATTGACCATTTACAGTGTTTTAAAATCTCAGGCATCAATTTGCATTTTCTCTGCAAATGTTGTTAATGTAGTAAGTACTTGGTCTTTTCTTTCGTCAATCCTTTGTTTTTTTTAAATGTCTATCAAAATTCTTTGAAGTGGTGCAGCAAATTCTGACCAATCTTGTGAGCCTGTGCCCTGACTCCAATAGCAGGAATAGATGTTCCCAAGGGCGTTTGTAGCTTTTTTTAGTACCCCAAAAAAGAATTGAGTGTCGGCGGATTAAGGAGGAGAGATGCGTAGGTTTTCTATTTCCCGGTTGTATGTTTTATTTTGATGACAAATTGTGAAATAATTAGCATGATCAAATTGAAGGAAAATGCGTAAAATTGTTGGAAATTTTGTTCGATTTTGGCAAGAGTTCCTGATTTTTTTTTCTCTCGAAATTTACAGAGTTGTCCCTCAAAGTGATACATTTTCTTGAAATTGAAGACAATTTCACGAAACTAAAGAAATTCCACGAAAAATAAAAACAAATTTCCTCGATTTCTTTTAAATTGATGAAAGGTTTGCAGAACGTTGTTGAAGAAAATTTGCTGCAAACTTTCCTGAAAATGAAGAAAACTCTGTGGGATTTTTGATAAAAGACTGAAGATTTTTTATCCAAAAGAAAACAAATTTGGGGTCAAAATTGAAGATTTTTGGGTTAAAATGAAAATGCTTAGACCAAACTGGAGGATTTTGGGTGCAAACTGTTTTGGTCCAAAATTGACGATAACTTGGTCCATACGATTACAAAAAATGTCAATTTCTGTTTTCACGCATGGTTCATTTTATATTTAAGTTAATTATGTTATTCTTTGACAAAATTTGGGTGCTATGATAATTTGTAGTCCCCCTTAGACACGCCACTGGATGTTCCCATATTTTTCAAGATTATGGGGAACAAATCTTAGATTTTTAAGAATGACTTATATCACAAATATCTCATAAATTAAAAACTTTGATTAACCATATTTCAAAATCTAAAATTGTTCAAACAAGAAAAATGATCTGCTCAGATTGCTATACTTCTTGGACCATTCGACAATTCACCATATAGACTAAAACGGTAAATACCGTCATGGTTCCCATGCCCATGCAAATTGACACCCATATCATATGATCCGGCCAATTATAAAAATAGCATCTCACACTTAAGTCCCACATGGCATCCTATGTCCCACATGGTATCCCACTCCATGTCCCACATGGCATCCCATGGCATCCCACCCCATGTCCCATGCCATCCTACCCCATGGCCATCCTCCCCATGTCCATTCCATCCCATCTCCCACATGGCATCCCCCACCCCCCCATGTCCCACATGACATCCAATGTCCCACATGGCATTCCATCATATGTCCCAAGAGCATCCTATCCTATGACCCACATGGCATCCCCCCACCCCACATGTCCCACCCCATGTCCCACATGGCATCCCATGTCCCACATTTCCACCATATTTCCACCCACCACATGTCCCATATGGCCCCATGTCGCATATGGCATCCTGTCCCATGTCCCACGACATCCCATCCCATGTCCCACATGGCATTCCACCATATCTCCACATGGCATCCCACCCATGTCCCACATGACATCCCATGTCCCACATGGCATTCCATCATATGTCCCACAGGGCATCCCATCCTATGACCCACATGGCATCCCACCCCATGTCCCACATGGCGTCCTACCCCATGTCCCACACGACATCCCATCCCATGTCCCACATGGCATTCCACCATATCACCCACATGGCATCCCACCACATGTCCCACATGGCATTCCACCATATCTCCCACATGGCATCCCACCCCATGTCCCACATAACATCTCATGTCCCACATGACATCCCATGTCCCACATAGCATTCCATCATATGTCCCACAGGGCATTCCACCATATCTCCCACATGGCATTCCACCATACAGTGTCTCACATGACATATTCCACCATATGTCCCACATGGCATTCCACTATATGTCCCACATGGCATCCCATGCTATGACCCACATGGATCCCATCCTACATGTATGTCCCACATTTATCCAACCATATGTACTACATGACATTCCTCCCTATGTCCCACATGGTACCCTTCCTGTGTCCTGCATCAGTGGCTTCCCACCTGATGTCCCACATGGCATCCCACCATATGTTTCACATAGTATCCCTCCCAATATCCTAATGACATCCTACTTTATGTCCCATATGGCATCACATCCCATGTTCCCATGGCCTCCCAACCTATGTCCCACATAGCCTCCTACTCTATGTCACACATGGCATCCTACCTTATGTTAACATGGCATCCTACCTTATGTCACACATGGCATCACAACCTATGTCACACTGTGTTACTCGTGGCATTCCACCATGTCCCACATGGCATTCTATCCTGTTCCACATGGCATCCAACCCCATGTCCCACATGGCATCCCATCCCATGTCCCACATGACATCCCATAGGTTCCATAAGAAGTCTCATCCTAGCTATCACAGTCCCTGATTGAGCATACTATGTATGAAAGTGTCAGTTTATATAATTTATATGCAAATGACTTCTTAAAATGGGGTGGGACGCCATGTCCCACATGACATCCCATATCATCCCATGTCCCACATGACATTCCATCCCATGGCAATCCACCATATGTCCTGCATGGCATTCCACCTCATATTCTACGTGGCATTCCACCCTGTTCCACATGGCATCCCACCCCATGCCCCACATGGTATCCCACCCCATGTCCCACATGGCATCCCACATGTCATCCCACCCTGTGTCTCACATGACGTCCCAAAAGCTCCAAAAAGTTTCATTCTTGCTATCACAGTCCCTGAATGAGCATACTGTGTATTAAAGTGTCAGTTCATATAATGACTTATATGCAAATAAGTAATTGAATAAGAAAAAAAGGTGGAGTCAAATAATTATGCCTTATATAGCCCTTGGTGTATACAACATGGTAAATATCATATCATATGTCCCTCGTGGCCCCCATCCATGTCCCACATGGCATCCCTCCTATGTTTATATGCAATCACATCCTGTCACACTTCCTGACTAAGCATACTAAATAAAAAAAGTCTGGTCAGGTCATATACTGTAGCAACTTTAAGCAAATGAACACAATAATGAAGGTGGAGTTTAAAAAATCATGCCTTATATAACTGTTTGGTTACTAAATATTTTGAAGAATTTTAAGGATTTTAAATCTCAAGTGCTACAAGAGAGACTTGAGGAACTCTGAAGAACATTGGAAAATTATATCACTTTACAGTTATCTTCTAAAAAAATATCAAATGTATTGTAGACTTTTTAGGGAACTAGTCTTTAATCCTGTCTTAGGTACCTCTGAAAAACGTTAACATTTTATAAAGAAATTCTAACCTTCCATAAGGATATCTAAAGAAACTTTAACTCTTTCTGAGGAACTCTGAAGAAACTTTAACATTTTTTGAGGAATTCTCAAAAAACTTTAACATTTCTGAGGAAATCTCAGGACAAATCTGTGGACCGCTGGACGGCCGGACGGACGTAATCGCCATTACATATGTTCGAATAAATGCCTTGCATGCGAACCAAAACTGTGATACATGTCTATACAGGTATTTATACTCCAGTACTAATCGTGAAAAAAGCTTCAATTCCCTTTTGCCCGTCGTGCTCCGTTACAAATTGACCATCTTTACAGCCTTTTGCTTCTTGTCGTGTTAATATGCAAATCAATATGTATGACTGACTATTTTCTTGTAAAAGCGTGTTTTTATTTTTATCATGCACCACAATTATTTGAATGGGTGATATTGTTTTGTTTTTTCTTTGCGTCCAAGTCTACCACCAGCCAACATCTAGGAGAAGACAATCGCATAATTTTTAAAGAAATTTAAGCAACGAAATAAAAAATAATAATAAAAGAAAAATGTTCATCGTCACAAATTTTGAATATGTCGCAAAATCTCAAACTTTGATTGGTCCTTGTATGTAAATGTCATGTTTTACCAAGAATTATGTGTTAATTTGAAGACAAATAGAAAACCCATACAGCCTGCAGGAACAATGCGGTCGGGATGATGGAGGGAGGGGAAGGAGGGGGGAGTGTGGGGAGCAAAATTTTGGCAATTTTGGTTTAAATAATTTCCACATTTTACCTCCCAACAGGGAAGAAAGCATACATCCGAGAAGGCGAAATCCTCTCGAGGGGTAATCTTTTTCCGTCCCCGCTTCTTACACCTCCAGTTTATGTTTAAATAAAAGAAATTAAAAAAATATATTAGCTTTTGAGTTATGGCTGTAGATCAAAATTTCATCCGTTCTTGATTTAAGAAATATGTGTGGTGTATAACTGCACGAACAGCTCAAAATCTTTTTGTATTTCTTTAAACCTTTAAATCACTGAAAATCATGAAATATGCTAGAATTTGATTGAGGGTATACGGTTGATATAAACTCATACAGTTTTAACCAGAATTTGCAGCATTTGTTTAAAGAATAATGATAGAAATAACAAGAAATAAATTTACAAAAGAAAATATCACACCTTCAACCTGTAATACAGTACAAAATTTGCATAAAATAAAATATGCAAAAACCTCTGTAACAGGTTAAACAAAAGGTCTATATAGACATGTAAGGCACAAAGGCAATATCTACTAAATTGACTCAAAATCCATTGAACTGTTGAATAATCATGAAAAAGAATACCCCATCAAATTCGCAATGTTCTTTTAAAGAAATCCTTAGGTCCCACTTTACACAAAAGGACCTTTTTCATACAGAATACTCAACTTTGCTGAGTGGGGCCACAGCCCCCAGCCAGTATCAAAACAAAACCATGCACATGCAAAAGCAAATAAAAGTCATATACACAAATCCTGATCAATAGATTATTAATTATGTAAATTCTGTCCATCATAGGTTTTTAGAATAGTGCACATGCAGTAATTTCATACCAAAAGTCTTTTGGGTCTCCCCAATTAGTCCGAAAGTATGCCTCTTAATAGGAACAGTTGTAACACACAGAGTATTGAAGTCATGCAGCCATATTGTTCAAATGTTGCGATAAAATGTGAGTTTCTAATTCATGTACTTGAAATATCAAAAATCATTTTGTTGAAAAACATTTGAATTTTCAAAATGGCCGTTTTGCGCCTAAAAGCTTATCTTTATTGTTTTTTTCTTTCTAATATTTCAAAAATACGCCGTGGTACACATATTAAATGGGAGTGGAAGAGTTTTAGCCATGACAATAATGAAGGTACTTTTTTGAGTTTTAAGTTTCCCTAGCAAAGATATTTGTCCCAGACGTATTTCAAATTTAAAATATGTAACATTGCCTAAGGCTTTAACCTTAGGATAGCAAAGAATCATGGAAAATATTACAAAATGGCGGCTTCCATGTAGCAAAATGTTCACATTTTAAAGAAGATTTAGGTTCCCATTAAAAGGCATACTACCGGACTGCATATCAAATTCCTGCATGCAGAACATTCTCATCAAGGAGACATAAAGTTAAATATCTTAAAAATCCATCATAAAATGTTATTCCATTCTCAAGTTATCCAAGCTGCAACATTTCGCTGCCATTGTGTATAATTTTGTGTTGAAATCATGCCAATGAAGGAATTGTCTATATGTATACTGGCACACGTGCTGGCACATGTGCTGGCATTATAATGTATTTCTTGAGAATTATTCTTTTGGATTTGTTTTTCTTTCTCCAAAATGCTTTGACATGAAGTTCTAAGGGCTTAAATCATTAAGATCATATACAAGTTTAATGATTTGGCTTTCTTTTTGTTTCTTGTTTCTTTTTCATAGACCTAATGTTTGGCTGTAAAATATCTCATTTGGTTTAAAGAATTAGTTTAGTAGTCAAGCATGTTTGTCTCATATGAAAAGGAGACTTCAAAAGAAACAAAATGGAGAATAAGCATTCAAAATCTATTACTTTAAGAAGATATTCAAGTTTAAAGTTTGGTATCATTTGTGTAGCAACGACTGAAATCAAACTAGTTGTGATGTCATATCCTCAAATTCCTCAAAATTTATATGCATTCTATCATATTTTGTCTAACGATTTTGTGGCTTAAAAACCATGAGATACGTGAAACTAGAACGGTAAATACCGTCATGGTTCGCATGCCCATGCAAATTGACACTTATATCATATGATCTGGCCAATTATGAAAATGGCATCTCACACTTAAGTCCCACATGGCATCCTATGTCCCACATGGCATCCCACCCCATGTCCCACATGGCATCCCACCCCATGTCCCACATGGTATCCCACCCCATGTCCCACATGGCATCCCACTCCATGTCCCACATGGCATCCCACCCCATGTCCCACATGGCATCCCACTCAATGTCTCACATGGCATCCCACCCCATGTCCCGCATGACATTTCACCATATCTCCCACATGGCATACCACCCCATGTCCCACATGACATCCCATGTCCCACATGGCATTCCATCATATGTCCCACAGGGCAATCCACCATATCTCCCACATGGCATTCCACCACACAGTGTCTTACATGGCATATTCCACCATATGTCCCACATGGCATTCCACCATATGTCCCACATGGCATCCCATGCTATGACCCACATGGATCCCATCCTACATGTGTGTCCCACATTAATCCAACCATATGTACCACATGGCATCCCTCCCTATGTCCCACATGGCATCCCTACCTGTGTCCTGCATCAGTGGCTTCCCACCTGATGTCCCACATGGCATCCCACCATAGGTTCCACATGGTATCCCTCCCAATGTTCCCAATGACATCCTACTTTATGTACCACATGGCATCACATCCCATGTTCCCATGGCTTCCCACCCTATGTCCCACATAGCCTTCTACCCTATGTCACACATGGCATCCTACCTTATGTCACACATGCATCCTACCTTATGTCACACATGGCATCAAAACCTATGTCACACTCTGTGTTACTCGTGGCATATCACCATGTCTCACATGGCATTCTACCCCATGTCCCACACGGCATCCCACTCCATGTCCCACATGGCATCCCACCCCATGTCCCACATGGCATCCCTCTCCATGTCCCACATGGTATCCTACCCCATGTCCCACACAACATCCCATCCCATGTCCCACATGGCATCCCACCATATCTCCCACATGGCATCCCGCCCCATGTCTCACATGATATCCCATGTCCCACATGGCATTCCATCATATGTCCCACAGGGCATCCCATCCTATGACCCACATGGCATCCCACCCCATGTCCCACATGGCATCCCACCCCATGTCCCACATGGCATTCTACCACATGTCCCACACGACATCCCATCCCATGTCCCACATGGCATTCCACCATATCTCCCACATGGCATACCACTCCATGTCCCACATGACATCCCATGTCCCACATGGCATTCCATCATATGTGCCACAGGGCATTCCACCATATCTCCCACATGGCATTCCACCACACAGTGTCTCACATGGCATATTCCACCATATGTCCTACATGGGATTCCACCATATGTCCCACATGGCACCCCATGCTATGAACCACATGGATCCCATCCTACATGTGTGTCCCACATTAATCCAACCATATGTACCACATGACATCCCTCCCTATGTCCCACATGGCATCCCCTCCTGTGTCCTGCATCAGTGACTTCCCACCTGATGTCCCACATGGCATCCCACCATAGTTTCCACATGGTATCCCTCCCAATGTCCCAATGATGTCCTACTTTATGTACCACATGGCATCACATCCCATGTTCCCATGGCCTCCCACCCTATGTCCCACATAGCCTCCTTCCCTATGTCACACATGGCATCCTACCTTATGTCACACATGGCATCAAAACATATGTCACACTCTGTGTTACTCGTGGCATCCCACCATGTCTCACATGGCATTCTACCCCATGTCCCACACGGCATCTCACTCCATGTCCGACATGGCATCCCAACCCATGTCCCACATGGCATCCCACTCCATGTCCCACATGATATCCTACCCATGTCCAACACAACATCCCATCCCATGTCCCACATGGCATTCCACCATATCTCCCACATGGCATCCCGCCCCATGTCCCACATGATATCCCATGTCCCACATGGCATTCCATCATATGTCCCACATGGCATTCTATCATATGTCCCAGAGGGCATCCCATCCTATGACCCACATGGCATCCCACCCCATGTCCCACATGGCATCCCACCCCTTGTCCCACATGGCATCCCACCCCATGTCCCACATGACATCCCATCCCATGTCCCACATGGCATTCCACCATATCTCCCACATGGCATACCACCCCATGTCCCACATGACATCCCATGTCCCACATGGCATTCCATCATATGTGCCACAGGGCATTCCACCATATCTCCCACGTGGCATTCCACCATACAGTGTCTCACATGGCATATTCCACCATATGTCCTACATGGCATTTCACCATATGTCCCACATGGCACCCCATGCTATTAACCACATGGATCCCATCCTACATGTGTGTCCCACATTAATCCAACCATATGTACCACATGACATCCTTCCCTATGTCCCACATGGCATCCCTCCCTGTGTCCTGCATCAGTGGCTTCCCACCTGATGTCCCACATGGCATCCCACCATAGGTTCCACATGGTATCCCTCCCAATGTCCCAATGATGTCCTACTTTATGTACCACATGGCATCACATTCCATGTTCCCATGACCTCCCACCCTATGTCTCACATAGCCTCCTTCCCTATGTCACACATGGCATCCTACCTTATGTCACACATGGCATCCTACCTTATGTCACACATGCCACCCTACCTTGTGTCACACATGACATCACAACCTATGTCACACTCTGTGTTACTCGTGGCATCCCACCATGTCCCACATGGCATTCTACCCTGTTGCACATGGCATCCCACCCCATGTCCCACATGGCATCCCACCCCATGTCCCACATGACATCCCATAGGCTCCATAAGAAGTCTCATCTTAGCTATCACAGTCACTGATTGAGCGTACTCTGTATGAAAGTGTCAGTTCATATAATAACTTCTATGCAAATGACTTGTTGAAATGGGGTAGGACGCCATGTCCCACATGACATCCCATATCATCCCATGTCCCACATGACATTCCATCCCATGGCAATCCACCCTATGTCCTGCATGGTATTCCACCACATATCCTACGTGGCATTCCACCCTGTTCCACATGGCATCCCACCCCACGTCCCATATGGTATACCATATGGTAACATAGTAAATATTATATCATATGGCCCCCATCCATGTCCCACATGGCATCCCTCTCTATGATTATATGCAATTACATCCTGTCACACTCCCTGACTAAGCATGCTAAATAAAAAAGTCTGGTCAGGTAATATACTGTAGTAGCTTTATGCAAATGAAGACAATAATAAAGGTGGAGTCTAAAAAATCATGCCTGATATAACTGTTTTGTGCCCAAATATTTTGAAGAATTTTAAGGATTTCAAATCTCTAGTGCTATTAGAGAGACTTGAGGATCTCTGAAGAATATTGGAAAATTATATCATTTTACAGTTATCTTCTAAGAAAATATCAAATGTATTGTAGACTTTTTAAGGAACTAGTCTTTAATCCTATCTTAAGTACCTCTGAAAAACTTTTTACATTTTATAAGGATATTCTGAAGAATTCTCAAAAATTTTAACATTTCTGAGGAAATCTCAGGACAAATATGTGGACGGCCGGACGGACGTAATCGCCATTACATAGGTTCGCATAAATGCTTCGCATGCGAACCAAAAAGTAGTAAAACTGAATCGAGGAAGGGTATTTTTAATATACCACCTGAAGAAAGTTCGAGGAAAAATAGTTTAAATAGTGAAAAAATTAAAGAAACTTTCTTTAAAATACATAAAGATTTTGAGGAATTTGAGGCTATGACATCACAACTAGTCTGATCTCAGTCGTTACTACAGAAATGATACCAAACTTTAAACTTGAATATTTCTTTAACGGAATAAGATTTTGCAATGCTTTCTTCACTATGTTTAATTTTTTTTGAAATCCTATTTCATATAAGATGGACATGTTTGACCACTGAACTAATCCTTTAATTTAGGCCTTTTCTCAAATGATGGAAAATATCAAGAAGTACAAAAGAATGTTCTGCTCACGTGCGTGATATTTTTCGTGTGTTACTTGAAATCATTTTTAAAAAAATTACCCATTCACAGAAAATCCACTGCTTCCGCCAACTGATTACACTTTTAAAGCTTAATTTAGCTTTTATAAAACTGATAGAAGAAAATTATACAATTTTGCGCAAAACTGGGTCAGTTTTATCCTTATTCTTATTTTTTAGCTCGACTATTTGAAGAATAGTGGAGATATTCTACTGCCTCCGGCGTTGGCGTCGGTGTCGACGTCCGATAAAGTATTGGTTAAAGTTTTCATAACTGAAGTTATGAATGGTGTACATTCATATGACTTAACATAGGGGTAGAGGGCATGGGTACTGTTCAAATGAGCGTTATTGGGGGTTATGTGTGCATACTAATTAGCTTATTTGCATAACAATGAAAGTGTTTATCAGGCTAAAGTTTTGTTTAAAGTTTTTGGTTAAAGTTTTCATAACTTTAGGTATGAATGGTGTACACTCATGTAATAGGGGTACTGTTCAAGTGAGCACGATTAAGGGTTGTGTGTGCATACTAATTAGCTCATTGGAATAACAATGAAAATATTTGTATCTATGATATCTCTTAAATTATAGTGCATGTGGGGATGTTGTTTGCACAAATGATCAAATATGTGAAGAGCACTGTCTACACTTATTGTTGAGGTGAAGTGTGCATATTAATTAGGTTATTTGCATAACAATATACTTTCGTACAAAGTGTTTAAAATTTATGAGTGCATAACTTAAGTTATGAATGATGTACATTCATGTAACTTAGCACAGCAGTAGAGGACATGGGTACTGTTTAAATAAGCAAGTTTGGGGTTGTGTGTGCATACTAATTTGCTTACTTGCATAACAATGAAAATATTTATATCCATGATATCTCTGAAATTAAAGTGGGATTGGGGATTTTGTTTACACAAATGATCATATATGTGAAAACCATTGTCTACACTCAACGGTGAGGTGTTATGTGCATATTAATTAGGTTATTTGCATAACAATATACATTCGCATAAGATATTTAACCTTAGGTAATAACTTTGTACTTGTTACAGAGGTATAGGACATAGGTTTTGTTCAAATGAGCATGATTTGGGGTTGTGTGTGCATATTAATTAGCTTATTTGCATAACAATTAGAATATTTGTATCTATGATATCTCTTGAATTAACGTTGGAATGGGGATTTTGTTTACACAAATGATCATATATGTGAAGAGCATTGTCTACACTCAATGGTGAGGTGTAGTGTGCATATTAAGTAGGTTATTTGCATAACAATAGACTTGCGTACGAAATATTTAACCCGAGATGATAACTTGCTATTTGGTTCAGTGGTAGAGAGCATTGGTACTGTTCAGTTGAACATGATTGGGGGATTGTGTGTGCATAATAATTAGCCTATTTGCATAGCAATGAAAATATTTGTATATGTGGTATCTCTTGAATTAAAGTGGGTATGATGATTTTGCTTAAACAAATGATCATACAGTATATGTGAAGAGCATTGTTCACAATTAATGATGAGGTATAGTGTGCATTAGCTGTAATATATTTGACCTGAGATCAAAAATATATGGCTTATGACTTACTGACATTACATTTCTAGTTTTGTTATGATATTGATAATCCTGACATGAATAGCAATCAAAATGTTTGTCTTGCCATGAATAAAGAAGCAAATAAAAAATTCCTTGCGACTAAAGAATGTTAAATTAGGGGTTTGAGAAATATAAACAATAAGCAGAATGTAGGGTAGAAGATTACATGATGATAAAGTAGCTGAAGGAATTAGGATGGCGTCATGTGGGACATGGTAGAATTGTATGTAGGTCAGGGTGCGGTGGGATGTTGGTCAGGATGTGTTGGCATGTTAGGCAGGGTGGATTGGCATGTAGAACAGGGTGGGTTGGCATGTGGAATAGGGTGGATTGGCATGTGGAACAGGGTGGGTCGACAAGTGGGACAGAGCGGAATGGCATGTGGTGGAATGTCATCTGTATTTCAGTTGTGGTGGCATGTGGGTCATGCAAGTGGTGGAATGGCATACAGTTTCTGGTTTTCACGTGTGATTGCATGAAGTATAGACGTGGGTTGATGGCATTTGGAGCAGGTTGGGATGGATGTGGGACAGTCTGGAATATGCATTATTAGCGCTGAGGGGGATTTGCATCGTTTCCAATGTCCAGTTTGTTATACGTTAAGCAATATTGTTTCGCATAATCTAACTTTGATGTTATTGTACATTTTTCATGCTGCTTGACTTTTCTTGACACACATATTTTCTTAAATTGGAAGTTGTATTACAATCCAGGACGTAGTTCTGTCAATGTGTAGGGGCTGGTAGAGGGTCACCAAGGTTGGAAAGGGGGTTAAATGACATTCTTTCATTGGCATTGGCAAGTCAGGTCTCTCCTTTCTTTGTTTGTTTGTTTGATGAAGGCTTAACGGCACCACAACAACTAAGGTCAAATTGTGCCTGAGAGGTCAGATCATTCTAGAGTTAGGAAGTAAAAAAAAAAACAGGGGGAGAATGAGAGAAATTTAAGGACAAAAGGTCAGAAAGCTGTGATCGTGAGGGGAGGTGCATGGTTGAAACAAAAACAAAGTATAGAGAGGGGTTGGAAGAGGAGAATTAAATATGGTCGTAGAGGGAGGCATGATGAAGGAAGGAGATAATTTTATCCGGAGGATTTTTCTGGAAGAACTCAGCAATTGAGTTGTAGGGAGCGAGCGAAGCTCTGGGAAGGTTGTACAGGGGGCAAGCAAGGAGAACGTGATGGATTGTGAGGGTGCAATGACAATTGTTGCAGAGGGGTTGGGGGGAGCCAGTAAGGAGGTGGGAGTGGGTGAGATGAGTGTGACCAATTCTAAGACGGGTAATATGAATGTCGGCAATACGAGAGAGTTTGTTGATGGTGGCTTTGATCAGAATTGTGGGCTGGATGACTTGGAGTTTGTTATCAATTTGGGACTTCCATGATGTTTGCCAGCGGTCCCGAACAAGGGAAGCGGTTAGCGGTTTGCTGTCAGAGAGGGTTTTGGGAAAAGGGGCAGGGAGGAGGGTGAGGGCAAGCTTAGCGGCTGCATCAGCCCTGTCATTGCCCGGGATGCCAACATGGCTGGGTATCCAGAAGAAAAGAATACTTTTCCTGCAGAGGGTGGGAGAAAGGAGTTTGCGGAGGAGGAGGTGGCATGTGAGGTTATCCCATTTAAGGTTGAGTAAATTAGTAAGAACAGCCTTTGAGTCGGAGAAAATAACAAAGTGGTTGAGCGGGGAGTATTCAATAAAGTTGAGGGCAAGGAGAATGGCCTTAGCCTCGGCTGAAAAAATGGATGAGTAGTCGGGAAGTCTGCTACTGAGGATGATGTCTTGGATGACCGCAGCCGCAGCTGTCTTGTTGCCCTCCTTGCACCCATCAGTATAGATGAAGGTGTAATTTAAGAGTTGGTCTTTGACTTGGTTGTGGAGATTGATGAACAGGTTAGGATGAGTTTGAGCTTTGTGATGAGTGGAGAGGCCCAGGTGGACAGAAGGGAGGGGGGTGGCCCAAGGAGAAAAAGTGGGCCAGGAGAAGGTGCCGAGAGTGGTGGGGTTGATGCCGAGATGGAAGAGGTCTGATTTAATGCGTAAGCTGAAGGAAGGAGATAGGGTTTTAGTCCTATCAAAAAGGGTGAAGAAATTGGGGTACCTAATGCGGTTGTAGACAGGGTTCTGGGTGTTGGTGAGGACCCTAAAAGCATAGGATAGGCTAAGCTTTCTACATCTAAGTAGAAAGGGGGGTTCGTTGGCTTCAACATGAAGGCTGGTGATTGGGGAGGTCCTGTAAGCACCTAGACAAAGCCTGAGGGCTTCATTTTGAATGGTGTTGATGTGGTTGAGGTATGAGTTGTGAGCGACACAGTAGACAAAATTGCCGTAGTCAAGCTTGGCACGAATGGTGAGCCTGAAAATTTTGAAGAGAGCAAAGCGGTTCGCACCCAAGTGGTGTTGGAGAGGAGTCTGAGGATGTTGAGGGAGCTGTTGCATTTAAGTTTCAGGTTGGTGATGTGTTGCTTGTAGGTAAGCTTAGGGTTTAGAGTTAGACCCAGGAACTTTGTGTGTTCAACTTTTGGGATGCGATTACCTCCTTTCTTTGTTAATCATTTGATAGAACTAAAAGAGGTGTTGTAGTTATAAAGACTGCTAGGTTTTACATGTTTTCTGAGTTACTTGACCCTTTTTTGTCTTAAAATATCTTGGAAAGCTAAAGATATTTGGAAGCTTGTAGTGCAAATTAAAATGTAGGTGCATCTTTCAAAGCTTAAGTAATTTGAAATCAACTGCCCCTGCTACCCTATTTTTGTATATACTTCCCTCTATAAAAGCCCATTCTCTATACTAGCTTTGAATAGTCAAGCATACTGTCCTTCCGACAGTTCTAGTTAACATAATAATCATGGCCAAAAATGTAATGCAAAATGGCCATGAAAAGGTATTGATATACAACTCTAGAGCCTATAGGCCTACATAGAGTGTTGCGTATTTGATAAACAATCGTAAAAAATATACTTAATAAATCATTATTTTTAGATCATGCTATTATACATAGACGGGATTTGCATACCGAAAGTGTAAGTGGGGAGGGGGCGTTAAAAGTGTGGAAATCCATGCTAATATACAAACAATTATACCATGTAAAAGATTTAAATTCGGATAAGGTGGGTTTGGGTAAAGGAGGGAGGGAGGGGGGGGGGGGGGTAATAGCCCATTTCTCCTCCGAAATCCCGTCTATGCTATTACATGTATTTAAAAAAAAAACATTACCTTTCCGCAAGAGGTTGATTTATTCCGCGTGGTCACTCGACAAATATCTTTGAAGTGCATGCGTGATCAAATCCACAACAAAAAAACATCAACATTTCCCGCGTCTTTTGCTTTTTAAACATCCTTTCTTTCATTCAATGACATTGCCGCAGTCTGATAGACAGCAAAACGTCCATGAAGTGCCATGATTATATCCAGAACAAACAAAAATCAAGTTCCTGCGTCTTCAACTTTTAAACTTCCTTTCCTGCAGGCATTAATTGAATGACAGCTCGATTCCTTCATTTACATATCAGCCCGACAGACAGCATGACGCCTCTGATTAGTAGAAAAGGGGTAAAATCACAGAAAAGTGGTATAAATTGCTTTATATATCTGCCAGGGTATTTCATTTATGATTATTACTTTTTCCATGCTGTGTCATATTCCGTTATAACGCTCAGAAAATTAAACACTTTACTGATTTATGTTTAAAGTGAAATCTTAGCAGGCCTATAACTGAATTCTTGTGTTAACAATGAAATTTAGTCAAAGATTATATGGAAAATATTGATCTGAAAAACACTTACTTAATCAAACTCAAATCTAATTTACCAACTCGGATAAATACTTTTCCGTGAAAATTATGCAATTTTGTGTTAAACTTGCTCAATCTTTAAAGAATGTTTCCATACTACTGTACTATTTCCGTTATTGTAATGTAAAGGTATATGGACAAAAAGAGGCAGCATTTAGATCTAAAATCCCCTAAAAAACATAATAATATCAAACTCGGTTAAAAATTGACCATTATGTACAGTTTTCTCAAAAGTTTTGCGCCAATGGGCAAACAGGCAAATATGTGTGATGTATGAACGGGATAGTCATATTTTCTTATGTAAATATATTGTTTTTTGACTCCCTGTCATTTCTCTTTGAAAACGGGAAGATAATTCTAGTGAGGAGGATTTGATCTTTTCCATACCCCTATCCAACCTCAAGCAGGGTAAGACTTTTTAATCATTCAAGGTCTAAATTTACAGATTGAAGGGAAGAAATATAAAAAAAAACCAGAAGCAAAGTGTTTTCCTGTTCATTGATTACTTGAAATCTACACACGCTATTTTCAAAACTCGAAGACACACTCAGAATTCAATGCTCTTTTCGGTACGTGGTTTAACACCAGAGTTTTGAACCTAACTGTATATAGACAGATAGAACTCGAACAATTGGGGAAAAGAAAGTATGCAGCCCAGGAGAATCGCTGCATTATACATTTATAGAGTGCTGAATAGTAATTCCTGTTTTGACATACTAGTGACGATTGTGTACGGATCGACTGCAAAAGCTTTTTTGTTTTTGTTTGGACGAAGGCAGTTGTCAAGCAAGTTTATCTTATATGAAAAAGGACTTTAAAAAAATGGTGACGAAAACATTCAAATATGTTATTCCGTTTAGGAGTTACGGAGATATTCAAATGTAAAGCTCTGTCAAATATGTGTAGGAATTACGATATTGTATAGTAAGTCAGTTTCTTAAAATTTTCTTCTATTTCTGTAATAATTTTCAACCATTTTACCAAATTTTCCAATGTTATGTTAACAGTTTAACAATTTTATCAATTGAGAAGAAAGCATGCAAATTTTGAATCCTTTCAGATGGCGACTGAGGGACGGCAATGCGCCCCTGTTTCCTAGGATGGCCTCCGGTTTGCGACTTTATTTTTCTGCAGCCCAGAATTGCCATTACGAATTTTTTTAGCCAATCATATACAAGAATGACGATGACGTCATTAAATATGAATATTCATATACAACTTATGACATTTCGTCTGACAAAATGATTTGGGACTTAGTAATTCCATGACCGCGAGTGAATAATATTACTTTGCCGGAAAACAATGGAAAAAACCTGACACTACAGATATGGCACAATTTAAAATGTGCTACGAAGCGAATCCTCCTTTGAATATCGAGGAAGTAGTTAACAATATCTCGGTAAGTGGTGTTCTGAGTAAAGTTCTAACACTCGCTTCTTGTATGAAAATTAATACATAATTTATAAATAGTAGCTAAGCGCATTTCTCTTGCATTAAAGTTACAGCAGTGTTTGCACTATGGAGTATGGGAGTAACTATAGAATACCCTGCAAATTAAAAGCTCCCTTGTTTAAGTGAGATAATTCGCACTAGTTGTAGGTATGCCTAGGCCTAGTACGAGTTCATGCCCAAATAGACTTTTGTTTAAATCTTAGTCATTTTCACTCAAATAATTTGAGTTGCGAAATTTACTTTAAAAAAAAAACTATACATTAATCATAGCATATATATATATATATATATATATATATATATATATATATATATATATATATATATATATATATATACATATATATATATATATATATATATATATATATATATATATATATATATATATATATATGTATGTATATATGTATATATATATATATATATATATATATATATATATATATATATA
>JAIGNY010000973.1:5000-7500 GCA_020152595.1 Chiridota heheva | reverse complement strand
AGTGGCGTATATAAATAATTGTCTTAGTTCCGGGGGCCATGGCAAGTGCATGGGCTCACCATGCATGTTTGCAATCTTTTCTTGTATGAACCTTCACCTGTTCAAAAAGACAAATTATGAAGCTCTGTCTGGATGGGCCATAATGTAATTATGCTAGCAATTTTAACATTTTATGTGTTTTGATATTGTCCGGCTGACTCTGGGCATGCGGGTTCTCTTTTCTCCTAGCCCAGGGGTGCCGGAAGGAACTCGGGCAAGGGAACACAGTATAATTGAGCAGCACGTTTCATTTTTAAAAACCAAAGAATAAAAAAAAGGGGCACTTTTGTCAGTTTGTGGAAAAATGTGTGTGTGTGTGGGGGGGGGAAGGGGGTGCCGTGCCTCATAATAAAAGTAAACCAGATGTTTTCCGAAAATCCAGGTTAGTCAGACCTGCTCATGTTATACACACCTCCATTGCACAGTGGCGTAGGAACTGAAGGGCTAGGGCCAAGGCCAGTCACCAATACTTTTTGGGGCCAAGCCATTTGGCCCAATAATGAAGGTCTAAAAAATGATTTTGAAGAGTTAGATTCCATGGCTTCTTTTAACAGGAAATTGTCGGGAAATCTTCAATTTTCTTAAAATTTCCTTCATTTTCGTAAAATTACCTTTAATTTCCAAGATTTTTTCTTTAATTGTCGTAAAATTTCTTTCAATTTTAGTGCAACTTTCTTCATTTTCAGAAAATTTTCTTTTTAAATGTCAAGAAGATTTTATCAATTTTCTGGAAAATTCTTTCAATTTTTGTAATAACCTAAATGTTCGTGAAATATGCTTCAATTTTTTGTAATTTTTCTCCATTTTCGGAGAGCTTTGAAGATGGTTAAGAAAAAATATTGCATAGCCTGGAAAATTATATGAAGAAAATAATTGATATTACTGGTAGCCGGAACAATCGTAAACACAACTTCTTTTAGGTTTGCATACTTGATTTGTTTTATTTTTCTTGGATGGGGAAGGTAAGTGAAGGAAGGGGGGGGGGTGGTAGGGATTGAGCTAAAATATTCAACTTATTCGGGAAAAATCAAGACCCTCCTCCCAGGGCCCCAATTGGGCCAATTCAAATGTCAACTCATACGCCTATAGATATGACCATAGCCCCGTACCCCAATACGCACACCCCCACCCCCATTAAACACATTTACGTACACCCACGCGTGCACAGGAGTTTCTGATGCCAAATTATTACAGCTAGACGCATCTTCACGTTAGTGTTGCTTATCGTATTAAAAATTCACGTTCGGGTTAAAATTCAGTGTTAGGCCAAAGAGCTCTTGGTTAGGCTAACGAATCCGATTAGGGGTTGGACAGATCAAGATTAGGCTTAAAAATCTGCATATTTTGCACAACTGAACAGAATCAAAAGGAATACATTTATCTGATTATCCATTTTTTTCATTCATTGATGTCCGATTAATTTGCAAGTAGACTTCACCCTGTATACACATTGTCTTTTTATACATGGAAACACTAAAACCATGTTTATAAAGTTTATGTCATTTCTTAAACGCGTAGGAAACATATAAACAGGGTTTACAAGTCATCTATTATCGTATTTTCAACGAAAACCCTAAAATAATGTTTATGAAATTCAAGTTATGTCTTAAACATACATACCAACGGAGTTTACAAATTATCCGATATTAATGCAAACGCTCAATACATGTTTTAGGTAGTTTAATTTGTTTGTGTAATTGTATAAGTAAATCTACAAATACAGTGTGAGCTCTTACCGTTATCGGATACTTCACGGAAATACTCAATGTTCATACCATGTTTATGAAATACAAATCAGTTTGTAAACATATAGTAAATCTACAAATGGAGTTATATGACTTTCCGTTATCGGATACTTCACGGAATTGTTCGTACCATGTTTATGAAATATAGATTAATTCGTAAAAGTAAAGTAATCTACAAATGGAGCTATATGAGTCACCCCATAAAATGCCAAACTAAACCATGCCCAAACAAAAAACAAAAAACAATTAATGATAATAATACAAAATAAAATAAACCAACAAAAAAAACAAAATATTATTAATGATAATAATAATAAAATAAAATAAACCAATAATAAAATAATAATAATATTATAATAATAATAATAATAATAATAATAATAATAATAATAATAATAATAATAATAATATAATAATATAATAATAATAATAATAATAATAATAATAATATAATAATAATAATAATAATAATAATAATAATAATTATTATTAATATAATATTAATAATAATAATAATAATAATAATAATAATAATAATAATAATAATAATAATAATAATAATAATAATAATAATAATAATAATAATAATAATAATAATAATAATAATAATAATAATAATAATAATAATAATAATAATAATAATAATAATAATAATAATAATAATAATAATAATAATAATAATAATAATAATAATAATAATAATAATAATAATAATA
>JAIGNY010000973.1:0-2500 GCA_020152595.1 Chiridota heheva | reverse complement strand
CCATGATGCTGGCTGCACCTCCAAGGGCCCAAATAGCATCCCCATACCCGTTCCTAAAACAACTCTCTAACAAGGGTACCGCTACCCTCCTCACCATCCTCAACCACATTTGGTCCTCATACCCCTTTCCCCCTATCTGGAGGACAGCTATTATCGCCCCCTTCCCCAAACCAGGGGAGAACAGCACCGACCCCTCCAGCTATTGCCCCATCGCCCTCACCTGCTGTTGCTCTTAAAATATGAAAAGGATCATTAACCAGTAACTAAACTGGTTCCATGAGACCAACAGAATCTTCTCCCCTCACCAAAGCGGCTTCCGGATACGTTGCAATACCTTGGACTAGTTAATCACGCTCGACATCATTATCTCGGAATCCTTTGCAGAAAAAAAAGAACACCTCATTGCCATTATTTTCAACCTCGAGAAAACTTTTGACACCACTTTAAAATACGGCACTACCCGCAAGCTTAAGACCATTGGCCTTAGAGGCCCCCTCCCCATCTTTATTCAAAACTTCCTCTCACCCAGTTTCACGTGCGTATTGACCACACCCTCTCCAACCCTATCCCCAAGAAAGAAGAGGGCATCCCCAAGGCAGCATCCTCTACTCTACTCTCTTCAACCTGAGCATTATCAACATTGCAGACAACCTTGGCCCCAACATCAAACGTGTCCTCTACGTGGACGACTTCACCATCTTCTACTCCTCCCCTAGCTTTTCTCTCGTCGAAAAATAAGCTCCAACTTACCCTCAACCAGCTGCAAGACTGGTGCAATAGTAATGTTTTTAAATTCTCTAAAGACAAGACAGTCTACATGCACTTTTTCATTTCAACAACCTCCACTCCAGCCTGAACCCCGTGCTCAACGGCAATCGCATCCCTAAAGTTGATCACCCTAATTTCCTGGGTATAATCCTAGACCCCAAGCTCTCCTACAAGCAACACATTACCAACCTGAAACAAATGCCACAGCTCCCTTAACATTCTTCGCCTCCTCTCCAACACCACTCATAGAGTGTGGACCCCCACGATTTCCTAAAAAATATTCAAGTGTACCATTCATGCCAAGCTCGACTACGGCAATATTGTCTACTGTGCCGCTCACAACTCTTACCTCACCCACATGAACACCCTTTTTGATAGGACCAAAAAGCTATCCCCTTCATTCAGCTTGCGCATCAAACCCGACATCCACCATCTCGGCACCAACTCTTGGCACCTTCTACTCGCCCAAAAAGCTCCCCCCCCTCCCTCCATGGGCCTCTCCACTCATCACAAAGCCCAAACCCACCTTCAACCTCTCATCAACCAAATCAAAACCTCTCACCAAAATTCTCAAACTACACCTCCATTAATGGCTTCAAGAAAGGTGACAACAACAAAAATCTATCGTCTGTACATCTCATAATATATATATATATATATATATATATATATATATATATATATATATATATATATATATATATATATATATATATATATATATATATATATATATATATATATGTATATATATATATATATATATATATATATATATATATATATATATATATATATATATATATATATATATATATATATATATATATATATATATATATATATATATATATATATATATATATATATATATATATATATATATATATATATATATATATATATGTATATATATATATATATATATATATATATATATATATATATATATATATATATATATATATATATATATATATATATATATATATATATATATATATATATATATATATATATATATATATATATATATATATATATATATATATATATATATATATATATATATATATTGTGGCTTATAAACGAAGAAGGAGTCTCCAGCAAATGTGAGTTGAGTCAAAAAATGTAATTAAGATTTGCGAGTGGTCAATTTTTAATCGTGTCATAACTGCTCACAAAACACGTTATCTTATTATCCCTGGTTTGGTTTGGCTTGTTCCCCCTACCCCTCCTCCCTCGACATTTTATCCTGGTACTATTTGTCATGGCTTAAACTGACATGCCCTCTCCCATCGTTTTGGTAAAGTTTACAAGGTGCCCCTATGTCAATTGATATTGGCAGATTGAAGAAAGATCACAAACATCAAGCAAAACACCCCAAATTTTACTCGTGGCGCGTCTTTAATTTAGGTTCTGAAAGAAAACATAAAATAGGAACCCTTTCCACCTGTCCACTGACGCGGTGAAGACTGGGTGTGAATTTGAGCAATCTGATCTAATTTGTACTGATATACCGAGTTTCATTTATTCTCACCAAGAAAATAACGGCCTTCTGAATAATTCCAAAGGTCCCTTATTTGCTTTTAACATTATTTTAGACATGAAATATATTCCGATTCATGACCAATATAATTGGCTAATTTAATCATGACCTATCAATCTTAATTCTTCCGACTTCAAGACTTAATATTATCTATAAAATTACCAAATTTTGTTGATCTTAATA
>JAIGNY010000980.1:1630000-1679741 GCA_020152595.1 Chiridota heheva | reverse complement strand
TTAAACAGTGTCACATTACCGATATTCATGTGTCTTTAATGAAGCATGTGTGCATGGTCAATTGTAAGAGATGTTGATTAACTTGTTTTGCTACTCTCATTGTTTTTTATTATATTTTAAAAATTAACGGTTTCTATATGTCAACAAACCTGGAAATAAATCATGTAAAATGTATTGATTTAACTTATTCATTTTTCTACGCATTTCCATAGCGCCTTCCGGGTTTTACAGAACTTTATTTGTTTACAAATTATTTGCTAGTGTTTTCACCTCACTCTATTGGGATCCAATTGGAACCAACTGTTTTTAACTGTGATTGGAATCTTCTATGTCAGTCGGTACCACCTATCCTTGTCGAGATCACTTCATCTAAGATGGTACCAATTGGGAATAATTATTCCCGGTTGGCAACAGCTAATGACAACTGGGTTAAATGCAAACATTGTGAGGGAGGGATTGTTGTATAAACGGGTGGCGTCAATAGTTTATGTATTGATGACAAATGTATTTCTTGGCTGATATACATATATATATATATATATATATATATATATATATATATATATATATATATATATATATATATATATATATATATATATATATATATATATATATATATATATATATATATATATATATATGTATATATATATATATATATATATATACATATATATATATATATATATATATATATATATATATACATATATATATATATATAAATATACATATATATATATATATATATATATATATATATATATATATATATATATATATATATAAATATACATATATATATATATATATATATATATATATATATATATATATATATATATATATATATATATATATATATATATATAAATATATATATATATGTATATCAGCCAAGAAATACATTTGTCATCAATACATATGACAAATATATATATATATATATATATATATGTATATGTATATATATATATATATATATATATATATATATATATATATATATATATATATATATATATATATATATATATATATATTCAAATATATATATATATATATACATATATATATATATATATATATATATATATATATATATATATATATATATATATATATATATATATATATATATATATATATATATATATATATACATATGTATATATATATATATATATATATATATATATATCAGCCAAGAAATACATTTGTCATCAATACATAAACTATTGACGCCACCCGTTTATACAACAATCCCAAATATATATATATATATTCCCGTGCGAAAAAGTAAGGCTGAAATGGACCTAAATCGGCCCCGACATAGACTTTGAGACCAATCATTGAGGCCAACATTGATGTAAGCCCCAGCATTTGTAAAATATCCCGCTTAAAAGCAGAAGTTTGCCTAACATACAAATGTTGTAGCACGACATTGACGCCGACAATGACAGCAACATTATTGTTAGGCTGACATTGCTACAATTGGTAATAGTTTGTATTAGAAGTATGACATTTGAACTTCGTTTTTTCTCACTAGGGCGTGGCATTTCAGTTTTAGGATTCATTTCAGGATTGTATGACAAACATAGAGAGCGAGCTGGAAGACGATTACTTGCATGCATTTATACTATGACTGGGTAGCCTCCATACGCTCCGGAGCTTCCTAGGGTCTATCGGACATATCGTGGCAGGATCAGGACTTCAACACTTACTTGAACTTGTGTTTGCTGAAAATACAGTCACCCACATGATGCCTGGCAAGGCATATGACAGGGCCCTTCGGGACACCTTTTTGTGGACAAAGCTCTGAACACTATGCTAGCGGCAAAGATATTTGGTACTCTAATGCCTAGTACACACGACATTTACACGAATGGTGTAAATGCTGGTGAAATAGTATACATTATTTATGATGAAGCCCACATCGAACAGAGAGTTTATGTGCCTATAGATAGTGAACAATTGAATGACAAATGGCGAAGAACTGGGTGACATAGGTGGCAAACGAACGGGTGACACAGATGACGAACGATTGGGTGGCACAGGTGAAAAACAAATGGTTGATACAGATGGTAAAAGGACTAGATGACATAGATGGTAAACGAATGGGTGACATAGATGGCAAACAAATGGGTGATTATGCAGATGGCAAACAAATGGGTGATAAAGATGGTGAAAGACTGGAATACACAGAGGGCGAACAAATGGGTGATACAGATGGCGAACAAATGGATGACACAGAGAGCTAACAGACAACTGCCAGGCTTCCGCTGAGTGATGCCGCGGTTGACCTCCATAAAGTACAAACCACGTATGATGCCTTGATAAGAAGTGAAGTGGTTGAGGAGAATGCCTTTTCAACAGATGTTCTGCAAAAGATCATTTCTGCAATGAAGTATACAATCAATCCATGAAGGATCTCCGAACAGCACAACTTTGGCTGCAGTACATGGACATGATTGACATGCTTGATATCGTTCGGAACTTTCTCAAATCGGAACGTACCGGAGACTGGAATTTGCATTCGCAGGTCTTGCATAATATGCTACCTTACCTGGCAGCTGTTGGTCACAATTTATACACAAAATCAATCTATGTGTATCTCCAGCGATTTGCTCGGTTACCAGTACAACATCCTGACCTTCAACAATACTTCAAGAATGGACTGCATGTAGTGCGACGTTCAGACCGTTACTGGACTGTATTATCAGCTGACTTGGTGATTGAGCAGGTTCTCACGAGAAGCCTAAAGACTACAGGAGGACCAACTGGAGACACAACACAGAAGTCAACCCAAGTTCGTTATTCTACAGAACCATGTGTGTTCTTAAGAAAAGTTCTGAGATGGACGCGTTCTTTAAGCTTGCAACTCAACCACCTTCCCTCTTCTATGATACTGTAAATGTAGAAGCCTGCAAAGAGTTTTCTTGGTGTCCTTTTTAAATCATTTGTAAGTGTCACAGATGGGAGGCACCTACTTTAAAGAGTCGTTTGGCATCAGCCGTCAATCTATGGTGATGTATGTCAGTCATATATATCGTACATCCTGAAGCATTATGGTTTGGATCAACAGTGGTTTTTGACGGTTATGGCAGGACCACTTCGACATACTTCGGTAGGTGAACAGAGGCGGAGAACTCAGAAGTGTACATCCAGTAAGGTCATATTTGATAATAACACACCATCTACTACTCCTCAATCAGCATTCTTGACAAACAGTATAAACAAGAAAAGACTAATTCAAAATCTGAGTGAAAAGATGAAAATGTTTGGCATACGCGTTAAGCAGGCAGAGGCAGATGCAGATTCACTAATTGTGTCCACATCACTTGTTGTAGCAGAGTCAGCAGAGCTGTCCATTGTTGTTGTATGAACAGATGCTGACTAATTGGTTATGCCAGTGGCTCTGGAAACTACTTCCACAAATGTGTACATATTATGCCGCAGCAACCCGACAACATTGCACAACATTCATGAAATTCAACAGGCGATTGGAGACTGTGACAACCAAACACTTGATGGTTATACATGATATGACTGAATGTGATACTGTTTTTGCCATCCATTGTCAGGGCAACGCAAGGCATTTAATCTTGTGTACAAAAAAGCAGGAATATGATCAGTTGGATACATTCACAAAGGCTGAAGGCTTACTTGCAGAGGTGAATAAATCAGGAGAAAGTTTCATTCTCAAGTTATATGAAGCGAGCAACTTTAAATCTCTGAATGAATACCGTCACATATAAACCGGCGATTGTAGGAGTTCCCTTAGTTTATCATTCCAGCTGGCAAGCTTAGCCCCAATCAGTGCTGCAGGAAAGCAACATTTCTACCGCACTTTACTTCACAGTTCAACAGTAAATGGAAAATCCTCTGCTTCCAACAGACTGGGGATGGCGATGACGGGATGGAAGTTTTGCACCAGCAAAAACAGATACATCTGTTGCCCCTGACAACTTGCTCACATGTTATCATGCGGGTGTAAAGCTAAAGGTTGTGCCAACACGACATGTAATTGTAAGAAACTTGTACTTTTTGCACCTCCATGTGCAGCAAATGCCTAGGTCAAACCTGCAACAACACTGCACCCTCATCTCTAGATGTCAATGATGACGATGCTGTGCCAACATCACTGGACATAACTAATAATGAAGATTTTGCATACGATGATGAAAATGGAAGAATAGCTAGCTCCCCATGAGTTAGTTCGCAATCTTTCAATGAGTTACACAAGAACATTTCAAATCATGGTTTTCATTTAATTGCAAATGGAAATGGTGAAAAACTCTTATTGTGAATTTGTTGAGAACAGCCAATTCATGTCTTCCAATCTTTGAACCAAAAAAACATAGGGAGAAAACTTCTGACATGTCACAAATAAAATCTCCTTCTTTCCATTGCCAAAGTTTCACTTTTCATAAAATCAGATTATTAGATAATGGATGCAAACATGTTTGATGTGTACAAAGGTATATGAAGGAGTTTTGTAATGATCATATGTTATATTTTAGGACCCGGTTGGCAGAATTTTGATCGCCATCTTGGTTATTTTGGTACCTTATGGTTTTGTAAGCTCTTAGTATTTTTGTATTCAATTCTTTGTACATTAGATCATATTGTTGGACATTTATTGGTATTGTGAACTTGTCAGGTTGAAATGTTATTATGAAAATAATCAAAATGGCAGCCATTTTGGACGCCATCCTGGTTTTGGTAATTTTGGGATGCTATAACATCTTAGTAATGCTTCCATTGGAATACTTATCCCATAAAACATGTTTAGACACTTATTTTTTACTTATAACCTTTGTGGATGCAAAGTTTTGATAACAAATTTAAATGGCAGCCATTTTGAACACCATATTGGATTTCCGGGAAAGCTCATACATGTAGAGGATTTCCGGGGACTTTTAGTATGTTATTCTACACATAATTTTGGACCTATCCTGAACAAATCAGCTATTACCAGATTAAAGCTAAAAATATTGGCCTAAAAGTGATGCCCATTACGATGTATGCAATTATTATAGTGGGAAAAGCAGTTTATCATAAATTGGGTAATTTAAGTACTCTGTTTAAGCGTTCGATCTAAAATATTTTGCTTTATGTTTAAGCATCAGCAAATTTGACTTTAACATATTTGGTTGTCTTTATGTCATCTTATCATGTCAATTATGACTGGATCAAGTTCTAATCAGCAAAATATGAACCCTCCTTTGTTGTGACAATTCTTCAACGTTTCATGTACATGTACTTCAAATTTTCCTTCGACATGAATCAAACAACAGCTTAAATTGTAGCACGAAAGTGGTTCCACTCATACTTTTTCAGACACCTCGCTCATAGAATTACAAAGTCTAACGAAATTCAGAATATTACAAGACTGGGTCAATTTCACTATCTTTTCACTGCTTACATAAAGGTTTCCCTCTTCTATATGCACTAATAGACTATTATCGCTGCAATGTCATATTTACAACCATGGAGGTTATTAAGCAAGTATTGGCAAGTACGTGTATCCTTAAGAGAGAGAGAGAGGGGGGGAGAGAGAGAAGGGGGGGGGGGGAGAGAAGGGAGAGAGGGGTGGGTGTCGGGGAACGTGATATAGAACAGGCTCATTTTAATAGTTAAAAACATTAATTTCCATATTCTGCGTTTTCATAGTTTTGTGTTTTGCATATGGTGTATCATAGCTCTCTTTGACACGAATTTTGACTTGTATAATACTTCTTACAATGCGTTGTGACATACTTTTTGCCCTTGAAATTTCAATTTTGCGAGAGCACCCCTACCACGGTTTCGCCCTAGAACCCCAGCAGGGGTTCTTAAGCGGACCTCTGGACTCCACGCTGACAAGTCGAGCACTTGCGGTGTCACCTCAACTACACCACTATATTATCTTGTCGGTTCAATTTAATTTCCCGCCACCTCAATATAAAAATCCTGGCTACGCCACTGCGCATCACTGCCTCCACTCTCCATACATACAGTGTAGAATTATACATACACTGTACGTACGGAGTTTATTTAGGGGATGGTTTAAGTGGACACAGCGTGTACATTATTAAAGAAATATTGAGTGAGGGCGCTAAGAGTAGCAATGTCGTGGATGTCGGGGCACAATATTGGCATATCGAAGGAACATTTGAAGCACATGTACATGGAACGTTGAAGAATTGTCACAACAAAGGAGGGTTCATATTTTGCTGATTAGAAGTTGATTCAGTCATAATTTACATGATAAGATGACATAAAGACAACCAAATATGTTAAAGTCAAATTTGCTGATGGTTAAACATAAAGAAAACTAGTAACAAAATCTGCGTAACTAAGTTGGTTAAAAATCCTACGCGGTACTGATACAGTACAATTAGCTAGCGGCGCGTGTTAATATACTGCATATACTGCACACACAGACTGAGTGAGGACTAGATAGTGAACACAAATTCCACTTAACCAGAATGGTTAGCAAAGGCAATTTTTTCTTTTGCTAAAAACTCTAAAGATCCGGAGTGCCATAAATGGATCAACACTTGTGGTAGGACACATGAAAATCTCAATATTAACGCACTAGTCAATGTATGACTGCGGATTTTAGGTTTGTTTGCCCCACCTACTTACCGCGTTGCTATGGTGTGTGTGGGTTATTTCCTAACCCAGAGACGTCAATTGTTTCCCGGAATTGTTTGCGCAAGATATTTGACTTAATTTACCGGGGAATTCCTTCCCATGTCATTCCAGATTACAATCCTATCGTAATGGCGTGTGGTTTTATGATTTATATTATTTTATATAAGGTTTACACAAGATTAAATGTGGAATGGTTTGGAATGTTTTTATCAGCTAATATAAGAAAGACTCGCAAATCCGTTAACTGGTGTATTCTGCAAACACGCAAATGAATACCGTGGAGGATAAAAACCTTTGATTATGGCATTTTATCAAATTAACCTGCTTCAATCACACCTTATATATTCATTAGCAAGACTGATCATCTTTACCATTTCGAAAATGCTAAGACATTATATTTTCACATTCTTTAAATTATTTCTTTCCAAGCAAAGAACTCGTAGATTCCGCCTGCACTTATTGAGTGGTACACATATATTGCGAGCTGTTCTTCAAACTCCATTTATTACCGCTGATTCATGTTAAATTCTTTTCTATTTCAATAACATTTCTCAAAACTTTATTTGTGTCTTTTCTATTTGAATAACATTTCTCGTAATCATAGGATGCAACCAGAGATTTGACAGAACTTACCCGCAAAGCGGTTTCTATTCGCAATTTTAGTCTAATATTAGAGGATCTTTTTTGCACCTTGAATATTATGACGCAAACAGTAATACAAAAATGAAGGGCCATGGTTAGAACAATTAGTTTTATCCGGAAAAAATCTTGGTTATCTACAATATCCGTTGCTATATGACATCAAAATGGTAATCGACTGTGTGGTGGTTTCGTTTCATTATCTTAACTGTTCATTGGGAGCGAATTGGCATTTACAAGCTCATGTGACTACATTTCAAGACAGTTAGCTTGTATCATACAGGTTGTAAGGAACCGTTCGGATAGCTAAGGGGATAGTGTTGGGTGAGAATGGGGGAGGGAGTGAGACCTAGAAAAAAAACCTGAACTATTTTTTTTATCTTTACAAATAGCAAGTCTCTTACACTTTGCGGAAGCTAAATTGAATTAAACGGGCAATCGTCTAAAACTATTTAACATGTTTTTGTGGCACTTTTACATTCTTTTAATCAAGACAATATGGTTAACTTATTTTAGACAAACCCAAGAATTTTGTCCGAAAAATCTACCACGAAATTTAAAAGTTTTGACATAGACCCAAATATTGGGAACAAAAATTGCTAACAGCATTTTATGAAGGTCTAGGCCCATCTTCACATACACAATTGGAGTTTCATATGCCAATGCATATGTAATTCAAATTACAAAAGAGAATCTAAAGAGTTGAGTCTTTTGGGATATCTATTATTTATTTTCATTTTTGTTTGATTTTGGTCACAGTTGGGGTCTCCCCGGGCGCACCCCGTATTCTATGCGTGTGTAATATGAATCCTATGAATATTAATGTCCTGTTGTTTCTTCTTGAAATTTTGGTCGATCTTATAACTGTAGATCACTTATTCATTCACGGTTTAAACACTTAAAGGTGGCACTTTACACCTCTCTTGTACGAGCAGAATCATGAAACCGATGCACAAAATCAGATTACGCAAACTCTTAGATAAAAAGGTTCTAGCTTGAAATGCATTTGGAACAGTGTACTTTTTCTGACGTCACCGTTCAAATATAAACCAGCAATGTGAGATAACTGATTTGTTATAAAATATTCAGCAAGTCGCCCTTAAAGGGAGCACATAGCTAATTAGGTATTATTACTGCGCCAGTCCAAAATGAGAATACATGGAGAAAGGACTACTAAAATTATTATAGAGCTCAGAAGAAAGTTTCAGGAATGGTAGAGAAGGGATAGGTCTTAACTATGCATGTCCAATTTGGACAAGATCTGCTTCAGAAAAAGTTTCATGAAGAACTAATTTACCATGGACCCATACTAAAATTGGAGTCATTCAGCGGGGATTCACCAACACATTTTCAATTCAGCATCAAAACCTACGGTGATCCCCTATCAAAATTACCCTCATCTGAAAGATAATATACAATAATTTTCGGAAAACATCATGAAGTATCTCAATTTTTTCGCCTTCTGGTACAAAAAAGACCCCGAACTTGACTCTTTTATTATAGGTTTCGATGGGGGAAAATAATTAGTTCCGTATTACCTGTAGAAACCTTTTTTTGTGACAGAGCAAATACAATTGTAATTGGAGCATAACAAACACGCTACCGCACAACTGAGTGCTCTTCTCCATTTTTCAACCTCCGGAGAATCTCTTATTTGTGTTGTGAATCGTTACGCATTTCCACAGTTTTAGCGTTTGAGCTTTTAACAAGTTTAAACCTTGGCCGTTTTATACTTTTATGAAATGTTTTATGTTTCGACTTTAATAATCAATTATCTGTTTTCGTAATTGTGTCTCTTTCCTTGAAAACTTACGTCAGTATGTTACGTGTTTAGTATTGTCTTTTTTTTTCGTTTTATAATGTCCTTGTTTTCGTTTCTTTGCACTTATGTATTTTTCGTTACTTTTGGGTTTGCTTTCATAAATTTGGTTGTTTTTGTGTTGGTTTGGAATCTGTTTTTCTTAATTATCGTGTACGGTATTTCATATGTTTACTGTTCCAAGCTTTATGGCTTTATGTTTTTTATATATTCCATTTGTTTGTTTACTTGGCTCTTATTTTTGCAAAGAGCTTCCACACAGCTCTTTGATTTTTGGCGCCGATGGCCTCCCTTATTCTAGCCACTTGAGATCATGTTCACAATGCAATGTGTAATTGGTGGCGTAATATATAAACTGGAAAGGATTGGAATTCACCATTATCAGCTAGCTTTATTTTCTGTACATTTGCGAATGTATAATTCAAGCTAGCAAATTTTATAGAAGATTCACGCAAAGATTAAAGTTGCTTTATTTGATCGAATATTCGAAGAAATAAAAGTTCATAAACGTATAATATAGCTTATATTATTGGAGAGAGAAAATTACAATCTTTTGATAATTTTACATACAATAAAGATATTTTAAGGAAAATATTATTTTACGACAAAGACAGAATACGGAAATAACGATTCAGTATTTCGCGTCAATTTTCGTTTCACCAAAATAAGACATTCGTCAGTATGCGGACATAGGAACGAAATGTCCTTATTTGCTTTATTTGATCAAATACTCCTTGTTTAATCAAGCTTATATAATTGTGGGAGAATTAAAGGGTCTTTAGTGTTTTCTGATTTACTAGATGCTTTCGTTATATATACTTGCTCGTACTTTGAGGGCCGTAATTTTCAATCTTTTAGAACATATGGACGTTGAAAATGAGCTGGAGGGAGGTAAGCAAGAGGATATAGCGATGAATAAAAAGATTATAATTGCTAGAAGAAAAAAAGGTTTTAATGAGCTGCAAAATGTTGAAATTCGCAGGGCTTCTAGAGCTTCACCATTTCCCCCTACCAATAATCACCTACATGTGCAGCCCTCCCCCACATTAAAATTCACGCCTTCCCTAGCTGGAGCAAGGAAGGCAATTTTCAGGAAATTTCCTTCATTTTTGTGAAATTTCCTTTGATTTTCGAGAAAATTTTCTTCATTTTCTGGATTTTTTTCATTTTTGGGAAATTTCCCTCTTTTTTCGAGAATTTGTCTTACCTTTTTGAGACATTTGCCTCATTTTCGAGAAAGTTTCTTTAATTTTTGGGAAGCTTAGCTAAATTTTTATAAAATCAAATTTGGGGAATTTTTTCAGTTTTATTTTTATTTTGGGGGAACTTTTATGGAAATGTTGCCAAAATTTCCAATAAATTATGACCCCCACCCCCTCACCTTACCCTCTTTACAAATAGTTTTTGAACATAAGAGACTCGTTTTGAACATAAGAGACTCATATATTTTCTAGATTTGTTGAGACGAAAATAAAATGTGCTTCCTCCCCCTTTCTCATGTCATATATCCTACGCCACTTACTTTATAAATTGTGTGGGGTGATATAACCCTTCTACATGTTATATTCCCCCTCCCCTCCCACTTTTCTTCCTTTCTCCCCCTCCCCCTTTCATCCCAGATTTATTTGTTTAAGGCTATGGGGCAAACTTTAACACAAAAAACGTGCAATTGTCGTCGGAAACTTTTCAAAAATGTGTGTGCGAAACGTTTATGAATACCTAAAGCAGTAGTAGGCAGGTGTGGAGACATCCCATGAAATACTTTCAGTTCTTTTAATATCAATATCTTTTAAGTATTTTTTTCTGAAATTCAGGGTTGGATTATTTGCTTTTTGAATTTAAATTAAAAAGTAACTTTTTTGGACTTCTTTGACTGTTTGACCACGAAAAATTTGATTTTACTTGAATTCTTAATTGGACTTTGGGGGTTTTCTTTCAAGTTGGAGATTTATTTGGTTTCAAGAAACTTATTTGGCCGCAAAAAAAGTTGTTTGCCTCATGTTAATGGGCTTTTTTCCAAAGTGTCGATAGAGAATCAAAAGAAATTAACAAAATTAAGACGGACGTGTTTTTGTGCAATTCGGTACATTTGACGCTTCCCAAGAGCTTCCGCAAGTGGCCGATCCTTTTCATTTTTTGTCTTGATTTCACTTTGACTTTTCTTATTTTCAAACTGATTTGGGATGAATTAGGGCCGTGCCTTGCCGTATACTTTTAAAGAGAACTACACTGGAAAATGAGGGTGTCTTTTTGGTTAACTTTTCAAAAAATCGTTGACGTGTTTTACCTCCTTGAGTAATAAAATGTTATTGTTTGTGAATTGTATATAACTATACTTGGTATAAACATTGGTGATATAGAAGTTTGGTAGCTCTCCATGTGGGCCAAAAAAAAATCCTGATTTTGTTAGTCTCTGAAAAAATCCACCCTCACTTTCGGTCTATTGCCCCTTTAATGTTATACACTCGCATCAACTGAGGTATACGGTATTAGTTTTATTATCTTTTTAATATTCGTACGAAATTTACCGGAGAAAAGGTTTCCCCCTTCCCATCAGGGGTATAGCTATCCTTATATTCATTAGAAGATCCCAACGCTTCCCAGAGTAGTGTCAGGCTGCCAGGTACGATGAAAACTTTTCGATTTCAAGTTCAACCATTGCTTTTTCCTTGATGATTTTATCTGAAGTTGTGCATTTTGCGGGTGGCAAATATCTGGCCCCTCCCTATTCGATGAAGTTCCCCCACTGAATGCACCACTGTGAGGATGTCATCTGTCACACATACTTAGTCAATATGCTTATGAAACGCTTATATTAACATGAAACTCCACGTATTTAATTACGGGCCGGACCCAACACTTCACTTAGCAGCAATAAAAGCCAGTTATGATTTGACATGTTCAATTTCAACTTCGATCACATGCAAATTGTCATTAATAGCAACAACGACAAAAATAACTATCAAATCAAAATTCCTCAAGGTTGATCTATAAATCTTGAATGTTTTGCCAGAAATCTTAGTACTATTTGCTAAATCTACATATGAACTTACATTGTATTGCCATCATTTCTGCATAAAGCTTAGACCGTGCACATCAAAGTTTGCCTCTCTGGTTCCCCTAGCTGGATAATCCACTGGTTAAGAATTTAATATGGTGTATTCCGTAAATTAGTTTGTAGGCAGGGCGCAATTATTAGTTCTGTTCTGTTGTGTTGTGTTTCTGCATCAATATTACCTCTTACTCTACCACGCGGCGATAATATCGCTGTTTTAAAACTACCTTTTTTCTAGAAATAAAATCGTAACCTTACCAAACTCCTATAGGGGTGCAAATAGCTTCATTGCAAAGATATTAAAATGATCTTTTATAAAATTGTATTATTTGGGGGATCTATATTCACGTTTTTTCGGTGGATTTTGTCCAAACATTAAGAAATTTAACTTTTGTTTAAAAGGTCCTCAAAAATGCATATTTTTGAAAAATTTACAAAAATTGCTTAAAAAATAAACTTAGATAATTTCTTTTTATTTAATATGTAGACAAGTCATATTGCCCAAATTTAATCCAATTTTGCTCATACCTGGTCATTATTTTAAAATTATTTGTAAAATATGTAGAATGTTGTAATTTTTGGTAATTTTTTGACCCTTTTTATCAAAAAATCGTGTAATCCACCCCCATATGGTAATGAAAAGTTTCAAACACCATTCTGTAGCGAAAACCTGCTTTCAGATGGATTGCTGCAATAAAAGACATACCCCTAGATTGTTGCTAAAACGTTTTATAGCTACGTCACTCGGGTTATTTGTAGATTTTTTTGACATTTACGTTGAGACGACAGAAGAATATGTATTCCGAATCTTGTTTGAAAGTGAACTTGGGGATTATGAAATGTCAGAAGGCGTATAGCCAGTGATGGAGATCTTTTAGTACATGGACCCAACCCAGAAGAGGCCTAAAGATTATCAGAACCAGGTAAAATGATTTTTTTAAATTTCTAAAATCGCGAGTGCATTTTTCAAACTTCATTCTTACTAGCATTACTCGTTAGGCTTAACGTTAGGCATAGCTAACGTTAGTTCCGATCCGTTCAAAATTAAGCAAAAACTGTTATTTAGCTGGGATTATTTACTTGTATGGATTATAAACAAGTAAATGGGTCACTAAAATCCGACGTGATTAACATGATTTATCGTTATTATAGTAATTTTGGATGTAACTTTACAGATCAATCTTTAATTTGTAGTGCAACAGTGCCCATATACCTATTTCGCGAATTCTTGATTTCATCTTGTGAGGTTGAGGTGCAGTGAAGTAGGAATAATATTTTAAGGGTTTAAGGGTCCCATGTTGTTGGAAAGAGACACATATTGGGGCAAGAAACCCATGGTAGGGGCCAAGCTGTCCCATGTAGGGGGAAATTATTTTCTTTGAAGCAATTTGGATCCTGGAAGAGGGCCATATTTTGGGGGATGGCATTACCCCTAGTCCCCTTCCCGATATAATTAAGCCAGAACTCCCACTCCACCCCAACCCCTGTTTTTCCTTGAAAACAGTTAAAATTGTATTTCTTTTAAGGATTTTCCTGTACTTGGACAAATTTGTTGATATTTCATATGCGGTACCAACTGCTATTGAATGATACCAAGTTTGGCAACGTCAACATGATTACTGATACTCTAAACCATTTTTGAGTACCTTTTCACCAAGAATTCCTAAAGGAATCAACAAAAGTAAGTTTCTACAAGACTTTCAGTATATCCTGAATAAATATAAGTATTTTCAAAGCTTCCAATGGCTGAAATTGGCTCATAAACTGAAACTTTCAAACCCCGCATAATAAATGAGGTAAATTAGCTAATTTGCATATCATTTGTATAACATTTTTATTTAAATATTAGTGTAAACATTTCCTTTTTATATTATATTAGTTTTGTGCATCATAGAAAGGAACAATGCATGTTTATAGGAAATCATAGTGCCAAATCCTATCAGATAGATCACTGGCAAAATCAGAGGTCCATTTTTAGGTCAAGAAGGTCAAAAAAATTAAAACTGACATATGAATTTTTTCCTTGCTCGAAAAAAATCAAGAGTACTATCAAATGAAAGGTCCTTCTTCCAAAAATTCATAAATTCTATATTTTTTCTTCTAATTAGCCACAAGAAAGCAGAATATCACAAAGATAACAGTTTTAGGACATCTAATAATCTTAATTAATTACCTCGTTTGCATAAATTTGCATGTTTGACTAGAGAATTAGGCAAACCAATGTAAAGTTCAAAGTCTTAGTTTTCATGTAACATGAACTTATTACAGTAGAAAATATAGATACATTTGTGAAAAAGACCCCTTCCCAAAAAGTTCCCTAAAATAACACTTGTAATCTCAAATTTTCTGGTAGAGTAAGGGCTAAACCACATTTAATTTTCCGCCTCTTTCTAGACAAGTTCGATATGCCACTTGTCCATAATTCAATTGAACGTACATGTATATTGTAAGTCAACTTGTTAGTGAGCGAAAATAGGGGATGTTTGTATAGGCCCAAATTTTGTGACATTCAATCCCATTTGAAACGACAGGAAAATACTAAAACAATATCGGACCATTTACTTTAAACTTAGTTAAACATGCATAGAATTTGAATTGAGTGAAACCTAATTATTTGATTATAGACAAAAATAAAAAAGACTATTTCAAGGACCTAAAACGGCAGGGTGGTGGGGGCGTGGGGAACACGCAAGGTAGTTTTGTATCAGTCGGAAAGATGTAATCTACAACTAGGCCACTCTCGTCACCCTGTAAGGCCCGCATCCATACTACCTCTCCCGGCTTAAGCAATTTCAACAATCTCCAACTTGATTTTTCTAACACAAACATACTTGAATCATGTGGATTACATGTATAATTAAAAGGGTGTTCATGTTTTGCCCCTGCCTCCAACCAGTCCGGTAGCATGCCTATTAATGGGAACATAAATGTTCCTATTGATGGGAACATTTTGCTACATGGAAGCCGCTATTTTGTGATATTTCCCATGATCCTTTGCTATCATAACGCAAAGCCTTATGCAATGTTACATTTTTCAAAATTGAAATACGTTTAAGAAAAATATCTTTGCTAGGAGAAATTTAAAACTGATGAAAATACCTTCATTACTGTCATGGCTTAAACTTTTCTACTCCCATTTGATATGTTCACCACACCGTTTTCTAAATATTGAATAAAATAGACATTAGAGTTAGGCTTTTAGGCGCGAAATGGCCATATTGAAAATTCAAATCTTTTTCAACGCAATGATTTTTAATATTTCAAGTACATAAATTAGAAACTATGACATTTTATCGAGTTTTATACTCTTCCAAACTATATATAAATAGCGCTACATGTCAATGGACCTTTAATATAATTTGTAAGCCAGATATTCCTTCTGTAATCATTGTAGACGTTTATGCAATTATATTATACCATACAGCCATAGAAAAGAATATTGCAACCCCTTTAGTTTAAAAGCTTGACTAGTAACATGACTTGAAGACTTGTGATTTGACTCGACTTGCCTGAAAACGAGTTGTGATTCGACTTGACTTGGAAACAGAGGACTTGTGACTTGACGTAACTTGCCAAAAAAAGACTTAAGACTTGACGTGCAATAATATGACTTAAATATGCTGTATGATGGTTAATAATTAACTGATGTTGATGAAACAGTTTGCTAGTTTGATTCAGGGTATGAAGTTTTAAAACCTTAGTTTGGTTAAACATTTATTTAAAGGATTAGTTCGGAGGCCAAGCATGTCCACCTTATATGAAAGAGGACTTCAGAAAGAAACAAAATAGTGAAAAAGAGCATTCAACAATCTTATTCCATTAAGGAAATATCTAAGTTTAAAGGATTAGTACAGGAGTCAAGCAAGTCCATCGTATATGAAAGAGGACTTCCATAGAACAAAATGGCGAAGAGAGTATTCAAAACTCTTATTCCGTTGAGGAGATATTAAAGGATTAGTTTAGTAATTAAGCATGTCCACCTTGTATAAAAGACGACTTCAGAAAGAAACAAAATAGGGAAAAAGAGCATTTAAAATCTTATTCTATTAAGGAGATATCTAAGTTTAAAGGATTAGCTCAGGAGTCAAGCAAGTCCAGCTTATATGAAAAAGGACATCAAAAGAAACAAAATAGTTACAAAAAAGCATTCAACAATCTAATTGCATTAAGAAGATATCTGAGTTTAAAGGATTAGTACAGGAGTCAGGCAAGTCCATCGTATATGAAAGAGGACTTTAAAAGAAACAAAATGGTGAAGCATTCAAAACTCTTATTCCATTAAGGAGATTTAAAGGATTATTTAAGTGATTAAGCAAGTCAATCTTATATGAACGAGGACTTTAAAACAAACAAAATGTTGAAGAATGCATTTAAAAATCTTATTCCGTGTAGGAGATATTAAATGAATAGTTCAGTGGTCAATCAAGACCATCCAATACGGGGACTTCAAAAGAAACAAAATGGGGGAAATGCATCAAAATCTTATTCTGTTAAGGGATATCAAGTTTAAAGTCTGGTATCATCTGTGTAGAAACGACTTAAACCAGACTAATTGTGATAGCCTCAGATTCCTCAAAGTCGTAATGCATTCTATCATATTTTGTCCTGAGATTATGTCTGGAAAGTAGTAAAACAGAATCTAGTAAGGTTAATTATATTTTACCACCTGAAAATAATTCCAATAGTAAAAAGGTAAAATTAATTTTCTTCAAACTACATTAACAATTGTTAAGAATGTGAGGATGAAGGCATCAACCTTCCATAGTAGACTAAGTACACCAGTCATTTCTACACAGATATGACAGAGGTTTAAACTTTAATAACTCCCTAATAGAATAAAACTTTTGAATGCTTTCTTCACCATTTTGTATCTTTTAAAGTCCTCTTTTATATAAGTTAAGTTTGTTTGATCACTGAACTAATCCTTTAATAATATGACCCCCATTCATCAGAGATCTGAAGACAGTTTTTGCATATGATTGCCAACTTTTCATTTCAGAGAAATATTTCCATGGATTTTTATTTTGTTCATATATGATAGAGAAAATTTGTAGACAAAAAAGTGGTGAAATGCTTTGCTACTATCTAATTCCGTTTAAAAGTTATAACAATTCAAAGAGTATAAAAATGTTTTTAAAAACACCTCGTACAGTATATGTCCTTCAACTTGGTAATGTCATCAAGGCAATTCCAGCACAGTTCTTATGCATCAGACACTTTTTTCCAAATTCAAAAATGCTTTCAAATTTCGTAACTTCTAAACGGAATAAGATATTAACATAGTTTTTTCATAACTTTGTTTCTAAAAATTATCTCTATCATATATAAAAAATAAAATCCATGAGAAAATTTCTTTAATTGTTAGATCATCGTTCTCTAAATGTACAAAAAACGTACTCGTAACACCCTAAACATGAACCTGAATTGTTCTCACCTTTGAGACAACAAACTTAACGTTTACTGACTGGTCAAAAGTTAAAGAATTATGACGAGCAAAAAGTATTATCATGAAATGTACAACTGATAAAAAAAAGTATTATCATGACATTCTACCACTAAAAAAAAGTATTATCATAAAATTCTACTAAAACGAAAATTTTATCATAACGTTCTACTACTAAAAATGAAAGTATTATCATAAAATTCTGCCACTAAAACAGAAAGAATTATCATGAAATTCTACCACTAAAAAGAAAGTATTATCACGAAATTCTTACACTAAAAGAGGAAGTATTGTCATACAATTCTACCACTAAAAATTAAAGTATTATCACGAAATTTTCCACGAAAAGAGAAGATTATTATCATGAAATTCTATCACTAAAAGAAAGTATCACCATAAAATTTTACCACTGAAATAAAAAGTATTATGATGAAATTCTACCACTAAAAAGAAAGTATTACCATGAAATTCTACCACTAAAAATAAGTATTATCATGAAATTCTACCACTAAAAAGAAAGTATTATCATGAAATTCTACCACTAAAAAGAAAGTATTATCATAAAATTCTACCACTAAAAAAGAAAAGTATTATCATGAAATTCTACTAGGTAAAACAGAAAAAATTATCATGAAATTCTATCTCTAAATCAAAAAGTATTATCATGACATTCTACCACTAAAAAGAAAGTATTATCATGAAATTCTACCATGAAAAAATAAAATATTATCATGAAATTCTACCACTAAAAGAGAAAGTATTATCACGAAATTCTTCCACTAAAAACGGAGTATTATCATGAAATTCTACCACTAAAAGTTAAAGTATTATCACGAAATTCTTCCACTAAAAGAGAAGGTTATTATCATAAAATTCTACCACTAAAAAGAAAGTATTATCATAAAATTTTACCACTAAAATAAAAAGTATTATGGTGAAATTCTATCACTAGAAAAGAAAGTATTACCATAAAATTTTACCACTAAGAAAATAAGTATTATCAAGAAATTCTATCACTAAGAAAAAAAGTATTATCATGAAATGCTACCACTAAAAAGAAAGCATTATCATGAAATTCCACCACTAAAAAATAAAGTATTATCACAAAATTCTACCACTAAAAAGAAAGTATTGTCATAAAATTCTACCACTAAAAATGGAAAGTATTATCATGAAATTCTACCTTTAAAAATGAAAGTATTATCACAAATTTCTTCCACTAAAAACGGAGTATTGTCATAAAATTCTACCACTAAAAATAAAGTATTATCACGAAATTCTTCCATTGAAAGAGAAGGTTATTATCATAAAATTCTAGCACTAAAAGGAAGTATTATCATGAAATTTTACCACTGAAATAAAAAGTATTATGATGAAATTTTACCACTAAAAAAATGTATTACCATGAAATTTCTACCACTAAAAATAAGTATTATCATGAAATTCTACCACTAAGAAAAAAAGTATTATCATGAAATTCTACCACTAAAAACGGAAGTATTATCATAAAATTCTACCACTAAAAAGAAAGTATTATCATGAAATTCTACCACTAAAACAAAACAAAATTATCATGAAATTTTATCACTAAAACAAAAAGTATTATTATGACATTCTACCACTAACAAAGAAAGTATCATCATGACATTCTACCATTAATAACGAAAGTATTTTTATGAAATTCTATTACTAAAATGAAGGTATTATCATAGAATTTTACCACCAAAACGAAATTATTATCATGAAATTCTACCAAAAAATAGGAAAGTATTACCATAAACTTTTACCACTAAGAAAATAAGTATTATCAAGAAATTCTATCACTAAGAAAAAAGTATTATCATGAAATTCTACCACTAAAAAGAAAGCATTATCATGAAATTCCACCACTAAAAATAAAGTATTATCACAAAATTCTACCACTAAAAAGAAAGTATTGTCATAAAATTCTACCACTAAAAATGGAAAGTATTATCATGAAATTCTACCTTTAAAAATGAAAGTATTATCACAAATTTCTTCCACTAAAAACGGAGTATTGTCATAAAATTCTACCACTAAAAATAAAGTATTATCACGAAATTCTTCCATTGAATGAGAAGGTTATTATCATAAAATTCTAGCACTAAAAAGGAAGTATTATCATGAAATTTTACCACTGAAATAAAAAGTATTATGATGAAATTTTACCACTAAAAAATTGTATTACCATGAAATTTCTACCACTAAAAAAATAAGTATTACCATGAAATTCTACCACTAAGAAAAAAAAGTATTATCATGAAATTCTACCACTAAAAACGGAAGTATTATCATAAAATTCTACCACTAAAAAGAAAGTATTATCATGAAATTCTACCACTAAAACAAAACAAAATTATCATGAAATTTTATCACTAAAACAAAAGTATTATTATGACATTCTACCACTAACAAAGAAAGTATCATCATGACATTCTACCATTAATAACGAAAGTATTTTTATGAAATTCTATTACTAAAATGAAGGTATTATCATAGAATTTTACCACCAAAACGAAATTATTATCATGAAATTCTACCAAAAATAGGAAAGTATTTTCATGAAATTCTACCACTAAAACAGAAAGAGGTATTATGAAATTCTATCACTAAATCAAAAGTATTGTCATGACATTTTACCACTAAAAAAGAAAGTATTATCATGAAATTCTACTATTGAAAAAGAAAGTATTATCATGAAATTCTACCACTAAAAAAGAAAGTGTTATCACGAAATTCTACCACTAAAAAATGAACTATTATCATGAAATTCTACCACTATCCACATACTTAGGAAAAGCCCCTTAAATGTTCAGCAAAAAACAAATACAATGGAAAAATAATTGTATGTAGGGAAGTCATGATATTTTTCGAGAAAAAAAAGAGACATTCAGTTGTTTCGAGAATTCAGGAAAATACTATAAAAAAGTATTAACTTCTTTTGGACCAGACCGCTATCTTAAATAGATAGGAAATATAGGCATTGTTCTTTAATTCCGAAAAAAATCCTTGTGGTTGCAACCCATCTTTTCAGAATGTCTGAGTGCTTTATTCTTGACTACTACATTGTTCTGCACATTTTGGATTCAAAGGGAAAAGATGGCAGTTAGAGGAGGGGGCAGTGAGGAGGAGAAAAGTGGCTGATATGGTGTCTGAAATGATGGCAGTTAGGTGACGAGTGTTTCAAAAAATATTTTATGAGATTCCAGCATGTAAACAAAATAGTAGTTTCGACATGCTCATTATGCTTTCCTAATCTTATTATGAAAAATACCGTACAAGAATAGAGGGAAGCCAGGATATTGGTGAAAAAGTAAGTTTAGTAACATTTGATCAAATGAAAAGAAATATGACACTATATTTTAAATAACAAAAACTGTTAGATTGCATGTTTAAATTAGACGTGCGCCACACGTTCGTCTTCGCTAAGAGACTTGCCAAATTTGTGGACGGTAATTTTGAACAAAGTAAAGCAAATTTATACGTTTCTCGTGTTGAAGATGTAGTGACTAGAAATTAACAAAGTAAAAATAGTCGGATAAAGTCCATACACAAATTGAAAAGGAATGTCTTCTTAAGATAAAAATGTTGTTGAATGCTTTACCACAAATTATAAAAAGTCTCATTATGTACAGTGATCTTTACTCGATTTTCACGATTTTCACGTTGGGTGGCGCTGGTTCAGTGAAATAATTCAGCTTTATATTAAATTCTAGGTAACAAAATCATACCTTGCCTCCCCCTTATCGACAAACCCAAACTTTCATAACAAAGTAAAACACTATCCACATACTTAGACAAAGCCCCACCAAGTGTTGAGAAAAAACACATATTTTTTCAAATTGTCTGAGAAATTTCACTGAGTGAAAATATTTTAAATGGCAATGGAAAAATAATTGTATGTAGGGGAGCCATGAAATGTTTCGAGAAAAAACAGACATTCAATTTTTTTGAGAATTCCAAACAATACAACAAAAAGCATTAACTTCTTTTAGACCGGACCGCTATCTTAAGTAAATAGGAAATATGAGCTTTATTCTTTAATTCAGCAAAAAATTTATGGTTGCAACCCATCTTTTCAGAATGTCTGAGTGCTTTATTGAATACTGCATTGTTTGGCATAATTTGAATCATAAGGAAATCTATGGCAGTTAGAGGGTGGATATGGGGCGGTGGGGAGGAGAGAAGTGGCTGAGGTGGAGACTAAAATGATGGCAGTTAGGTGAAGAGTATTTAAGAAAGTACTTCGGGGGCTAATAGCCCCCAAACTTCTCTCAGATTCTTCCAAATATTTTTCCTACCTCTAAAATGAGCAAACCTCTCGGGCACAATTTGAAATTTGCTGTCGTGGTGGCGTTAAGCCTGGCCAACAAACAAACAAACCAAAATATCTTCAATTTTCACCCCAAAAAACTCAAATTCCGCCCAACGTTCTTCTTTTTTGGACATAATTTACAATTAAGGGCCAAAATTCTTGAATTATGTATTAAAATTTACAACTTAAGATCAAAAACTTTCAATTTTAGACTAAATTAAAGTGGCCTACAAGCATTCTCCGGTCCCCTCCCCTAACCTACGCAACAACAAAAACCTTTCTGCAGCAGTAAGCCTATAATTTTAAAACGATAGTTATTGGTTTGGGTACAAATTCTAAACGGGCAACGTATTCACAAATTTGTTTAAGTGAATTACAGTATTAGAGGACAATTTATTACATGCCACCCAAAAAGTGTTGATTTAGATTTGAAAGACAACGTGAAGCGTTTATTGAAAAAATAAACAAGCGTCCGTTGTCGAATTATTTTGCGAGTGACCGAGCACGTAGCCAAGGAAGCCGCGGCTCCACCCCTCCCCCCTCCTTTCTTTGCTGAATGTCGTTTTGGGGAGGACTTTTATTGTTGTTGTAACAATTATGCTTCTGAATTTTTCCGCTTTTTATATAGTTCACTAAGGTGGAGATTATTTTTCATAGAGATCGGCTCACCACCCCCACCTCCTTTCTTTAAAATTTCTGGCTACTGCCTGCAAATAACGCAGCGTGCCCAGATGTCATGGAATTTTGGTTAAAGGTCAGCCTAGTTATCCCTTGGTTACACGTATTGGTGTACGAAAGGTCACCTCTCAATAGGTCGGGGATGGAGGGGGCAAGAACCACTTAAAAACGGAAAAATTGTACTGGTAAATTAATTTTTGCTCAATTTTTAGAACTTTTTTCATTTTTTTCGGGATTTTCCTTCAATTTCCAAAAATTCTTCCATGTTCTTCATTTTCGAAACATTTTAGTTAAATTTTGTGAATTTTTATCTTATTTTTGGGAAATTCGCCAAGCTTCAGGGAAATGTCCTGTATTCTAATGATATTTACTTAATTTTTTTAAAAAAATTGAGAATTTCAGTAAATTTTCTTGAATGCCGAAATTTCGGAAATTTTGTTAAAATTTTGATAATTATTTAATTTTTATGATATTTCTTTCTATTTTCGAGGAAAGTTCGTTAATCTTCGGAAAATTACCTTCATTTTTTGTGAATTTTTTTTCATTTTCAGAGAAAAAATTTCATTTTCAGGAAACTTTCTTCATTTTCGAGAAATGGTGCAAATTCTTACCATAGCTTCTATCAATTTAATTTCAACAAGTTTCAATAAGTTTCCAAATCGGAAAGCTAGCAGGTAACCATACAAAAAGATGAAATCCTTTCCGGGGGCAGAATTACCATCCCCACTTACTACGCCTGTGGGATGCACAGATGCAGCGACTTTTTGTCGGGACAAACATAGTTTTTTTGGTCGGGTAAAGAATATCAGGGCCCTCCAGTCGTCGAAACTTATAGTGACGCCCGGCCATCATAGTGAGATTCGTTAAATACTCGGCTAGGTCACTTATACTGAAAGCGAGACGCAGATATAAGTCAACTCGCATAGGTCTTCAAGAAGATCTGACTGCCACTAAACGTGCACTCCTATAAAAGGCACCAGAAGATCCATGGAGATCATTAGCATGGTCCATTGATGTAAGGATTTACGGGCTCATCAAGGCATCAGACGGCAGTGAAGCAAAGAGACGAATCACGGGGCTGAGTGATGTGTGCAACTTGTAAAGATATCGCCATTGAAATTGCTGACGTCTTACTTCTACATTAAGTGAGGATTTTATGTATTTTTGGAACAAAGAGTTTCTACTTAGTTTAGTTTTGGGTTTAAATTTTATTTTTGGATTGAATGAATGTCAGATCCATTTAATTGTGTTCTATGTGATAGCTTAATCAATTAATACCAAATGGCAATGATTTTGTACCATGTAATCAATGTGACGCAAGATGTTATTTGGAATATGCTATTTTTTCTAACTTTTTAAGTTGAATTTGTAATGTATTTACTTTCAACACTTTACTATTAAGAGACTAGGAAGTATTTTCGAATTCTCTGAAATTGCTATTTTCAATATTTCATGCGCAATTCTAAAAATTCCTCATAGATAAACAACAAAAAGTTGAAAATTTTATAGAAATGTCGACATTTAGGTTTTACTTCATTTAAGAGAAAGATTCACTTTACAAATATAATGAAAGAAATGTTCATTATGACGAGAGTTTTTATTTTTTTATTTCCCAAGAAGTTTTAAACAATGTAAGTCAATGTATGTAAATCTTTATTCATGTGATAATTTATCTATCTATTAGGATTCCAATCGACCAGAATCTCAAAATAATGGGTCATGTACCTATTTTGACAGTTTTAATCAGATAAGTAGCAAAATATTGTTAAACGGTCGAAGTCTTAAAGAATGTTAACAATATTCTAGATTTTCTTTCGTTACTTAATCATGATTTTTCTGTAGCTGGCTTTTCCAAGAAAACCTTGGAGATCACAATGTATTAACTCTTATTAATATTCATAATTATTCTTCATTTGAAAAGCACATGGATTTAAAATAGAAAGGGTGGAGTCTCAATGTTTGTGAAAAATGGGCTCGTATACAAGAGACCTGAGGATATCTCTGTTTTCAACGATTTTATTGAAAGTATCTTATTGAGTTAAATCTTGTTAGTAGCAACAGTAAAGTAACACTTGGCGTAGTTTATAGACCTTCAAGTAGCTTATTTTCATGCTCTGGTTGAACTCAGTGATATCATGTCTTCAATAAGCAATGAAATAAGTAATTCTACATTATGGGTGATTATAACATAGATTAACTTAAACGAGATGTCAATGATTATTTTGATAGTACTTACGTCAAGCAAACTATCTTACCCATGAATAAAGAAACTCACTCGTGTAAACCCAACCTCATCGTTACTTATTCATAACATATTTACTATTATAACAAATAATAGCACTCTATCTGGTATAACTATTACTGATACTGATTACTTCCTATTCTGTAAACTGGTAAAGATTGTACTTATAAGCCTTATCTCGGTGAAACGAAAATTGGTGCGAAATACTAAATTAGTATTTCCGTATACTGACGAATGTCTTTGAAGCTTCATGAAAATAAGATTTTGCATAAAATATCTTTATTGTAAGTACAATTCTTAAAAGATTATCGTTTTCTCTTTTCAATGATATATAAAGCTTTATTAAACGTTTATCAACTTTCTTTCATTGCGCTTCAAACTTTTCCAAACATTCGTCAGTATGTGAAATTAATTATTTCAATTTTGACATTCGTCACTACACAAATGACATTCGTTACTACGCGAAAAGAGGGACGATTTACTCTTCGTGTGAATCTCCTGTGGAATTTGCTAGCTTGAATTATACATTTGCAAATCTACAGAAATTAAAACTACTGTATATACATATATATTTATATATATATATATATATATATATATATATATATATATATATATATATATATATATATATATATATATATATATATATATATATATATATATATATATATATATATATATATATATATATATATATATATATATATATATATATATATATATATATATATATATATATATATATATATATATATATATATATACATATATATATATATATATATATATATATACATATATATATATATATATATATATATATATATATATATATATATATATATATATATATATATATATATATATACATGGCTAATAAAAGTTTTAAGAATTTTAAATGTATGCAAAGTTGTTACATATATGGAAGAGAAATCTCTACTGTAATAAATGTGTGCTAAATTTCTATGATAAATTACAATCACTGCAAGTCAACAACTGCTTTCTCCAGTAAAAAAATTCAGTTGATGATGGAGACTTAAAATGACTGTTAAAGTGTGCTTAACACAAACAAACATCAAAATGTCTTTGTCATATTTAGCTGCTACCGATCAAAGAACATTGGTGAACGATTGGTGAACAATTATGGTAACATGAGATGTCACAAATTCACATAGGGATTTGCATAAGTACAGTATATTATGCATAATTATTCATAATAATAAACCATCAATATTTAAAATGCTGTAATCAATTTTTGACATGCTGTAACATATTTGTCTCTTTTCATGGTTTATGGCATATTTTCATAATTTATGGAATATTTTTGAGGTTTTTGGCATATTTTCATGGCCTTTGGCATATTTTTATGGTCTATGGCATATTTTCAAGGTCTATGGCATATTTCTATTTTCTATGGCATATTTTCATGGTCTATGGCATATTTTCATGGTTTATGGCATATTGTCATGATTTATGGTATATTGTTATGGTTTATGGCATATTTTAATGGTTTATGACATATTTTCATGGTTTATGGCATATTGTCATGGTTTATGGCAAATTTTCATGGTTAATGGCATATTTTCATGGTTTATGGCGTATGGTTTATGGCATATTTTCATGGTTAATGGCATATGTTTATGGTTTATGTCATATTTTCATGATTTATTCTTATTTTCATGGTCTATGGCAAATTTTCATGGTTTATGGCATATTTTGATGGTTTTTGGCATATTTTCATGGTTTATGGCATATTGTCATGGTTTATGGCATATTGTCATGGTTTATGGCATATTGTCATGGTTTATGGCATATTTTCATGGTTTATGGCATATTTTCATAATTTATGGCAAATTTTCATGATTTATGGCATATTTTCATGGTTTATGGCATATTTTCATGGTTTATGGCATATTGTCATGGTTTTTGGCATATTGTCATGGTTTATGGCACATTTTCATGGTTTATGGCATATTTTCATGGTTTATGGCATATTTTCTTCCAATTCAGTTAAAGCTCTTATATCCCATACAGAAAAAATAGCTTGCAGCAAGCTTGCAACAAGATAACATTTTTAGCTTGTGCAAGTGTGTTGCAAGCTTACAGCAAGCATGCTGCAAGCTAGTAATTGGAACAAATTAGCTTGCTCAAGCTTGCATACCATCTGCAAGCTTGCGCACGCTAGCAACACTTTCTGCAAGCTTGCACAAGCTAACAAATATCTTATGCCAGCTTGTGCAAGCTAATGTTAGCTGACGCAAATTAGCAAGCTAGTATTTGTTACAAATACTAGCTTGTAGCATGCTTGCGCAAGATTGCAGCACGCTTGCACAAGCTAAAAATTGTTAGCTGTTGCAAGCTAAAATTTCTGTAAGGGAAACTTGGATCTAAAGGTATATGGACAGGGTAGAGGCAACATTAGATAAAATAATTTAAAATCCCCTTAAAAACGTGAAGAAAGCAAAAAAAATCATTAAAATTGGTTAAATATTTGTCATTTGACAGCTTTTTTGTGTTACTTTTGTGGGAACGGGACATAGTCTCTATTCTCTAATGTAAATCCATTGTTTTTAACCCTCTGCCATTTCTTTTCAAAATAGCAAAGATAATTCTAATGAAGAGGATTTGAACTTTGCTATACCCCCTACTAATTTCAAGTTAGAGAAGGCATTTTGAAGATCGCCAAGGTCTGAAATTAAGGGAAGAAATATGCAGAAAATCAACAGAATTTTGGGGTATTTTCCTGTTCATAAATTTTTTCAATAAATTAAAAAATATTACACTTTGATTACTCATATAACTTGAAAACTACACATGCTATTTTCAAAATTTGAAGACCATTAAACCCAGAATTTAATGCTCTTTTTGGTAAGTGGTTGAAATTGTTGTACCTTTACGTATACCTATATACAATATCCATGCAATTAAGCTTGCATCAGTTGGACCAACCCCTGCCAATACACCCAGGACAAAAAAACTTGAATTCAGTACAAACAAATTAAACCTGTCCATTCCAACTGCAAATTCAGCTACAAAAATGAGGTTTACAATTAAAAGCCAGATGCAAAAGATTTGAACTACTCGTAAACAAGAAATAGAGGTATTAGCGTAATTGCATTTGGAAATCCATGGAAAAACAGACAAATCAATGAAAATTAGCCAGAAATTGACTAATTTACAACTTTTTTCCTTCAAATTTCAGGCATCAATTAATATACAAATTTGTATGTATAAACCATTCATAACCATTTTTAATGTGTTTTATTTAAAGTATATTCATGCCAAAAAGTTTCTCTTTAAGCCTACCTGCAACCAGCGCCTGAGTTAATCCTGAAAACTCAGGTATGGCAATTAGCAACCTGACTTCCTGTTCCGTGTATTGTGTTTCCATTCTAAACAATGATTGTGTATCTGCCAACCCCATGCAAACCACAGTCAAGTAACCCAAGGCTATTTGTGTGTATAAGATTACAGAAGCCAGTGAAGAGTAATCAGGGCACTTTTGTGATTGAAATCATTCATCCTGTTAAGTGTCTTAGTGGAAGAGTTTTGTTTGCAAACTGGTGGTAAAAATAGTTGTGCCTAAAGTGAAGTGTGCAATACCTGTGATTGGTTGACAGACCATTTCTCCTAAGGAAAGATGTTGCTTCATGTTTGGGGAATCTCATATCTGAAGAAAATTGCTGGCCCATCACCAATAAATCTGATCATACTACCTCCGTCCATAACGGTAATTGATTGGCTGTGTAGGTGATTGTGTAAATATTTCAACCAATCACAAATATCGTATTGTTTTTCTCAACGTTCACACAATATATCTGGTCTTTATACATGCCGAAAAGTTTCTCTTTATGCCTAACCGCACCCGACACCTGAGTAAATCCTGAAAATTTAGCTATGACAATTACTAACCTGACTTCCTGTTCAGTGTATTGTGTTTCCACTCAATTTCAATTTCATTTCAATTAATATACATTATTTTTTTAGAATTTGTTCATGAGGAAAATCACTGACAATGGTTTGAGGGTGGGGAGGGATACTACAATCTTGGACAAAACTGTTGGAACACCTCAGTTTTTTGAGAACTACATATGTTACAGTGCTATGTTTCTTTAATATTTTTTCCGAAAATTATAACTCTCTACCCTCTCCCTTCTTTTCAATGTTGATTTTGTTTTTTTCTTAACATCATTTCCAGAAAAAACAGTAATAACGGCCAACATTGAATTAGAAGGGGGAGGGGAGGAAAATTAATATAGTGAGGTAGGGAAGGGGGACACTGGCGGCATCAATGAAATGATACAAATGTCTTTAAAATTCTAAAATAGAAATTACAATTGAAAGAGTAGAGATTGAAGAAGCAACAAAGAATCTCCAGCATTTCTGATTTTTAAATGTGGAATAATTTACAATAAAAAAGTAGCTCATTTAGAAAAATATCACATATTTTTACTAAGTGTTTCAACAAGTTTTTGTCCAAAATTTTCTGAGAAAATTACATAATATTCTTGAGGAAAATGTGCGCTTATTTTTTAAAAAGCAAAATACAAATCGAAAAGTTATGCTCAAAATCCGTCAATTAGTCTATTTTGCGTCAAATTGGTCAGGCAGTGTTCAATAAAAATGGACATGGGGGAGGGGGGGGGGGGGTACATTAAAGTAGGATAGGGGAACAGGAAGCGACTTGAAAATATGCCAATGACCGAAACAATTTACAAGCTACTAAAGTTGTTAAAAAGGGTGAAAATAATTTACAAAAAGACAGTATTCCTGTTTTATAAATGTTCAATCAGTGATATAAGATTGGTGGGGCCCTGCGCTGCGGTAGGTTGGGGACCCTTGCGAGCGAAGCGAGCGTTTAGCCTGATCGTCAAATGGGCAGTCCATGCGATGAAAGTCATGGTCCGGTAGGGTTCAGGGGGAAGCCCGTAGTGGAATTTCCAGCATTTGTGATTTCTTATGTGGAATAATATACAATAGAAAAGTAGTTAATTCATGAAAAATATTACATATTTTCACTAAGTGTTTCAACGAGTTTTGTCCAAGAGTGTAGCTTTCCTCATGGGTGACTCGAAGTGGTTGAATGGTGCTCACCATCTCTCAGATAAGGACGTTAAACGGGTGAAGGAGGGAGGAGGGGTGTCCAAAAGACAGGAGTCACCCCCTGTCTCGTTCTCTAAACAGTACTATTCGAGAACAGAAATGCGTGTAAACACGGTGTTTATTCACTTATTCAAATTTTTAAAATAATGAAAATTAAAATAATTTTTAAACAACCTTGCAATTGGATCTTTTACAAACTTGCAGAGTAAAAATTCTAGCAAGCTTAACCCTTACTTTACCAGCACTTTTTTGAAAATGCACTCGGGAGGCAGATTCAAAGATGGGGCACCCAAAAGGGCAATAATATCGCCGCGAGGTAGAGTAAGGGTTAGCATTTATGTGCATTTATGTAATAGTGGACTACCAAAGAAACAAATTAATGAAAAAGCCATGTCAATATTATACTCCTTTCATGAGTTATATTGCATTTAAAAGAAAGTATCCAGTGCAGTGGACAGTGTGGTGTAATAGTTGCATTTCCAAACTAGACACACAAAAAAAATGTATCTATCAAAAGGAATTAATTATTAGGAATATGCATGAACAGATGGGTAAAAAACAAAAAAATTGATATCAACAATTAAATAAAAAATATTTCCAGTAATTTAGAAACGAGTAAAAATATATCTTTTTTTTAAAGAAAAATATGCAAACCCAGGTGGCACTTCCATACTAAAGTGGTAGGTATGTGCCACCCAGAATATCAAAATTAAACTGCAGTATCAGAGGATTTTTTGGTAACTGCAGTATAAGAGATTTTTTTGGTAACTGCAGTATGAGATTTTGTTGGTAACTGCAGTATGAGAGATTTTTTTGGTAACTGCTGTATGAGAGATTTTTTTAGTAACTGCAGTATGAGAGATTTTTTTGGTAACTGCAGTATGGGAGATTTTGTTGGTAACTGGTATAAGAGATTTTTTTGGTTACTGCAGTATGAGAGATATTTTTGGCAAATGCAGTATGAGAGATTTTTTTGTTAAATGCAGTATGAGAGATTTTTTTGTTAAATGCAGTATGAGAGATATTTTTGGCAAATGCAGTATGAGAGATTTTTTTGTTAAATGCAGTATGAGAGATTTTTTTGTTAAATGCAGTATGAGAGATGACTTTGCAGTACGAAAATAGGTGATTTTTGATACCTGCAGTACAAAAATAAGTGATTTTTGATACAAAATAAGTGATGTATAAAAATATGCAATTTTTTGAGACCAGCAGAATGAGAGATTGGATTCTTAATACCTGCAATACGAAAATTTGAAAAAAGGCAACTGCTCGGGCAGCACATGTATATACCTCACATATTGAAAAGCCCCCTCCCCTTCCCTTGACATACCAATATTTAGTGGATGCATGAAATAACACTGCAACTCACATTTTATTTAAGAGAGCATACTTTTAGAGCCATTAAGGTACAAATTCAGGTTGATATCATATTCCATTCAGGAGAAATAGATTTTTAAAGATTTCCCAAATGCCAAATGAGTTTTTGTACAGTATGATGAATTTGTGTTTGATGATGTCATAAAGACAATTCCATTGAAAATCTTTATGAATTTCTTTGAACGTTAATTGGTTGTTTCTGTATGATTAGAAACAATTTTCCATAAGTTATTGTAGTAGGGTATATATGGCAATGTAAATAAATACCTAACTTTCATCAATTTACTTTTCTAGCAGGTTTTACTAATAAACAAGGATGATAGATTTTAATGAAATACATCAACTTTGTGGGAGAATGTGTTGCTGTGTCATACCAAGCCTTTTCTTATTCATTTATCGGCATTTTTTGTGAACCTTGAAATTTAATTATCTCCTGGTAGGGATAACATATCAACATAATTTTTGTACTAAAATGTTTCAATTTTGTTTCTTTTATTTTATGAAAGCTTACAATAAAACATGGGAATATTCTTTTTACTAATATGGGTATCCCAAGTTGTAAATATATATAGCCTCAGCTATACCAATTCCAAATTTCTTTCATCAGTGGTTTGTTTTAAATATTAACCTAATATGTATCAAATACATCGGCTAGTCTGCCTCAAAGGGCTTCAATTAATTATTAATAAACAGATAATCTTAGACTTTGACACTAAAAGTGCTTGTATTTAACCATTGACTGACAAAAGGGTATTACTTTGAGAAAATTACGAAATACTATCTAGAAAATGTGTACATGGGTTTTTCTTGCGCAATTCACTGAACTTTGGATGTGTGATGGATAATAAATCACGCTAAAAAAATTGCAGCATTATACCAGGGATTAATTATTTAGAAATAACAAGTCCCTGATAATATCATCTCAAAACATCCTTCAGTCTTTTAAATATCCAAAAGAAATTAAAGTAAATGTTTTCTGTCATTTTGTTCTCCCTCAATAGATCAAAAGAGATTAAAGATAGGAACAACAAATGCTATTAAAGACAAAAGGTTACATTATCAAAATTAAATCACCCCCTTCTTTGATAATGTACAAGTCCTGTGACCAACAAAGCCCAACCCTGGATGGACGACGTACCATTATCAATATGGAAATTACCTGGGGTGAAATTGACATTTGAAATATTGGCAGGAAAAATATGTTATGTTCTATTGAACAGTTAAGTAATTATTTATCTTCTGTGATGGTGGCTGGAGGCTTACTCAGTGAAGTTGATATGAATTGTAGTTTCAAATCACTGAAGTGCTAGTAAAGAACAATACAGACTTATTGAAAGGTAAGTTGAAATTATGCAGAGGTTCAATCCAGGAGCCTAGTGAGGGTGACCTCTCAACTGAGGTGGGGGGAGATTTCCCTCAATTTCCAGGTTACAAGTGGGAAATCTGGAATGCTTGATTAAGTTTTCATGAAATTCTGCTGCTAGTCATGAAATCTGAACAATCTTCGTGACCTTTTTTTCAATTTTTAAGGACATTTTTCAGTGAACTCCTTTCATATAAAGGGGGCAGCATGTCAGAAAACAGTCTGACCAACTTCAGCTACTTAAAATTAGGACATAAATTTCAAGGATTGCATTACATATTTGAAGCTGTCTTCCCCTCCATCATAGCTTTTTCATATATCAAATATCCTTCAAACGTTGATAGGAACAGAATTAGATTTCGCAGTCAAACAAATTGCAATAGTTTGTTTGATTCTTGTTTATTTGGTAGTTCTTGATGACATCCAAAATTGGACACATGTTTCAACCCTGAAGTTACCTAACTTGCATATTTCAAAATGGCCACCACTTTTTAATTTTGAGGTAAATTATCTTTAAAACTTTGTTTTCAGCTCAATAGAAGTACTAGTTGAATAGAAACATGACCCAATGAATCTATTTATAAACCCAGATGACCTCTCTGAACAGCTAGGTCAACGGTCAATTTGTTTGACTCAAGGTCGTAATTTTGGCTAATTCCACTCCTTTATAACTCAAATAAGTACCCAGAAGATACCTAATTTGCATAATTTATTTTGCAGAAAGCCAGAAGCTACCTAATTTGCATAATTTCAAAATGGCCACCATTTTTTAATTTTCAGATAAATCATCTCTAAAACCTTATTTTCAGCTCAATAAAAGTATTACAGTTGATTAAAGCCATGACCCAGTGAATCTATTCATAAACCCAAATAAACTCACTGAACAGCTAGGTCAATGGTCAGTTTGTTTGACTCACGGTCAAATTTTTGGCTAATTCCGCTCCTCTATTTTTCAAACTACAGGCTCTTTAGACTATTCTGTTCAGAATTTGAGATTATTCTTGTGAATAAAAAATCTCTTGTCCATATACTTTAAGAAAGTTGACTCTCCCCGGCCATAATGAAGTTTTGCATTTTATGCTGTAAATACATCCAGGGCGCTGTCAATTTGTCTGCATCCACCTTAATTTTGCCATAACTGCATGAATACCACCAATTAAGATTTAGCCATAGGCGTGCTGGGAATGCAGTGGCTCAATGCATGGTTGGGAGTATGTGTTTGGAATGGTAAGTACCTCAGGTTGGTCAATGATTTTCAGCCAAGCAGCTGTCTTTGGGCAAGATGCTTTATCCCACTTGCCTCACCTCCACCAGGCTGTGAAAATGAGTCCCAGCATTGCTGGGGAGTAAACTTGCAATGGACTGGTGTCTCATCCAGGGGGATTCATATTGCTCTACATGCTTGCACCATGAAAACCGGGATAAGCACAGGCCATGAAGCAATATCTTTCCTCAGGAGAAATGGTCAGTCAATCATTTATAGTTAATGCACATTAACACCTCAGACATTATGATACACAGCTATTATCAACAATTTGAAAACAAACTTCTCCCACTAAGACACCTAACATGGATGAGTGATTTTAACCACAAAAGTGACTTGATCATTCAGCTCTGGCTTTGTGTAATCTTATACACACAAATATCCTTGGGCTACTTGGCTGTGGCGTACATGGTTGGCAAATCAACAATCATTGTTTGGAGTGGAAATACAATACACTGAACAGGAAGTCGGGTTGATAATTGTCATACCTGAGTTTTCAGGATTAACTCAGTTGTCGTGTGTATGTAGGCTTAAAGAGAAACTTTTCGGCATGGCCCTATGAACCGAATGGCCTGGATGGATTTAACTTTTTTAACATTAACTTATCTGTAAGGGTAATGGGAAGATAGATTTGTGATAATCATAGCATGGGTGGTGGGTGTAAAATAATACCATGTTACCAGGAAATTGAAGGATTAGTTCAGGGGTCATTCAAGTATATCTTATATGAAAGACGACTGCAAAAGAAACAAAAAAAGTGAAGAGAGCATTCAAAAATCTTATTCTGTTAAAGAGATATTCAAGTTTAAAATTTGGTATCATTTGTATAGAAATGACTGAAATCAGACTAGTTGTGATGTCATAGCCTCAGATTCCTTAAGTCCCTTTAACAGAATGATATTTTTGAATGCTTTCTTTACCGTTGTGTTTATTTTGAAGTCCTCTTTTATATAAGATGAACTTGCTTGACCTCTGAACTATAATTCTTTCATAAAGACTTTGAGGAATATGGGGTTGTGATGTCACAACATCTGATTTCAGTCGTTTCCACACATATTATACAGAAATTCAAACTGAAACATCACCTTAATAGAATAAGATTTTTGAATGCTTTCTTCACCATTTTTTTGTTCACTTTCCCTTTCATCTAAGATCAATATGCTTGAACGGGTGAGAAGGGAGGACGGGGGGAGGGAGATTAAGGATCCAGGAGAAGAAGTAGAGGGGGTCCAGGGGGCGAAGCTTACGGAAGCTCTGAATATGAATTGTCTTTGATGCCCCAAAATTTCTGAAAATCAAACTCAACTCATCCTTTAATAACCCGTTTCCTTTTGCAGATAAACAACAAACGCTTAAGTTTATTTCCCACTGTACTGTAATAAAGGGCTCAAAAATGTATCGCAATGCACTGAGGGTCGCCTGCAAGAAAGCGATTGCTTAACTTAACAAGAAAGAGTTAAATAACGTTTGGGATTCCAAAGACAGCTTACCCAAAGCATCGCTCAAAACTAGTGTTTATCGCCACCTATGACGACGACGACGACGAGTGAACACACAATTACAATGACGGGGTCGTCACCTGCGTATTCGGTTATGATAGTAACAATGCTATCACGAAACGCTTAATACAACCCAGACGAGAACACAGGTACGACATACGGACAGACATAACATCGACAACCAAGTCAATGTCCACGGCCTCTGATGACCAGTTGTGGTGCACTGGCGTGTCTACCCAACCCAGGCTTGAACCCAGGGCCTCGTGGTCTGTAGACAGGTATAATAATCGCTACACCACAGTTAGTAGACAATCGCCACCTATGCAATTATTTAGATTTTAAAAGGGAAGATTCATCATACGTTATGGTCGAGCAACCAGTGACACAGAAGAGGAGTAGTACGCTTATAAACGGATAACTTGATTTGGCGATCCTTGCAGGAAGAGAGGTCGACGATCCATGTCAAATAATCCTTGCCATATAAATGAAAGTCTCGGAGCAAACTACTAAATGTGACATCTTTCATGATATGGAGACCCTCTACAACCTGAAATATGATGAAAACATACTGGAGGCAGCGGACGACTGCTTTCTTATTCTTACGGGAGAAATTTCTAACATAGAAGAGATTGATATAAATGAATGGATGCAGGAACAAACATTTGACCTGAAAAATGTTAGACTCAATGATCAGGAAGATACTTATGGCTTGTTACTATGGAAAGTGCAGTAACTGTAGTTATAAATAACAAACAATCAGATAAAATGGGTATTTTAAACTTTAATGTACACTAGCTGTTACAGGTATTTTGAAACCATTTTGGAGTAGAAAAGGTTTCACTTTTTGAAGGAGGGGCACTTGTCAGATGGCAAAATATACCTTTAAGTCACTGTTGAGAAATTGTGAAGAAATTTGCTAATGATGTTCCATTTTTTTTCTTTAGAACAAAACAAATAAAACAGCCCCAATTTCTCAAACTCAGGAGTATCAACTCCCCATAGGCAGGATTTAAGGGGGCAAGAGGGCACTTGCACCCCCCACTTTTTTTCGGAATTTGTACTTTTTGTACAGTGCGTTTCTGTATCTTAGCATGATTTTATGATTTTGCCCCCACCCCCTCACTTTCAAAAGGCAAATCCAGTCAATGCAACCCCCCATATCATATCACACAAAGAATAAGGTGCAATGGCTCAGTGGTGAAGGAGTCATGCTCCTATCCAAAAGGTACCAGATTTTGACTCCCCATTGAGTGCCCTGCATTGTGTCCTTAACCATGACACTTTACTTGGTCCAGACCAATCAGCTGTACAATGAGTACCAGCAATGCTGGAGGAGCCATGTGGTCTCATCCACTTGCACCATGGGACCCTGGCAATAAGCAACAACTTGATGGGCCTAATGGCCCGGTTTGATTTAACAGAACTTAAAAAGGAACACTTACCACAGCCTATGTAACCAAAATCAGAAGTGTGTGCATGGTGGGGATGAGGAGGGAAAAGTGGGGGGGAGGGGAGTCATCCAACCCTTAGATATTCCAAGTTACAGCTTAGATAGTTCACTTCTCATGTAATGTTGTGATCTTGCGTGAACACAAATGAGGTTGGGCAAATAATGTGGAGACCAAAACTGGACTTCTTGAAAAGTGGGAGACCCACCCAACCCTGGTAAGCTATCCTTATAACCATATGAAATAACACCAAATTTATGCCCTAGGTTACTTTGATCAAGCAGAATAATTATAGCCTAAAGCAGGGGTCGTAGCTGAGGCAATCTTCAGACATAATTCTTATCTGTGCTGTTTATATTGCATGTATGAGCTGGCGAGCGAAAACGTCAAGGAATATATTTTTTGAGTCTCAAGAATATTTGAACACACATTTCATGCAAATGATGGTGTTCAAAACCTTTGATATGAATATGTTCTTATTAAAAATCCTAATAACTTGCTTCTTATAAACACTTACGGAATTTTTCAACGACACAAGTATACAAAATTAGAACTGTTTTTTATCAAAATTCCCTTGAAAAAATGCCCTTATAAGTGTGTGTGTGTGTGTATATATATATATCTATATATATATATATATATATATATATCTATATATATATATATATATATATATATATATATATATATATATATATATATATATATATATATATATATATATATATATATATATATATATATATATATATATATATATATATATATATATATATATATATATATATATATATATATATATATATATATATATATATATATATATATACATATATATATATATATATATGTATATATGTATATATATATATATATATATATATATATATATATATATATATATATATATATATTTATATATATGTATATTATTTATAGATACATGTATAGATACATATAGATATATAGATATAGATATAGAGATAGATAGATAGAGAGAGAGATAGATAGGTAGATAGATAGATATAGATAGATAGATAGTTAGATAGATATCTCTCTATATATATATATATATATATATATATATATATATTATATATATCTATATATATAAACAGATAAATATCTATATATATATATATATATATATATATATATATATATATATATATTTATATATATATATATATATATATATATATATATATATATATACATATATATATATATATATATATATATATATATATATATATATATATATATATATATATATATATATATATATATATATATATATATATATATATATATATATATATATGTATGTATACTATATATACAGTAGGCTTACCAAAACAACTGAATCAAGCACCTAGAGCCAATAGGAGGCTTTTTTGCAACAAGATAATTCACAGCAGGTAGTTATGTATTTAAATGAAAATTCCCGTGAGTTTTCAATTTCATATATATAACAAGAAGACTAAATAAAGAAACAAATTGGTGTAAAAATTAAGTTGATATCATATTTTGTCCAGGGCTGTTACATTTCAAAGATTGTACCAGTGTGTTGAAAAGTGACCTCATAGTGTACAGCGTGATGTAATAAAGGCACATCCAGGACAATTTGTATGTATTTCTTTGAAAATAATTGCCTTTTGCTATTTGATTGGAATCATATTTTCTTGAATTATTGGGACAAGGTATAACATGAAGTTGACAAGGAATCATTCAAGCCATCTCGTTTAAGATTGGAAAGCTAATTAGGTAATTTTAATCAATACTTACTGATTTTCCTTTGAAATAAACATTTTTGCGTTTTGTATTGTTTTCTTAAACATTGATATTTGTCTGGTGTTTTTATTCTTACATAATCAGTCCCTAAATGAATGAATAATTATCCCAATCAGAAAATCATATATTCCATGTACTTTCTTTTTCAAATACTATTAAAAATCTTCTGTTCAATGAGGAACGAAACATAGAAATCATGCTGCCAAATTTGTTTGTGATTTTAAAGAAACAAACTTAAAAATATTAAGGACTTCCTTTTTGAAGTTATTCCACTAATTGTGTTTCATTTGACTTTTTGGGACTTTTTACCATAATTGATGAAGAAATTACTACTGTTTTCCCCATGTGAAAATAATCTATTTACAACCACTTACCTGGTATGCGCAAGACCACACATTTGACCAAATTTCTAGCCGCGAAAAAGACAGTTTCATTGTACCATGGAAATCGAAAGTGAAAAACTAGTATCTCAAATTCCTTTCTTAAAAGTACATAATTTTGGTTATTTTTCCTTCAAAATAGTTCTTTACACTTGTCAATAGATTATTAAAATATTAAAAATTTAGTTCAATGTGTACTTTATTAAGTATAGATATCACGTCCCTAACATATTCAGTAGCACTTGCCACAAGTGTTCTCAACGGAGCTTGTCATGTATTGTGCAATAAACTGAGTTCCCAGGGTCCATGCCGTATCTAGTTTCATGTGAGGTAATGGAGAGAGTTCGAGGTATGATGGGATTTTCCAATCATATTATGTTAGTATGCACACAAGCGGGACAATGCATAATTTATAGCTCATGTACATTTTCCGAAGTTCTCAAGAGTTGGTAAGGTATGAAGGGATTTTCCAAACACGTTGCTGTTTGATATATATTTATATTTGCAAATTGTGTGTAATTAAATGCAGTTAAGCAAAAGTGTAAGGGAGCAGTATAGCGGGGTGGGGGTACCTGAATGGAAGGAGGGGGAAAGCATGCATTGGGCTGGAGGAGGGGGACAACATTGGGCTGGAAGGAGGGGACAGCATTGGGCTGGAGGGAGGAGGAGCATTAGGCTGGAGGGAGGGGAAGCATTGGGCTGGAGGGAGGGGAGACAGCATTGGGCTGAAGGAAGGGGGGACAGCATTGGGCTGGAGGGAGGGGGACAGCATTGGGCTGGAGGGAAGGGGACAGCATTGGGCTGGAGGGAGGGGCAGCATTAGGCTGGAGGCAGGGGACAGCATTGGGCTGGAGGCAGGGGACAGCATTGGGCTAGAGGCAGAGGGACAGCATTTGGCAGGAGGGAGAGGGGGCAGCATTGGGATGGAGGAAGGGGAACAGCATTGGGCTGGAGGGAGGGAGACAGCATTGTGCTGCAGGGAGGGGACAGCATTGTGCTGCGTGGAGGGGGTAAGCATTGGGATGGATGGAGGGGCAGCATTGGGCTGAAGGGAGGGGACAGCATTGGGCTGGAGGGAGGGGCAGCATTGGGCTGGAGGGAGGGGCAGCATTGGGCTGGAGGGAGGGGGAAGCATTGGGCTGGAGGGAGGGGCAGCACTGGGCTGGAAGGAGGAGCAGCATTGAGCTGAAGGGGAAAGCATTGGGCTGGAGGAGGGGAAGCATTGGGCTGGAGGGAGGGGGCAGCACTGGGCTGGAAGGAGGGACAGCATCGGGTAGAGGCGTTGTGGTTACAGGGGTGGTAAAAATCGTCCAACTATTTTTTTGTATTGGTATTTTTGTCCCCAGTTGGCAAATACAACAGGAGACAAAGAAAATTGTTAGATTCGGTGGAGAGGTGGAATACCCCATTATGGGAGTATTCCCTCATAATGGGGTGGGGAGGGGGGAGGTATGAACACGGAGGGTAGACCTATCAATGTCGTATTTATATATCGTTTTGTAGTAGTTGCTGCTGTGGAATATTGTGTAACTTCTTACTGGGACGTACAACATAAATTTCAAAATGATCATGCTACATCGGAGTTCTTACTCACTAAGTGGGACAAGTTTAACGCACCCCACCCTAACACACATCTAAGGCTAAGCATGCTTTTGAAACACATTTTTTATCTCAAAATTGGGTATATATTGGTGCGAAGCCCAGGGGAGGGGGACTTCCCAATAAATACGGCCCTGTGTGTTTGAGAATGGTAATCACAGGGTCATACAAGCAAGAATAAGTCCTCTTTGATTAAAGTAAACCACTTGAAGAGAAGACAAAAAAAAAGTATTCCTATGCCAGACATGACAGTACATGAAATGCGAGGAACAAGAATTAAAAAATCGTGCAGAGCGAAAAAAGAAGCTCATTAAACTAAATATAAAACAAATGAAAATTAAGAAAGTACTGTTGCATGCTTAACAGTAAAGAAATCAAATAGATAATACAACGATAAAGTATGCTTATCTCACTAAAAAAGAAAGAAACAAAAGAGAAAATGCATTAGATTTTCATGGAATAAAAGGAGGACATATCCAAACTTTTTTACGCAGTAATACCCAAATTTTTCTTTTAATACTTCATAAAAAATATTTTTAAAAACGGGAAGGGGGAGGAGGGGATTGGGTGGGGGATTGGGGGGAAACGCATCTGATTTCATGGCCCGCGGTATTCGCAAACTTAGGGCCGGGTATATGCAGCATACTACCTGTTTTATTTAAGAATAGTAACAGTTGAAAAATTATGCTTTAAAAAAAAGTTATAAGCCGTTTTGTATTAATTTTAATGTAGCAGTTAATGAAGGTTTCCACCATGTAATGGTCGATTACCGACGTTATGGGAGAGCAAAGATCAGTTTGAGTGCAGCATATTCTGGAACAATACATTTTTAAAACAATATTACGAACACTAGCGATTACCTACATATATTAACAAATTAAAATTAAAATTAGGCTATGACGTTTTCATGTTTGATTTTTTCTGCATATGAATTGTTTTAGTTTCGCTACGGAAAAAGGGTAGTGACGTAATACCTGGAATACATGTTCCCCTACTTTTTAAGTACAGGCCTATAGAATATTTTTTAAATGAGGAAGGTGGGGGGAGGGGTTGGATAAGCCAAGCATGCTCCTTAACGTTGAAGATGTTAATTGAAGGGTCCAAGATTCATTGCATGAAAATGTGTTTCTGCATCCTATCCACCCCAAGCCATTTCAGAATTCAATTGTCTGATCAGGGGCGGCGGAGCGTTCAAAATATTAGGGGATTTAATTAAATAAAGTGACACGTGATAACAATAATTCGGGGAGGGGGTGGGAGCCGGGATTTGATCAAGTAACGTGATACGTTTACCTAAAATTATTGGGCTGAAGCCCGCACATCCACCTTCTTAGCTCCGCCGCCTCTGTTGATTGCAAGTCATCATTGGTGATAGGACCTCAATCAAATGATAAAACCCTTGGTATAAACGCACAATGAAAGTTTCGCGTAGCTAGCATGACCACTTTAATATGAAATTCAAATTGGTTCTACCCGTTTTTCTGTTTGTTCAAACTTAAGAAAACACTGAAATATTATATTTAACATTCATCATATTCATGTAACGAAAATCATCCTCTGGTTTAACCCGATTATTCGTTCACACATTGAAAACAAAACATCTGTAACTTGATACCGATACAAGGGTAGCAGCAAGATTACATAGTTTTTCCCTTCGATGTACAGTAGCTGCTACTACTACGAGAAAGGTCTGGCTTACTGCCAAACTGCGTTTAGAGCAGTGATAGGTCTAATCTGCTGCACTGTAGAATTTAGTGCACTTGAAATAGCTTTGTCAATTTTTTAGCCATTTTATTTTCTCCTAAATCAGCACTAATGGGGCTGTTATGTAGCAATAAATATTCGAGTGCTTGAAGTTTTAAACAAAAACAAAACAAAAAAGATAGTTTGTTGTCCGTAACTACACGTTAAGAAAGGCTACAGCGGCCACGGGTGAATTTTGCAACTGGGGATGACAGATCACAAGGTGTGATAATATTTGTGCATGAGCAGGCTGTTACCTCATTAATTTATGTCAACACGTGCTGATTTTGTGACAAGTGATCCGGTCGTAAAAACAATTATAAGTAAACATTTAATCCTTCCGTAAATGCAATTATTAGTTTTGAAATCGTTGTGACTCTTTACAGTAAATGTTAAAAGACATGGATTAATCTGTAATTTTATCACAATAGGTGTAAAACAAGAATTCCTTCAATGTTTTCATTGCACATTAGAACTCTAAAAGGCTGAAATACTTTTAACAATAGGCCAAAAGTCATCGATGCGTATGAATTTTCTTGATTGTTTTGCATCGCTACCCTGGTTTGAATCACGACTTGTCTGTTTCTAACCTTTAACGCAAATTTTTTGTAGTCCAACTTTAGGAATAGGTAGATTGGAGAAGAAAAAAAACTCAGAGCCGAGGGGATTCAATATGAGAAAACTATGTCAAAACTTTCAAGGGAATAAACATATTTGTTCTCGAATTCATTTTGACGATCGTTGTATCGCGGCGGTCGCATCCGTTTGAGATATCCAGGGGTGTCTAAGACATGCGCAGTTCGGATTAAACGTGGGATTCTTCTTAAATATTGCACGGCCTACTCAATGATGGATTGTGAAAAAGTTAGTACGGTATCCCCATGACCTTATTAGGAGTTACAGCGTGGCTGTGAGCGAAAGATTTGCATATGGGCTGGTCGGTGGTTGGGAGATATGTACTGTGATTCGATAATAAATGGATATGGCCGAAAATGTGTTAATGAGCGCTAGCCTGGGCCTAGTGCCTTCCTAATGAGCACAAGCTAGCTACGTTCCATGCATCCGATCCCACGTACCGAGGAAATGTTTAGTGTTATGCATATGGACCCCGGGTGAAAAATGTGGGTAAAGATTGACAAGAAAAGGTTGGTTAGATGGTTTCGTGAATTTATGCGAACTTGAAGAAAGAAAAAAAAACATTGAATTAACATTAGTTTACACAAAGCATGATTTCCTAAACGGTTAAACGTCACAACCTTACTAGAAGCCCTGGGATGCCCCATTGAATACTACCGTACCCAGCGATGATTCTTCCACGTGCCCACAAAAACTTATAGGTCTGGAAACAAAGTTTTATTTCTGGCAATCTGCTTGCTGCCCATTCGGCACATCACGGCTTACGCAATGCCGCATGCGTTTACCAACCCAACAAAACTTTATCCTTAAGGTTAGTGCTAGTGACTCCCGTGATAGATAGTGAAGTATGACGTTCTAGCCTCGCGATGAGATGCAGCACAAGACTTACTGATACTTAAGGCCGTAAGACACTGAACGCGACGCGGCGAGCAATTTTTTTCAATAATCACACGGGAAACAAATATTATAAGATCCTTTGACTTTTTGCTTACACACGATAAAGTTTCTAATTGAGGCTTTCTGATGATTCTGGAAAATTTGCTAGAAATGCTTCTGTCTTAAAACTGAAGAAATTCGCTTTAGTGGGGCGCGATTTTATGTTGCGACGCGAATTTTGCTTTAATGGGCGTAAAAACGCCCTTTCAATCAATTTTCAGTTATTATCTAAAAGCCATGCGATAACGATGCTTCCCTGAAAACAAAAGGACAAAATGTTTCTTTTCTTTCTTTTATTCAATTTTGTTTAAAAATTGCTCGCCGCGTCGCATTCGGTGTGTAACGGCCTTAACTGTACGACAAGCAAAAATGATCAAACAACAATTTCACATGTTATCCTCTAGGGCGACGATGACGAGTGAACACACAATTACAATGACGGGGTCGTCGCCTGCGTATTCGGTTATGATAGTAACAATGCTATCACGAAACGCTTAATACGACCCGGACGAGAACACAGGTACGACGTACGGACAGACATAACATCGACAACCTAGGCTATGTCATGACCTATTATAGAACTCGTACTCCAATCCGATACGATACAGCGTGACCTAAATAAGATTCCGAGAATGTGCATATTCATAGTAGAATGTACGAAATCTGATTAGAAAATACGACGATATGATTAAACATTCATGTCCATACGTGTAAGTAATAGACATGAACGTGTATGACCTGCCATACCAACTGACCGATATCATAACACGTAGCGGTACCGGTACGAAACGCAAATAGGATTACTGTCTACAGCTAAAATAGCTATTTTTACGCGCCATTACGTATTTTCCCGGCAATTTTTAGCTCCACTCATACACAGAGTGTATGAGTGGAGCTAAAAATTGCCGGGAAAAAGCATAGTAGATAAATACACTCATAACATTCATGAGAAGGATATTTGTAGTTGACATCAGTGGTGACAACAAGATTCTGGTCATGGGGGACAAGAGAGGGGAAATTTGTCTGATGGGGGAGGGGCAATTTTGTCTCATGGAATTTTGGTCATGGGGGACAAGAGAGGGAAATTTGTCTCATGGGGGAGGGGCAATTTTGTCTCATTAGGGGGAAAAAGTCTATCAATCGGAGAAAATATTTCACTTTATACCAAATTTTCTGGGGGAAAGTGAAAGAAAAGTGATCTCCTGTGGGAAAATGAACCCCCATGTGCCCCCACCCGGTAGCGCCGCCACTGGCTGACATGTAGGTTCTTCCACAGAATTAATTTCATGTAGAACAGCAATATTACACAAAAACAAAGCTGTTTTATCTGGTGAAAATTTTCTTGCTAACATCGCAAACAAATGTTTTGTGAAAGCACTTCAAAACCTAATTAAAATGCATGTCTAAAACTTTGTACCCTCTTTATAGTTAATTTTCAGTTCCAAAACAAGGGCAAATGCTTATGTATGACACTATCATTACACGTAAGGGGATTTCCCATGGCACAACACTCAAAAAATTGGTAAGCAATGTAAGATATGTAAATAAATATTCCCCAACAGTCACGAGAAGGGCATAACAGGTCCATCCAAAACGTTTTTTTTCTCATGATAACAGCTATTACACACAAACAAAGCTGTATATCTGGTGAAAATTTCCTTCCCTTTTTAATCACTCGCGCAATAAAGATATTAATAAAGATGTTAATAAAGATATTAACATTTCTTTACCGGAATACACAGGTGATGTGTGTGTGTGTATCTAAGATAAATATAGAATATGTATGTTATCAATTTAAGAAGGTTAAAGAGGGAAGCTCGTTTCATTAGAATACGGTAAAATTAGGGATGCGATATTTTGACGTCACTTCCGGTTGTGGACGCAAGATCCGATCCACTGTCTGTTTGTAAATCCAGACACTAGCATGTACGTTGTGTGTGCCGAGTTACATACACAGCGCATTACGCCACTTTAAAAAAGCGAAATTGAAATATTAGTGTTATAATACTACACAAATAGTCACCAAATGATATTTACTGAGAAAAAAAGCTAAGAGCTAAAAGCTAAAGTGCAATAAACATTCTACCGGGGCTCGAATTCACGACTGTTTAAAAAAACACAGTTGCCGATCGCCGTAACCAACTGGGCTAACATGTGTAATAACCTTCGAAGCGTTTCAAATAACTATGACCAATCAAAAAAAAAAGGAGTTGCATGAGGGTCAGATCAACTTCTTTGGTGAGTTTTTACATTTTTAAGTGAAGATTTAGCACCATTATTTACCTTTGTTTTTCAGGAAACTATCTCCAAAAGCAAATTTCCGTCGTTGTGGAAAAATGCCATAACAATTCCTGTCCCCAAAATTAAGACACCTCAAAATGTAAATGATTTTAGACCAATTGATCTCGCCAGTATCGCTTTTAATGGCCTACGGAAAATATTACTGCCTCGTTTGATGAAAAGTGTACAGCAACTTGGAGATGTGTATCAATTTGCTTACAAGAAGGGTCTTTCATGTGTAGATGCTGTACTAGTTTTAATTAACGATATAGTGACTCATTTGATTTGTAAAGAAACAACCATGTCAAAGGTTCTTTTTCTCGATTTTTCAAGTGCTTTCAATACGGTCTTGCCAAACTACCTACCTAAAGATTTGACAATATTGATAAAAGACCTGTGGCTCATTTATTGGTTGGCACAGTTTCTTCAACAGTTCAAGGGTGGACAAGACAAATTAAACTGGACAAAGGTTTGTCAGAGCAATCTGAAATAAACGTAGGTGTACCACAGGGAGGCCCTCTGTCTGCTGCACTTTTTACCATCTATACCGACAAAATAAGATCAAACGAAAATATCTGTGTGATTAAGTATGCCGATGATACTGCTATTTCATGTAAAATTGCTAAAAATTCTGTAAATGAGGATCAAGTAGAGTACCAGTCATTTGTTGATGAGTCTGTGTCAAAATGTGATGAAAAGAATTTGTTGCTGAACCCAAAGAAATCAAAGGAAATGTGTGCTTTGTTAACAAAAACATCAAACATACTTACAGGGCTTTTGAAATCAAAATCAGACAACATATTTATTAAAGATTCAGAGGTTGCAAAATGCATACGAATTGATTATCTTGGTGTATGTATTGATGATAAACTGACTTTTTCCCATCATGTGTCCAAAATTGTAAGCAAAGTTTACTATATTGTTTCGAGTTTATCATACATTTTACCTTTTTGTAATCTTAATGCTAGAGTTAATCTTTTTAAATCAGTTATTTTATCACAGGTTCTTTATGCTGTACCCGTTTGGTATCATTTAATCTTACAGAAAGACAAAGACAGAATCAGGAAACTTTTAAAGTATACTTCAAAGATTCTTAACCTACATTATCCCATGCTTATTGAAATTTAAATGACAGGGCGTAATCGGATTCATTGCAATGGCGACAAAAATCAACAAAGAACAAGACCATCCTTTACACAATACATTACAAAGTCATCTAGCACGTTCAAACAGAAACCTTCGAAACCCTAACATATTGCCAAAATACAGAATAAACGTCTACAAAAATCCATTCATCTACCGTGCGGCAATTTACTTACCTCACAGACAGGAGAGGTTAAGATTATTGTTTCTAAAGCTTTTTTTTAAAGTAATTTTTCCTTATTTATTTATTCATTTTCTTTTATTTTCTGCTGTGTGTTTCAATATGTATATGCATGTACTTTTTCCTTTTTACAAATGTTTTAAATTTGTACTGGAATTTATAACATATTAAACAATTATTAGTTCGTGAAAGCACTTCAACATCTATTTAAAATGTATAGTTTAGCTTGTCCAAAATGTAGCACCCCCTTTATAGATAGTGGTCAGGTCCAAAAAGATTTTCCATTTTTACAACATTTGGAAAATTGCCAAGAGAAAACAAAGAAGTAAATACCCTCACAGAATTCACAAGCAGGCCATAACGTATTTGCATGTTGACAGCTAGGTCCATTCAAACGAGTTTTATTTCATGAGGAACAGCTTCTTGATTTCATCTCATCATTTGGAGAGAAATTTGAGAAAATTGTTCAAGGATTTAAGGATTGCAGAAAATTTGGTAAGTTTATTCATTTTTAATGATTTTATTTTGAATCTTAATACTCTCATTCTGAATGTTCCTATCCTGCAGCATAAACCAAATAAGAAACCAACCTACAAAAATGGCGAAATGGATGGGATAAATGTTAAAATGAGGGAGGGTGGGGGGAGCTCTCTACCCAGAAGCATAAATAGTGGAGTTGGGGTGCAGCTGTCTGAAAAATTAAAAACCTTTTAGTAAATCAAGGTCCGCGTCGGTAAAACTTCCGTCAAAGGCGATTAAAACTTAATCAAACAGATTGAAAAAGAATCAACATTATGACACTCGTTCTGCGATTTTGGATCATTGATTTTTTTTTTTGGGGCTTTTAAATTAAAAGGGTCTACTGACACCATTTTCCCTCCCGACAATTCAAAATTACACACATTTTGCAAGAAACCAGAGCAATGGTCAATTTCAGATTTAATAAAAAAGATGTTTTTGTCCCGACTAATTTGGGGTGCCGTAAAAAGAACAACATAAATTACTGTGTGAAGCATTTTTGATAAAGGTAGCTACGCTTTGATTTAAATAGATATGTTTCAAAAAGGGTAGGAGGGGAGATTCTCAATTGAATTTGAAGGATTAGTTCAGTGGTGAAGCATCTTATATGAAGAAGGACTTTAAAAGAAACAATATGGTAAAAAAAATGTTCAAAAATCTTACTCCGTTAAGGAGATATTTAAGCTTAAAGTTTGGTATAATCTGTGTAGAAACGACTGAAATCAGACTAGTTGGGATGTCATAGCCTCAGATTCCTTAGTCTTTATGTATTCTATCATATTTTGTTCTGCTATTTCTGGCTTAGAAACCATGGGATATGTCAAAAAAAGTAGCAAAACTGAATCTAGGAAGGGTATTTATCATATATCACATGAAGAAAGTTTGAGGGAAAATAATTCAAATAGTGAAAAAAATCAAATGAACATTCTTTAAAATACATAAACATTTTGAGGAATCTGAGGCTGTGACATCACAACTAGTCTGATTTTAGTCGTTTCTACAGAAATGACACCAAACTTTAAACTTAAATATCTCCTTAATGGAATTAGATTTTTGAATGCTTTCTTCACCATTTTGTTTCTTTCGAAGTCCTCTTTCATATAAGATGGACATGCTTGACCCATGAACTAATCCTTTAAGGTGAATTAATGCGCTACAAAAATTGGCTCCCTTAATTGTGGCAATATAGGACAAAGCTGTTTGGACAGTGAACTGATTGTATTAGATGGTATATTCCTAAGCCCAATCCTGTTCAATGTTGTTCCTGAGCAGGCGTGTAGAAAGTTGCAGGCCTTTTTTACATATGTAGGCCTACTGGGCTGTTTGGCCCACCAAGTTTTCAAAAATTGTATACTGATGGACCAATTTTGTATGTGTTTGGGTAGAAAACGTTATTTTCAATGGGGCATAGGCCTACTTTTACCTACTTGTTGTCGTTATAATCTTATCCAAATATCAACATTTACAAATGGGGGATGTGTCTCAAGATCCCTCACCTCCCCCTCTTTCCCCTCCCCCTTCAACCCTGATTACGCGATGTCTAATTTAGGGATTTACTGTCTACCGATGTAATTTTTGCCATCAATTGGCTCACCAGTGAAAATTACTGGTAG
>JAIGNY010000980.1:1350000-1627500 GCA_020152595.1 Chiridota heheva | reverse complement strand
ATTGAGCAAAAATGCAGATTTCATGCACAATGCTTGGTTTGTAGCAAAGAATAGGGGGGCTATTTGTTTATTCAATTGTATCAATGGAAAGAGCATTCCATTCGCCAAATTCAGGAAAGGCAAATTTTTCATTAGAATAATAACCTGCACAGCTACGTATTAAAAAAAAAAAAAAAATGTCTAAATTTAAAAAAGCATCAAATTTGATGCATTTTACTCAAAATTTAATTAATATTAAGGCTAGGTATGAGCAAAATTCAATTTGATTTACACAAAATATTTTGTCAAGAAAATCGTGACCAAAAATGATTAAAGTTCTTTTTGCGAGTGTTAATTTAATGTTTTTAAAGGAAACATTTTTTTGGACAAAAAAATGAATAATCTGCATTTTTACCTACAATTTACACAAAAAAGCTCACAACAACACAAAAAACACAACACAATATTTTGATAGATCTTATGTAGTACCAACTTCCTGGTAGTACTTTTAAATGACACTAAATGCACCCCTCTAGGTGTGTGGTACGATTTTATTTTATCTGAAATTGGTACACCAACTCGGCCGTGACATGACCACGTGGTAGTTTAAGGCTTGATTACAAACTAACAGATGAAATGGGGATTATAAACTTTAAGGTACACTGTTGCAGGGAATACATATTGTATGTTACCTGGATGTTTGGAAACGTTTTTGAAAGGTTGTCAGTTTTTGAGCTGTCAGATGGCAAAATTATTCCTTCAAGTCAGTGTTGAGAAATTGTAAAATAATTTACAACATTCTTTTTTCTCTTCTTTAGAACAAAACAAATCAACCACCCCTAATTTCTTAAATTCACGGATATCAAAAGTGTACAAATAATATACATTCAACCCCACCCCATATCATAGGCGGATTCTTAATAGAGACCAGCGCTGGCAAATCTAGCCTACCCGGCAATCCACTTTGGCCCACGAACAGTAGTCGTATTTGAAAAAAAAAATATCTTACCGATCAATCTAGAAAGGATCGGTGAAAATCGCAAAATACTTATTTACTTTGGGTCTTTCCTAGGCAGATTAGCGCACGAAAACATCGCAGCTTATCAAATAAATGTTATCTTTAGTGCCGATATAAATTGGGCAGACTCGCGGCTTGTCCAGTGGTGTCGCTAAGGGGAGGCACAACATTTTCTTCCTGTCTTCAATTTAATTTTTGAATTTCTGTGTTTGATTTTAAGCCATTTTGGGACATCAAAAATGAGAAATCTGCCGAGCTTCTGGGCTCCGCCCCCTAGACCCCACCAGGGGCCCTTAAGCGGGCCCCTGGACACCATGCCGATATGCGCTTGCTTTGCGTGCCACCAATAGACGCAACTTTTACAGTGCCCCCTCCCATTTTCCTCCTTCGAACCGTTGTACCCTTCAAACGAAAATCTCTGCCGACATCACTGGGCTTGTCAAAGGAAAGCGGATAAGAGAACCGCCGACATCTGGCATACATCCTTCTTATCAGACGCGCGCTCTCATCTTGTTTGTATTCGGGGATTGCTTTGAGGGGGTTTTGTTTGTCATGTGATGCTGGTTTTGCCGTGCGATTGGGCCGTAGCCTGAGGCTCTTGTAAAATGATGGGCCTTGGAAAAAATTAATTCAGAATCCGTGTCATAGGCTATCATAAAATGAACTAGCTGCAGTGACTTAATGGCTAAGGTGTCATGCTCGTTGCGAGTGCTACATTGTGTCCTTGAGCAAAACACTTTACTCTACTTGCTCCAGTCCACTCAGCTGTAAAATGAGTACCAGCACTGCTGGGGAAACCATGCGCTCTCATCAGCTTGCACCGTAAAAACTGGTGATAAGTAACAACCCTACCAGCCTAATGGCTCAGATTGATTTAACTTCACTAACAACAAACATCAGTCTTTATGGTAACACAAATCATTCAAAAGTGGGTCCTTTGATTATTGACATGGGGTATAACAAGAACTTGACAAGAAATTCATTTACTAACAAAATTCATAAAATAAATTTCTTCATTATATATCTTTTTTAATAATAAAAACAAACACACCATGGAATGTTCTTATCGTTATACATGGGATTTTTCATATTGCACAATATTTGAATATTGACAGGAAAAGTAGAAATAAATACTGTAACAACACAGATTTGGGCAGGTTTATCCAATAGTTTTTCTTCCTTTTTAAATTTAAAACACTAGACTTGCTCAATTAACAGGCAAGCTATTTTCACAACAACAAAGATTTCCCCACAGTTACTTAGAAAATGAGTAAAAGGAAATTTATTGCAAATAATACGCTCACCTTTGATCATTGTTAGAACACATGAATGAACCTACCAAAGGGTTTCTCCGAGAAAGGGGGAGGAAGGGGGTAAAGGACAAACATGACACAATAATTAGGCTGAATATCTACAGAAAATTCTTTCCCTCGTAAACCAATGGTTTGTAAAACACTTCAAAAAGCTACTGTTTTTAGATGCATGGCTAAACTTGTAGCACGCCATTTAAAAATAAATGCACAAAAAGAGCCAATGCTGATCTTTTATCATCGTTATTAAATGGAATTACCCAATGTGCAACATTTCAGAAATTGGCAGGGAAGGTATAGTAGATGAATATACTTATAACATTTATGAGAAGGATATTGGTATGCTGACTTCAGTGGCGGCGCCATGATTTTGGTCATGGGGGGGAGGCAATTTTGTCTAAAACCTATCAATCGGACAAAATATTTCACATTACAAAATTTTCTGGGGGATTTGAGGGGGGCATAGCAATCTCCTGGGAAAATTACCCCCATGACAACCCCACCCCCGGTAGTGCCACCACTGGCTGACATGTAGGTTCTTCTACAGATTTTAATTTCATGAAGAACAGCAATTGTACGCAAAAACAAAGCTGTATATTTGGTGAAAATGTTCTTCCTTCGTCAGAAACAAATGGTTTGTAAAAGCAGTTTATCAAACCCTAATTGAAAAGCATGTCTAAAACTTTGTACCCCCTTTGTAGTTAATGGTCAGGTCCAAATCAAGGGCAAATGCTTATGTATTATTATGTAGATGCTTATATAGTGCTTATATTGAGAACAAAACTAAGCGCTTTACATTATTGGGTAAAAAGGTGTGTTTTCAATTGCTTCTTGAAATTGATAAGGTCACTTGCAGATCTAATGTGGACAGGTAGCTCATTCCAGAGAGATGATCCAGTGACAGCAAAGTTGTATCGACCAACTTGTTTGCTGCCATACTGTCTCCTTATCAGTGGGCCATTAGAGGCAGACCTAAGTCTGAGATCTGGGACATACTGACATACAGATGAATCAATTCAGACAGATAAATTGGTGCAAGACCATGGAGAATTTTGAAAAGATGAAATCCTAAACCTGATTCGTGACTGTACTTTGAGCCAATGCAAATGGGAAACTATAGGAGTAATATTAGATCTTATACCTATGCCAGAGATCAGTCTTACAGCAGTATTCTGAACAAGTTGAAGTTTGTTCAACAGGCCACCTGACAAAGCACTCAGTAAACCAGAAGCATAATCAATTCTGCTGATCACCAGTGATTGAACAGCACACATGTATGACACTATCATTACATGTAAGGGCATTTCCCATGGCACAACACCCAAAACAATGGTAAGCAATGTAAGATATGTAAATAAATACTCCCCAACATTCACGAGAAGGGCATGATAGATCCATCTAATAAATTCTTATTTCCTGATAACACACAAACAAAGCTGTATATCTGGTGAAAATTTCCTTCCTTCCTCTTTAAACAATTATTGGTTCGTAAAAGCACTTCAAAATCTATTCAAATGTATAGTTAAGTTGTCCAAAATGTAGCACCCTCTTTATAGATAGTGGTGAGGTCCAAAAACCAAAAGGGCAAATGCTGACTAATATCATTATTGCACAACATTTGAACAATTGGCAGGCAAATACTCTCACAACATTCACGAGAAGGACATTTGTACTTTGACATCGTGTTCATCGAAAGACTTTGATTTGATGTGAAGCAGCGATTACACACAAAAAAAAGTTATGTATCTGGTGAAAATTTCCTCCCTTTCCTCGTAAACAAATGGGTCATAAAAGCACTTCAAAATCTATTTAAAATATATGACTAAACTTGTTCAAAATGTTGCACCCCCTTTATAGATAATTGTCAGGTCCATAACCTAAAAAAGGCAAATGCTGATGTATCATTAGCTTTACACGTAAGGGGATTTCCCATTGCACAACATTCAAAAAATTGGCGGGAGAAAACAAGTAAATGAATACTCTCACAGAATTCACAAGCAGATCATAACATATTTGCATGTTGACAGCTAGGCTCATTCAAACGAGTTTTATTTTATGTGCAACAGCTTCTTGATTTCATCTCAGCGTTTGGAGAACAATTTGAGAAAATTGTTCAAGGATTGCAGATTTTTGGTAAGTTTATTCATATTTAATGATTTTATTTTGAATGTTAGTACTCTCATATCAAGATTAAAATAAATAAGAAACCAACCTACAAGGTTTTCCCCACTGAAATGGGTGGAAAAAGTCAAAAGTGGGGGTTGGGGGTAGGCAAAGTCAAAATTGGGTAGGGCAAAATCCCAAATCATGCTAAGATGCACAAAAATCACCATACCAAAATATACATATTTGGAAAAAAAGTGTTCCACCCCCTCCCCCTTAAATCCTGCCTATGCCTACAATAATGGCAAAACGGTTGGGACAAATGAGAGAATTGAGGACTCCCTACCCAACCTCTCCACTCCCAACAGACCAGTCCGTGAATGTAGTCTAACAATGGCCAGGCAAAGACGATTAGAGGGACCTTTGATTCCAATGAACACAAAGACGCATATATATTTAATTTACTGCGACAGCGATTGTTTCAGAATTTGTTTTTTTACTATACTTATGTACACGCAAAAAACAAGAAAACATAAACCTAACTGTCGGTATACCTGCTATATTAAGTTTTTAAAGGATTCGAGACTTTATTCATTTATTTAAAGGATTGCAACTTCGGCAACTCAAGACTTCTTTTATTGAGATCCACAAATATCTCATAATGCTGATAATTTTATACATGCAGTGCGCAGTGTGGAGTATCAGTGTGCAATGTGGTGGAGGGGTGTATTCTTCCCAACATAAAGTTTGAAATATATGCTACTAACACAAAAATTGTTACTACTAATATGTGACAAACCTGACAAATTTTGAAAAAATTCCCTACGGGAGTCACACTGGCACAGGGGGTTTGAGAAAATGGGGCATAGTTTTCGATCAAATATAGCCTGATCTGAAGAGAATTTTGCTTGTATCAATAAATTACATCACATATACAGTGGCGTAGGAAGAGGGAGCAATATTTTTATTCCGGGGCCAAGCATCACTTATCCCCTTCCCCCTCCCCACTATAAAAAGGGTCTATTTGCTTTTGAAAAATAATATTTCATGCATGGCTTCTTTTCTTCTGGAAATTTTAAAATTTCTGAAAATCTAACCTTCAATTATCATAAAATTTCCTGCATTTTTCAGAAAATTGTCTTCAATTTTCAAAAAGTTTCTTTTAATTTTCGAAATTTCCTTCAATTTTCGAAAAATTTCCTTCATTTTCATGAAGTTTTCTTCAATTTTCGGAAATTTCTTTCAAAATTGGGAAGTTTGCCGAATGAATAATTTTACAACCCCCTCTCTCCCTCCCCCTTCACCCCTTTCTTTCTCCTTTACAAATATTTTTTTGACCATGATAAGAGACTCAATATAATTTTGTGGGTTTGTCAGGACAATTGATCATCAAACTCCTACGCCACTGATATGCAGTTCAACTTCAATGATCTTTTATATAAAAGATGGGTAGATCTTTCTACAGAGAGAGCTCAAGAACAAACATTCTATGCTAATTCTGATCAAAGTTTACCCCTCCAACTTCCTAAAATTGCAGAACTTCCGGTGGTTTCGCCCCCCGGACCTTCACCCCCTCCTGGACCTCCAGCGGGGCTTCGCCCCTGGACCACACTTGGAACCCTTACTTAGGCGGACCGCCACACTCCACACTGCAAGCTTTGCACTATGTACTGGCACTGGCGCCAGCTAACATACGTACAATTTTTCAGGAATTTCGACCACACACCCCCCAAGCAAAGTACCCTAGCTATGCCCCTGTTGGGAGGGGAGATTCCCAGTGATATTGAAGATGAAATTTGCTCCCTTAACTTTGGCAATCTAGGACAAAACTGTTGGGACAGTGAAATAATTTTATTGGATGGTTTATCCCCTGCCCCAGCCTTGTTCAATGTTGTTCCTGAGCAGGAGTGTAGAAAAGTTGCAGGCCTTTTTGTACATATGTACTGGTCTGTTTGGCACACTACATTTTCATATGTACTGGTCTGTTTGGCACACTACATTTTCATATGTACTAGTCTGTTTGGCACACTACATTTTCATATGTACTGGTCTGTTTGGCACACTACATTTTCATATGTACTGGTCTGTTTGGCACACTACATTTTCATATGTACTGGTCTGTTTGGCACACTACATTTTCATATGTACTGGTCTGTTTGGCACACTACATTTTCATATGTACTGGTCTGTTTGGCACACTACATTTTCAAAAATTGTGGTTACTGATGGGTCATTTCTTAATATGATTTGGATGGAAAAAGTTACTTTCAATGGGTAGGTCCACTTTTACCTAATTGTTGTCATTATATTCTTATAAAAATATCACAATTTAGAAATGGAGGATTTCCCAGATCCCCTCCCGCCCCTTTTCCTTTAACTCTGATTACGTAATGTTTAATTTACGGACTCACTGTCTACCGATGGCAATTTTGCCATCAATTGGCTCACCAGTGAAAATTACTTTAAAAGTCGTGGTAGAAAGGGTAAGAGCCAAAATTCACTGGTCACAATTAAAAACTGGTCATTTTCACCAGCCGTCTCACCAGGGCCATAATTTCCGAGGGACAGGGAGGACATGTCATTCCCAACTTTTCAAAAAAGATTCAAAAATTCAATACATTTTTGGGAAAATTTGACTCTTCCCCCCCCCTCCCCCTCCCTTTCCCTCACCCACTTTTTGAATAATAGGCCATGTCCCTCCACTTTCCAGATAAAAATTACGGCCCTGCTTCTGACATTTACCCTTTGTCGAAACAAATATTACATCATTAATTACTTAAATTTCAAGTCCCGGCGAATTTACACTTTGATGCTTCTACTATAAAACCCTTACTTAGATTTTAAATCATGCAGATTATGATTTAACCAAGTTACCAGCAGAACGTTGGATTACTCCTTGGGAAGGAAAGGGGAGGGAGGGGGAACTTACATATGTGAGGCATATACAGTATATATATATATACATGTGCTGCTTTTTTCAGAGTTTTCATAGCACTGGTATTAAAAATCCAATCTCTTATACTGCTGGTCTCAAAATAATTGCATACATTCATACTGCAGGTATCAAAAATTGCCTATTTCCATACTGCAAATATCAAAAATCACTTATTTTCATACTGCAGGTATTAAAATTATAAACTGTCATACTGCAGTTACCAAAAAATATCTCATACTGCAGTCCAATTTTGAAATTATAGGTAGCACATGTATACCACTTTAGTATGAAAGTGCCCCCTACCTCCCCTCCCCGTGGATACCATGTGTTTCTTTATAATCAATCTCTAGTTTTTTAACTTATGAAAAGTTGTTTTCCTTATTTAAGGGTCGAGCATTTTGTGTATACGTGAAATTACCAAAACATGCTGTTAAAACTTCATGTCAAATCGTTTTGGAGGTAGATTTACCTTGATGTAATTTGCATGCTTCTTGCCATGAAATTTACTATTGCGTTTTTGCCCCCATGGGGTGTGTCCCTTCTCATCCCTCGGAGTGCAGCCTGCTAAAATATGTCTTTGGATTAGCTCATTTAGTTTCAGTAAGACACTAGAAATAAAATCTTTGTCAGAAATTGTAATGTAACATCCTGATCCCTTTTGCAGATTAACCACGAACACTTTACTTCATTTCCCATTACACCGTAAGAGCCCAAACATGTATCGCAACGCACTGAGGATCGCCTGCAACAAAGCAATCGCTGACCTCAACGAGAAAGAGTATAACAACGTTTGGGATTCCGAGGATACCTTACCCGAAGCATCCCTCAAAGCTAGTGTATATCGCCACCTATGCAATTACTTAGATTCTAAAGGAATCGATTCATCGTACGTTATGGTCGAGCAACCGGTGACAAAGAAAAGACGCAAAAAGCTTATAAACGGATACCTCGATTTGGCGATTCTTGCAGAAAGAGAAGAGGACGACTACAATCCTTGTCGAATGATCCTTGCGGTAGAAATGAAAGTTGTGCACGAACAAACTGTCACAGCTGACATCATGCACGACAGGAAGACTCTCTACAACTTGAAATACGACGAAGACATACCAGAGGAAGCGGAGGACTGTTATCTCATAATTGCGGGAAACATTTCAAACATAGAACAGGTTGATACAGAATCGATACAAAAAGTAAAAAGAGTTCGTCTCGATGATCAGAATGATACCTATGGCTTGTCACTATTTCAAGTGCAGTAAGTGAAGTTTACCCTTCAACTACCAAGGCTGTCCAAAATACAGGTGTGGTTTTAGGAAACTTTTTATATAGAGGGCTTTTTTATCCATTCTCTTCATTTTCTACTGTAACAAGTTTAATTTTACTGAAAAAGGTAGACTTTGGTTTTTCAATTGATGAACACAAAATTTCAGTCTAACATATGCAAATATTATGCAAGTCATGTCACTAATTTGCACATCTGGTGTCAAAAACTGTTATCTTTATTACGTTTCGCTTTATAGTGACCACTGACTATGTTATTTTTCTTAGAATATTTGAATTGTTCAAAATATTACCGTCGATTTGATACCATGTTTTAATTTTTTGGAGCACGGAAAGTACAAATTTATCAATTTTATAATTTTTCCCCCATTGCAATGTGACCTCATCATTTTTCAAACAATGCACAAGTCACACATTGTACATATGTGAAGGCCTACGGTACTGTATACAACACACACTTCTACACCAGGCCAAGTTAACCAAAACAACAACATCACGGTACACATAAATCTGAAGTAGTACGTTTGTCGTTCTTTGCCCGTTCTGTCGCTCCTGCCATTTGCACCTCTTTCCACCTTGGTGTCCTATAAGTCCGAATTATATATCTCTAAATTTTGTAACTTCGCGAAATTTGGCTTAAAAAAAAAACATGCACTTCTGTCGTAAAGTTTATCGCAATATTGCACAGATACAATTATTGAGCAAAAATGCAGATTTCATGCACAATGCTTGGTTTGTAGCAAAGAATAGGGGGGCTATTTGTTTATTCAATTGTATCAATGGAAAGAGCATTCCATTCGCCTAATTGGGGAAAGGCAAATTTTGTATTTGAATGATAACCTTCTGCACAGCAACGAATTTAAAAAACAAAGTGTCAAAATTTACCAAACATTATCAAATTTGATGTGCATTTTACTCACAATTCAATCAATATTAAGGCTAGGTATGAGCAAAATTCAATTTGATTTACACAAAATATTTTGTCAAGAAAATCGTGACCAAAATGATTAAAGTTCTTTTTTGCAGTGTTAATTTAATGTTTTTAAAGGAAACATTTTTTGGACAAAAATGAATAATCTGCATTTTACCTACAATTTACACAAAAAGCTCACAACAACACAAAAAACACAACACAATATTTTGATAGATCTTATGTAGTACCAACTTCCTGGTAGTACTTTTAAATGACACTAAATGCACCCTCTAGGTGTGTGGTACGATTTTATTTTATCTGAAATTGGTACACCAACTCGCCGTGACATGACCACGTGGTAGTTTAAGGCTTGATTACAAACTAACAGATGAAATGGGGATTATAAACTTTAAGGTACACTGTTGCAGGGAATACATATTGTATGTTACCTGGATGTTTGGAAACGTTTTTGAAAGGTTGTCAGTTTTTGAGCAGTCAGATGGCAAAATTATTCCTTCAAGTCAGTGTTGAGAAATTGTAAAATAATTTACAACATTCTTTTTTCTCTTCTTTAGAACAAAACAAATCAACCACCCCTAATTTCTTAAATTCACGGATATCAAAAGTGTACAAATAATATACATTCAACCCCACCCCCATATCATAGGCCAGCGATTCTTAATAGGCGACCCGCGGGCCAAATCTAGCCTACCCGGCAATCCACTTTGGCCCACGAACAGTAGTCGTATTTGAAAAAAAAATATCTTACCGATCAATCTAGAAAGGATCGGTGAAAATCGCAAAATACTTATTTACTTTTTTCTGTGTTTGATTTTAAGCCATTTTGGGACATCAAAAATGATAAATCTGCCGAGCTTCTGGGCTCCGCCCCCTAGACCCCACCAGGGGCCCTTAAGCGGGCCCCTGGACACCATGCCGATATGCGCTTGCTTTGCGTGCCACCAATAGACGCAACTTTTACAGTGCCCCCTCCCCCATTTTCCTCCTTCGAACCGTTGTTCCCTTCAAACGAAAATCTCTGCCGACATCACTGGGCTTGTCAAAGGAAAGCGGATAAGAGAACCGCCGACATCTGGCATACATCCTTCTTATCAGACGCGCGCTCTCATCTTGTTTGTATTCGGGATTGCTTTGAGGGGTTTTGTTTGTCATGTGATGCTGGTTTTGCCGCAAGCGATTGGGCGTAGCCTGAGGCTCTTGTAAAATGATGGGCCTTGGAAAAATTAATTTAGAATCCGTGTCATAGGCTATCATAAAATGAACTAGCTGCAGTGACTTAATGGCTAAGGTGTCATGCTCGTTGCGAGTGCTACATTGTGTCCTTGAGCAAAACACTTTACTCTACTTGCTCCAGTCCACTCAGCTGTAAATGAGTACCAGCACTGCTGGGGAAACCATGCGCTCTCATCAGCTTGCACCGTAAAACTGGTGATAAGTAACAACCCTACCAGCCTAATGGCTCAGATTGATTTAACTTCACTAACAACAAACATCAGTCTTTATGGTAACACAAATCATTCAAAAGTGGGTCCTTTGATTATTGACATGGGGTATAACAAGAACTTGACAAGAAATTCATTTACTAACAAAATTCATAAAATAAATTTCTTCATTATATATCTTTTTTAATAATAAAAAACAAACACACCATGGAATGTTCTTATCGTTATACATGTGGATTTTTCATATTGCACAATATTTGAATATTGACAGGAAAAAGTAGAAATAAATACTGTAACAACACAGATTTGGGCAGGTTTATCCAATAGTTTTTCTTCCTTTTTAAATTTAAAACACTAGACTTGCTCAATTAACAGGCAAGCTATTTTCACAACAACAAAGATTTCCCCACAGTTACTTAGAAAATGAGTAAAAGGAAATTTATTGCAAATAATACGTTCACCTTTGATCATTGTTAGAACACATGAATGAACCTACCAAAGGGTTTCTCCGGGAGAAAGGGGGAGGAAGGGGGTAAAGGACAAACATGACACAATAATTAGGCTGAATATCTACAGAAAATTCTTTCCCTCGTAAACCAATGGTTTGTAAAACACTTCAAAAAAGCTACTGTTTTTAGATGCATGGCTAAACTTGTAGCACGCCATTTAAAAATAAATGCACAAAAAGAGCCAATGCTGATCTTTTATCATCGTTATTAAATGGAATTACCCAATGTGCAACATTTCAGAAATTGGCAGGGAAGGTATAGTAGATGAATATACTTATAACAGTTATGAGAAGGATATTGGTATGCTGACTTCAGTGGCGGCGCCATGATTTTGGTCATGGGGGGGGGGGGGGGAAATTTTGTCTAAAACCTATCAATCGGACAAAATATTTCACATTACAAAATTTTCTGGGGATTTTGGGGCATAGCAATCTCCTGGGGAAATTACCCCCATGACAACTTCACCTCCGGTAGCGCCACCACTGGCTGACATGTAGGTTCTTCCACAGATTTTAATTTCATGAAGAACAGCAATTGTACGCAAAAACAAAGCTGTATATTTGGTGAAAATGTTCTTCCTTCGTCAGAAACAAATGGTTTGTGAAAGCACTTTATCAAACCCTAATTAAAATGCATGTCTAAAACTTTGTACCCCTTTTGTAGTTAATGGTCAGGTCCAAAACAAGGGCAAATGCTTATGTATTATTATGTAGATGCTTATATAGCGCTTATATTGAGAACAAAACTAAGCGCTTTACATTATTGGGTAAAAAGGTGTTTTCAATTGCTTCTTGAAATTGATAAGGTCACTTGCAGATCTAATGTGGACAGGTAGCTCATTCCAGAGAGATGATCCAGTGACAGCGAAGTTGTATCGACCAACTTGTTTGCTGCCATACTGTCTCCTTATCAGTGGGCCATTAGAGGCAGACCTAAGTCTGGGATCTGGGACATACAGATGAATCAATTCAGACAGATAAATTGGTGCAAGACCATGGAGAATTTGGAAAAGATGAAAGCCTAAACCTGATTCGTGACTGTACTTTGAGCCAATGCAAATGGGAAATTATAGGAGTAATATGAGATCTTATACCTATGCCAGAGATCAGTCTTGCAGCAGTATTTGAACAAGTTGAAGTTTGTTCAACAGGCCACCTGACAAACCACTCAGTAAACCAGAAGCATAATCAATTCTGCTGATCACCAGTGATTGAACAGCACACATGTATGACACTATCATTACATGTAAGAGCATTTCCCATGTCACAACACTAAAAAAATGGTAAGCAATGTAAGATATGTAAATAAATACTCCCCAACATTCACGAGAAGGGCATGACAGATTCATCTAATAAGTTTTTATTTCCTGATAACAAACAAAGCTGTATATCTGGTGAAAATTTCCTTCCTTCCTCTTTGAACAATTATTGGTTCGTAAAAGCACTTCAAAATCTATTTAAACGTATAGTAAAGTTGTCCAAAATGTAGCACCCTCTTTATAGATAGTGGTGAGGTCCAAAAACCAAAAGGGCAAAGGCTAACTAATATCATTATTGCACAACATTGAAAAATTGGCAGGTAAATACTCTCACAACATTCACGAGAAGGACATTTGCACTTTGACATCGTGTTCATCGAAAGGCTTTGATTTCATGTGGAGCAGCGATTACACACAAAAAAGTTATGTATCTGGTAAAAATTTCCTCCCTTTCCTCGTAAACAAATGGGTCATAAAAGCACTTCAAAATCTATTTAAAATATATGACTAAACTTGTTCAAAATGTTGCACCCCCTGTATAGATAATTGTCAGGTCCATAACCTAAAAAAGGCAAAAATGCTGATGTATCATTAGCTTTACACATAAGGGGGTTTCCCATTGCACAACATTCAAAAAATTGGCGGGAGAAAACAAGAAAATGAATACTCTCACAGAATTCACAAGCAGATCATAACATATTTGCATGTTGACAGCTAGGCTCATTCAAACGAGTTTTATTTTATGTGCAACAGCTTCTTGATTTCATCTCAGCGTTTGGAGAGAAATTTGAGAAAATTTGTCAAGGATTGCAGATTTTTGGTAAGTTTATTCATATTTAATGATTTTATTTTGAATGTTAGTACTCTCATATCAAGATTAAAATAAATAAGAAACCAACCTACAAGGTTTTGCTTACTGAAAGTGGTGGAAAAAGTCAAAAGTGGGGGTTGGGGGGTAGGCAAAGTCAAAATTGGGTAGGGCAAAATCCCAAATCATGCTAAGATGCACAAAAATCACCATACCAAAATATACATATTTGGAAAAAAAGTGTTCCACCCCCTCCCCCTTAAATCCTGCCTATGCCTACAATAATGGCAAAACGGTTGGGACAAATGAGAGAATTGAGGACTCCCTACCCAACCTCTCCACTCCCAACAGACCAGTCCGTGAATGTAGTCTAACAATGGCCAGGCAAAGACGATTAGAGGGACCTTTGATTCCAATGAACACAAAGACGCATATATATTTAATTTACTGCGACAGCGATTGTTTCGAGAATTTGTTTTTTTACTATACTTATGTACACGCAAAAAACAAGAAAACATAAACCTAACTGTCGGTATACCTGCTATATTAAGTTTTTAAAGGATTCGAGACTTTATTCATTTATTTAAAGGATTGCAACTTCGGCAACTCAAGACTTCTTTTATTGAGATCCACAAATATCTCATAATGCTGATAATTTTATACATGCAGTGCGCAGTGTGGAGTACAGTGTGCAATGTGGTGGAGCGGTGTATTTTTCCCAACATAAAATTTGAAATATATGCTACTAACACAAAAATTGTTACTCTCAAAATGTGACAAACCTGACAAATTTTGAAAAAAATCCCCTACGGGAGGCACACTGGCACAGGGGGTTTGAGAAAATGGGGCATAGTTTTGAACAAATATAGCCTGATCTGAATAGAATTTTGCTTGTATCAATAAATTACATCACATATACAGTGGCGTAGGAAGAGGGAGCAATATTCTTATTCCGGGGCCAAGCATAACTTATCCCCCCCCCCCTCCCCACTATAATAACGGTCTATTTGCTTTTGAAGAATAATATTCCATGCATGGCTCCTTTTCTTCTGGAAATTTTAAAATTTCTGAAAATCTAACCTTTAATTATTACAAATTTTCCTGCATTTTTGAGAAAATTGTCTTCAATTTTCGATAAGCTTTTTTAATTTTCGGGAAATTTCGTTCAATTTTTGTAAAATTTCCTTCATTTTCATGAAGTTTTCTTCAGTTTTCGGAAATTTCCTGCAAATTTGGGAAATTTTCCGAATGAATAATTTTACAACCCCCCCCTCCCTTTCTCCTTTACAAATAGTTTTTGACCATAATAAGAGACTTAATATAATTTTGTGGGTTTGTCAGGACAATTGATCATCAAACTCCCCAATGTGAACTACGCCACTGATATGCAGTTCAACTTCAATGATATTTTATATAAAAGATGGGTAGATCTTTCTACAGAGAGAAGTCAAGAACTAACATTCTATGCTAATTCTGATCAAAATTTACCTCTCCAACTACCTAAAATTGCGGAACTTCCGGTGGTTTCGCCCCCCGGACCTTCACCCCCTCCTGGACCTCCAGCGGGGCTTCGCCCCTGGACCACACTTGGAACCCTTACTTAGGCGGACCGCCACACTCCACACTGCAAGCTTTGCACTATGTACTGGCGCCAGCTAACATACGTACAATTTTTCAGGAATTTCGACCACACACCCCCCAAGCAAAGTACCCTAGCTATGCCCCTGTTGGGAGGGAAGATTCTCAGTAATATTGAAGATGAAATTTGCTCCCTTAACTTTGGCAATCTAGGACAAAACTGTTGGGACAGTGAAATAGTTTTATTGGATGGTTTATCCCCTGCCCCAGCCTTGTTCAATGTTGTTCCTGAGCAGGAGTGTAGGAAAGTTGCAGGCCTTTTTGTACATATGTACTGGTCTGTTTGGCACACTACATTTTGTACTGGTCTGTTTGGCACACTACATTTTGTACTGGTCTGTTTGGCACACTACATTTTGTACTGGTCTGTTTGGCACACTACATTTTGTACTGGTCTGTTTGGCACACTACATTTTGTACTGGTCTGTTTGGCACACTACATTTTGTACTGGTCTGTTTGGCACACTACATTTTGTACTGGTCTGTTTGGCACACTACATTTTGTACTGGTCTGTTTGGCACACTACATTTTCAAAAATTGTGGTTACTGATGGGTCATTTCTTAATATGATTTGGATGGAAAAAGTTACTTTCAATGGGTAGGTCCACTTTTACCTAATTGTTGTCATTATATTCTTATAAAAATATCACAATTTAGAAATGGAGGATTTCTCTCCCAGATCCCCTAATCCCCCTTTTCCCTAATCCCCTTTCCCTTTAACTCTGATTACGTAATGTTTAATTTACGGACTCACTGTCTACCGATGGCAATTTTGCCATCAATTGGCTCACCAGTGAAAATTACTTTAAAAGTCTTGGTAGAAAGGGTAAGAGCCAAAATTCACTGGTCACAATTAAAAACTGGTCATTTTCACCAGCCGTCTCACCAGGGCCATAATTTCCGAGGGACAGGGAGGACATGTCATTCCCAACTTTGCAAAAAAGATTCAAAAATTCAATACATTTTTGGGAAAATTTGACTCTCCCCTCCCTTTCCCTCACCCACTTTTTGAATAATAGGCCATGTCCCTCCACTTTCCAGATAAAAATTACGGCCCTGCTTCTGACATTTACCCTTTGTGGACAAATATTACATCATTAATTACTTAAATTTCAAGTCCCGGCGAATTTACACTTTGATGCTTCTACTATAAAACCCTTACTTAGATTTTAAATCATGCAGATTATGATTTAACCAAGTTACCCAGCAGAACGTTGGATTACTCCTTGGGAAGGAAAGGGGAGGGGAGGGGGGGAACTTACATATGTGAGGCATATACAGTATATATATACATGTGCTGCTTTTTTTCAGAGTTTTCATAGCACTGGTATTAAAAATCCAATCTCTTATACTGCTGGTCTCAAAATAATTGCATACATTCATACTGCAGGTATCAAAAATTGCCTATTTCTATACTGCAAATATCAAAAATCACTTATTTTCATACTGCAGGTATTAAAATTATAAACTGTCATACTGCAGTTACCAAAAAAATATCTCATACTGCAGTCCAATTTTGAAATTATAGGTAGCACATGTATACCACTTTAGTATGAAAGTGCCCCCCCTCCCTACCTCCCCCTCCCCGTGGATACCATGTGTTTCTTTATAATAAATCTCTAGTTTTTTAACTTATGAAAAGTTGTTTTCCTTATTTAAGGGTCGAGGGCATTTTTGTGTATACGTGAAATTACCAAAACATGCTGTTAAAACTTCATGTCAAATCGGTTTGGAGGTAGATTTACCTTGATGTAATTTGCATGCTTCTTGCCATGAAATTTACTATTGCGTTTTTGCCCCCATGGGGTGTGTCCCTTCTCATCCCTCGGAGTGCAGCCTGCTAAAATATGTCTTTGGATTAGCTCATTTAGTTTCAGTAAGACACTAGAAATAAAATCTTTGTCAGAAATTGTAATGTAACATCCTGATCCTTTGCAGATTAACCACTTAACACTTTACTTCATTTCCCATTACACCGTAAGAGCCCAAACATGTATCGCAAACGCACTGAGGATCGCCTGCAACAAAGCAATCGCTGACCTCAACGAGAAAGAGTATAACAACGTTTGGGATTCCGAGGATACCTTACCCGAAGCATCCCTCAAAGCTAGTATATATCGCCATCTATGCAATTACTTAGATTCTAAAGGAATCGATTCATCGTACGTTGTGGTCGAGCAACCGGTGACAAAGAAGAAAGGTAAAAAGCTTACAAACGGATACCTCGATTTGGCGATTCTTGCAGAAAGAGAAGAGGACGACTACAATCCTTGTCGAATGATCCTTGCGGTAGAAATGAAAGTTGTGCACGAACAAACTAACACAGCTGACATCATGCACGACAGGAAGACTCTCTACAACTTGAAATACGACGAAGACATACCAGAGGAAGCGAGAGACTGCTATCTCATAATTGCAGGAAAGATTTCAAACGCAAAACAGAAGAATGATATAAAATCGATGCAAAAACTTGGTCTGAAAGATGTTCGTCTCGATGATCAGAATGGTACCTATGGCTTGTCACTATTTCAAGTGCAGTAACTGAAGTTAACCCTTCAACTACCAAGGGTGTCCAAAATACAGGTGTGGTTTTGGGAAACTTTTTATATAGAGGGCTTTTTTATCCATTTCTCTTCATTTTCTACTGTAACAAGTTTAATTTTACTGAAAACGTAGACTTTGGTTTTTTAATTGATGTACAAAAAATGTCAGTCTAACAAATGTAAATATTATGCAACTCATGTCACTAATTTGCATATCTGGTGTCAAAAAGTGTTATCTTTATTATGTTTCGCTTTATAGTGAATACTGACTATGATTTTTTGATAAAATATTTGAATTGTTTAGAATATTACCTTCAATTTGATACTATGTTTGAATTTTTTGGAGCACGGAAAGTACAAATTTGTCAATTTTATCATTTTTCCCCCATTGCAAAGTGACCTCATAATTTTTCAAACAATGCACAAGTCACACATTGTACATATGTGAAGGCCTACGGTACTGTATACAACACACACTTCTACACCAGGCCAAGTTAACCAAAACAACAACATCACGGTACACATAAAACTGAAGTAGTACGTTTGTCGTTCTTTGCCCGTTCTGTCGCTCCTGCCATTTGCACCTCTTTCCACCTTGGTGTCCTATAAGTCCGAATTATATATCTCTAAATTTTGTAACTTCGCGAAATTTGGCTTAAAAAAAAACATGCACTTCTGTCGTAAAGTTTATCGCAATATTGCACAGATACAATTATTGAAAAAAAATGCAGATTTCATGCGCAATGCTTGGTTTGTAGCAAAGAATAGGGGGGCTATTTGTTTATTCAATTGTATCAATGGAAAGAGCATTCCATTCGCCTAATTGGGGAAAGGCAAATTTTGTATTTGAATGATAACCTTTTGCACAGCAACGAATTTAAAAAACAAAGTGTCAAAATTTACCAAACATTATCAAATTTGATGTGCATTTTACTCACAATTCAATCTATATTAAGGCTAGGTATGAGCAAAACTCAATTCGATTTGGACTAAATAATTTGTCAAGAAAATCGTGACCAAATTTAAAATCAAAGTTCTTTTTGCGAGTATTAATTTAATGCTTTAAAGGAAAAATTTGTTTGGACAAAAAAATTAATAATCTGAATTTTTACCTACAATTTACACAAAAGAGTTCATTACAACACAAAAAACACAATACAATATTTTGATAGCTCTTATTTAGTACCAACTCCCTGGTAGTACTTTTAAATGATACTAAATGCACCCCTCTAGGTGTGTGGTACGGTTTTATTTTATCTAAAATTGGTAGTTCAAGGCTTAATTACAAACTAACAGATGAAATGGGGATTATAAACTTTAAGGTACACTGTTGCAGGGAATACATATTGTATGTTACCTGGGTGTTTGGAAACGTTTTTGAAAGGTTGTCACTTTTTGAGCTGTCAGCCGGCATAAATATTCCTTCAAGTCAGTGTTGAGAAATTGTGAAATAATTTACGACATTCTTTTTTCTCTTCTATGGAACAAAACAAATCTACCAACCCTAATTTCTTAAATTTAGGAATATCAAAACTGTACAAATACTATACATTCTGACCCCTCCATATCATAGGCCAACAATTTTCAATAGGCGACCTGCGGGCCAAATCTAGCCCACCCGGCAATCCACTCTGGCCCACGAACAGTAGTCGTATTGGTAAGAAAAAAAATATCATACCGATTAATCTGAAATAGATCGGTAAAAATCTCAAAATGCTCATTTACTTTGGGTTTTTCCTAGGCAGATCAGCAGCTTATCAAATAAAATGGTATCTTCAGTGCCGATATAAATTGGGCAGACTCGCGGCTTGTCCAGTGGTGTCGCTAAGGGGAGGCACAAAAGTTTCTTTCTGTCTTCAATTTAATTTTTCAGAAGAAATCTGCAGTGGTGCCTATTGGTGGCACCAATAGGCAGCACCACTTTTACAATATCCCCCCTCCCCTCATTTCCCTCCTCTGAACTGTTGTGACCCCTAAACAAAAATCTCTGGCGACACCACCGGACTTGTCAAAGGAATGTGGATAAATGAACCGCCAACATATGGCGTACATCCTTCTTATCACATGCTTGTTAGTATTCAGGGATTGTTTTGAGGGGTTTTGTTTGTCATGTGATGCTGGTTTTGCCGTGCGATTGGCCCGTAGCCTGAGATTGTTTGTGGCAGCACCACAAAGCTTGAAGCACATTGCCGCTGAGGTACATCTTATGGGGGCCTAGGTCTCAGCGAGCTATTCTTGTTATAAAGCAAACTCCCTATGGCAATTTCAAGCCTAAATAAGCTTCTTTCTACTGAGAATTGAATGCTCTTTTGAATCAAAGAAGGTAGTTATCTTTTTTCTTAATTAACTAACACTAAAAATTCAAAATCTGTAAGTGGTGACATTATGCTGTATCTGTTTTATAATCTTTTTTAAGTTGTTTGGTATATATTGCATATATTGGGAAGTGCATTGGTACTTTTTTTGTGATATTGCGCTATATAAAAATACATTAATCTATATTCACATATGCTTGCAACACATGTGTGCAATCTGGGGCAATTAACAAGTGCTCTCAATTGATGGGGTAAAAGAGTGTCTTTAAGGGATAATTTTGCATAGAGGTGCAGTGGCTCAGTACTTAAGGAGTTATGCTTGTATAAGAAAGGTACCGGGTTCGATTTCCGCTGTGAGCGTTGCATTGTGTTCTTATGCAAGGAACTTAGCTCTACTTGCTTCAGTCCACTCAGCTGTAAAATGAGTACCAGCACTGCTGGGGAGTTAACCTGCGATGGACTGGCATCCTGTGTAGGGGGAGTTATGTACTCTCATCCGCTTGCGCCATGAAAACCGGGAGTAAGCACCATGGCCCTAATGACTCGGATGGATTTAGCTTGAGCTAAGGAATCATTTCCTCCTTACAAAGCATTATTTATATTCTTCGCTATAGACCAACCTTCTTGTAATACTCCAAAAACCTTTCATGTTATAAATAATGGAGGTTTTTATCATAAAGATTGAGGACCATGTAAATGAAGGAAACATTTTCCTTGGATCGTACATCCCCTTGTGGTTCAAGTGGCATGAAAGTATGCCCTCTTCTTTAGTTTTGCACCCCCTCCTCTCCCCTCCCCCTGCAATTTCCAAACAATTTAGCTTATTTTGTTTATATACATGTCACTTATTTCCAGAGTTGGAATTAATTATAAAATTTCCAGTTCTGAATAAGGTGTCACCAAAATCTTCCCACGAAATATAGTGACTAGGGACCTCGGAGACAGGGGGATGGTGGGTGGGGGCTTAAGCCCCACTATTGTGCTGTGTAATAATGTTTTTTAGATAATATGGCCTTACAGGATTTCACCCTCCCAGTTTTCCAGGTTGGAAGGTAAAATAGGGAATTATTAACATAAAATTGAAACAAGTGGTAAAATTACAGAATAATTTGGTATAATTATTTGAAATTTTGGTCAAATTTTTCATTAAATTTCCCGAAAATTTACCAAAATTGCCTAAAAATGAAGGAATTTTCCCGAAAATTGAAAACAATTGACAAAGATTTCACTCAAATTAGAGGGTTTGATATGAATGGCGTCTTTTATTTTCACCGTTTACTTCTTTCCACTTCAAAAATTGCTCCGCGATCCCTGGTAAAAAAAATAATACTAATGAAGTAAATACATCTTTATGCTCACACTTTACAATTTTGCAATCTAATGTGCCATATATTCAACGTGCAATTACAGTATGTGGGGGATGTTCTTAAGAGCAATGAACCCAAAAGATTGTGATGAAACCCTTAATTTGTTACCAAATATACAAACTATTGCTACTTAGCTTACGAAATAAAATTAAAAAATCATCTTGCGAGTTTCCGTTTTTTCCACGGTTATAACTGCCGGAACCGCAGCTTTTTTCCATGTCTTCTTGTGTCTTTCTTTCATTAAACTAACCTAAGAAGAAAATTCTCAATTTGTTCTTTAATTTTTCAGAAATCCTTCTGCAATACTTAAAGAAATAATATTAACCAATAACCCAGGCATTCGTGCTTACGAACATGGTCGAGATGTACTATTTGCCTTCAAAGATGACATGGGACTTGCTCTGAAAAAAGCTTGTGAAGGGGATTTTGATAATGAAGCAATTGTTCTTGCTAACCGCTCAAATTTTTCGTAGAGATTTGTTGAAAGTACAAGATATCACAATGCATGGTTATTCACACATGATTGTCATCAAGAATCTTTCCCACAGTCCCTGGTTGCGTTAGTTGGATGATAATAAGTGGTCCTAACATTGAAACCCAAAACTGCAATAGAGGAGATATCTAATTAAAAGCTTACAGTGTCTCAAATTATACAGTATAATGTACTAGTGAGCCGTCGTCAGAAATCACCAAATTCCCATCGCCGCAATATAGACCGTGCAGCCCCCTCCCCCTCCAACCTATCTATTTAGGACTTCACATGCATGCCAAGACCCGTAAGCGTGGACTCATAAACAAAACGCATGATATTGGTCTGTTTGTACCATATGACAGAGTTTTATCTATTTCAAAGGATTAGAAAATAACATATGTTCCAAGTTTGAAGCAGAGCATGTTATGTGTCCAGGAAACCTTCGTTTTGGCCTCTTCACTACAAGTGCGCTAGATAATATTGATCACAAACACCATTTGGCGGCAAAAAAAAAGCGCATTTTTCAGAGCGCAAATTATTTCGTAACTAGTTCCTCCTGACTTGTGATTGGATAATTACCTACAGGTTGAGTACTTTCAAATCCCTTTTACCAACTTCCTATCGTGTGTATGATCTGCGACTTGACGCACAAACGCGCAATAACGAGGAAAAAGTGTGATAAATACAAAATGCGCAAATCTTCATTTCCAGATCAGAAAGACACGCTTTCGAAGCTATTTCATAAGCGCTGGTACGTATGCTGGACAAACTAACAGAATAAGTATTTGACATGACACAATGGAGAATTAAGACGTTTGAATGCGCCTCTTAAGCTTATCCATCATGCAGCGGTCTTTTAACCGGTTTGCGCGAGGAGTTTCAAGTATGCGATACGCGTATAGACCTTTTGCGTTTGACCTCATTTATGCTGTCAACTTACCCCTGAGAAGCGCATTTCACAGAGCGCAGATTATTTCGTAACTAATTCCTGACTTGTAATTGGATAATTACCTACAGGGTGAGTATTTTAAAATCCATTTTACTAGCTTCCTATCGTGTGTATGTACCGCGGCTTGAATCACAAATGGGCATTAACGAAGAAAAAGTGTGATAAATACAAAGCGCGCAATTCTTTATTTTCAGACAAGAAAAAACACTTTCGAGGCTATTTTATAAGCGTTTCTACGTAAGCTGGACAAACTAACAGAATAAGTATTTAACATGACTTCATGGAGAATCAAGACGTTTGAGTGCGCTTCTTGAGCTTATCCATCACGCAGCGGTCTTTAACTGTTTGCGCGAGGATTTAAAAGTATGTGATACGCATATGAACCTTTTGCGCGTAACCTCACTTACGCTATAAACTTACCCCTGAAGTAGTAGAGGGTGCCAAAAGGAAAATTTTCCGGAAGTAAAATCAAACATGTGTGTATATCTGGAAACGTACTTATTGTTTCGTTTCTAATCCCTGACTCGTTAGTGGATGGCTACTTACGCAGTGCGCGGTGCATTTCCTACCTTACGCGCTGTGAAAGAACATATCCTGACAGAAATCAGTGCATGTGGAAATCAGTGCAACACTTTTATAATACCAATAATATTTCATCTTTTGGTGCATGACTTGACATTTTCATCTTTATAAATTGTGATGACGTCATTCACGAAATCACTAAGATTCTTCAGAACCAAATACAAAGTTGACTGTATTATATCAGTACATTCAATGACATTGGGCTGTTGGGCCGTCTAATTGAAAGAAATTACGTTATCTATGAATTTTCTTCAGTTTGTATATATCTTTCTCTATCATCATCAGTACCGTAGCAAGAACTGGAAACGTGTATGTGATGGGGTGGGATGGTAAAAAGGAAGGTGAGTCAGTGAGATTTGGACGCGATGACGGGGACCAACTGCGATTTGACAAAGAGAACATTCAGGGGTGGGGAATAACCTCGATCACATACAAAGAAATACATTTTATACTGAATCCCTTCTGACTGCCTGATACAGAAGTCAAACAATATTTTGAATCTTCCACTTAACCTTCCCCCCATCCTCCCCCACTTTCCTCCCCACTGCAGTAGGTCACAGAGTATGACCTGAAATTTACCGGCAGATTACGAGGAAACAACTTTACTGATTAAAGAATGTATCTCTTTATCCAATAAGCTCTTAAGAATAATTTGTGTGCTGCCGATCTTCACATTTCAGTTTTAGAGGCTCCTAATTAGAGTATTTTAGTCTGCCTTTTGACCTAAGACTCTAAATTTACGCAACGATCGTATTAATGTTGTCCGTTGTCAGGGTATCAGTAAACCTTTAGAATCGAAACGTACTTTACTGAATCTAAACATATTAAAATGCTCAAATTTTGGGGTAAAACTATATTTAAAGAGTGTTTGTTTGTCAGTACGATTAATTTGCAGAAAACTGTGCCCCTCCCTGCCCCGTCACACATGTCTATGAAAATAAGACGTGAAATTCTTCCATGTTGAATGGGTTTTGCTATTTGTTTTAGCTGATGAACTTGATCTTTCTTACCCCTGACGTCTTTCAACAAAAGACGAAAGAGGAACCTAATTATCCGCTTAACTATATAACAAAAATATTCCAAATCATCTTCAAGCCATGTAGATGATGAAATTTCCGGCACAATTATTAACGGTCTACCCCCGCCCCCTCCCCCGTCCCCCCCGTCCCCCCCGCCCCCCCCCCGCCCACCCCCGTCCCCTCTTGCATTCACCTACTTGATAAAAGGTTTGGAAAACTCTGTATAGGCCTACATAATACAATGATTTTTATTCTACTTACTGTTGTAACAGTGTGCAGAAAATCACTTTTTCCACTTCAAAATGTTCTCCATGGATAAAATATCCAAAACAAATTACTTTAAGTAGTCCACTGTGGAAGGAAAGGGGGAAATAGATAGAGAAAGAAAATTTAACGTCTGTCTGTTAATCATATTTTTCTGTTCTGATTTTTTTTGTTTACTCACGCTTCCATGAAGTTCCAATGCTACATAACGATGTTACGTAATAGAATATGCGTGCGCACTTTATACGTGCATTTCTGCTCTGCACATGCAGAGTTGAACTTTTCGAAGTAATCAGTGTAAAATTTGTATGCAACATCATCTGCGTTATTTAGCGCTATTACCACTTTTGTAGAGGTATTGCACGCGACGTTGAAAACACACGATATAAGCACTATATGCGGCGCATATCAGGCCTAACATACACACGTACTCTAAACGACATGGATTGTTTCGTCAGTAAATTATGGACGATGATTGGACAGAAAAAAATAAGCCGTGCGTGGGGAAAAGCTTGTAGGTATTTTTGCATGTGTCGCCATACGCACTGAATACCACTATTTGGCGGGAAAAAAGACGCGCATTCCACAGAGCGCAGATTATGTCGTAACTAGTTCCTGACTTTGGATTGGACAATTAGCTACAAGTTGAGTATTTTAAAATCCATTTTACTAGCTTCCTATTGTGTGTATGCACCGCGGCTTGACTTACAAGTGGGCATTAACGAAGAAAAAGTGTGATAAATACAAAGCGCGAAATTCTTCATTTCCAGACAAGAAAAACACGCTTTCCAAGCTATTTTATAAGCGTTTCTACGTAAACTGGGCACACTAACAGAATAAGTATTTGACATGACTTTATGGAGAATCAAGACGTTTGAGTGCGCCTCTTGAGCTTATCCATCACGCAGCGGTCTTTTAACCGGTTTGCACGAGGAATTTCGAGTATACGATACGCGTACGAACCTTTAGCGTGTGTTTTTGGACGTCCTGATTAGTCTTGGAATAGACACAATGCCATCTACAACATATTGCATTTAGTTGATCTAAAGATTAGTTTGACTCCACACAGGATTTATTAAGTTAAGCAGAAGGAAAGCTATGACATACACACTCAATTTCCTTGATAACGTAGGCAGTGTTAGTACTCGACTGCGAACTCTTCCTCCTTGGTCAGGAGTGCTGAGTAGCATGTACACATGTCATTACTGGTTGTTTTTTATATAATTCAAAATTAGAACAATTCCTATTAACAGAAAAGAGGCTTATCAACGTAAATGGTTTTGGCTTCCCTTTTTCCATGCGCAGTATTTCTCAACACTTAACTCCACCATGCAATCAGCAAAAAGCAACATCAAGTAAATTTATAATGTTCTTGCATCCGCAGATGAACCCCATGTAAGTTCACACATAAGTCTTCCAGGTCAACCGAGCGATTGTGCAACGTGTAACTTGTGGATCCCACAAATAGGTATGTGGGGTAGAATTAGATATCCTTGCCCGGGAATACATGGGCGACAGAGGGCGGACGCACCGGATTATCGCCTTAATAATTTGATTCATAATGATGTGCAAAATAGATAAATCACCAATAACTGATAAAATGAAAATAAAAAAAACTTGTGTTGCCAGTCCGCCCCAAAAGCTATGACCTTTCCCGGCCGCTTAAATAAGTCAGCAAAGTTCACTGAATCACGACATGAATTGCAAAATCCCAATGATTCAAGTCACGGCATTAAAGATTAATGGACGGGTAGCAACAACTTGGGCTTAAACAGTTAAATGGAAGAAAATGTGTTATAAATCATGAACATTGCAAATGGTATCATCAAAATCGGTTAAAAGTTGACCATTTTACAGCATTTTGAATTTTGATATCTTATTATATATATATATATAATGAACGGCAAAAGGTATCATCAAAATTAGTTAAAAGTTGACCATTTTACAGCATTTTGAATTTAAATACCTTATCATATAATGAACGGCAAAAGGTATAATCAAAATTGGTTAACAGTTGACCATTTTACCGCATTTTAAATTTTGAATACCTTATTATATTTTTGTTCTTTTTATTTTTGCTTATAAGAAGCTGGTAAGTTACGCCCTTTCCCTTAACCTGATATCGGTATTTTTCGTGTATTTCATTAAAAATGAGACTGGAGTTTTATCATCAAAAACCAGCTGGGCTATGTCATCTTATTATAATCCTTAGATTTGAAGAGGAAATTGTGACATTCTGCCCAAGTGGCTGTGACATCAAGAATTCTTGGTTTTGTCTTGCTGAAATAACTGATAGTTTTGTAATAAGCATGCATCAGTCAAAATTGTGCTTAAGTGTAGAAATTTGCCATCCACCCAATCTTGTTGATTTGGCAGTTTCTAACTTCTGACCAATGAGATGTCTGATAACTCCTTTTGAATAAATTAATATTAAATAGGGTCAGGTACCTAGAATTGTGATTGGTCCATTATTAGGCGTGGTTCTAGAAAAATGCTTGGTCCGTTTAACAAAACAAATTGTGGACAATGTTTTGGACAGAGCATGTGTGGGTTTTTCGCTGGTACAGTAATGAAATGTTTTGATAATCGTAATACATCAATATATATCTTGTGAACTTATTCGTGAATTTGTAATCCTCTGGATGTTTTGAGTTCTGAAATATATCATGGACATGAGCCATACTTTGATGTACTTTGTATTTGTAAAAGTTAAGTCTGCCTATTGTTGACAGTCAGTTTATCAAAATATTCAAGTATATTAGACACACACGATCTGCCTCTTCTAAAACTAGGCTGTGTATCTCTTATAAGATTGTGGTATTTTAAATGTTCCAACATCTTATCCCGTATAATGGCTTCTAATAATTTGCCTGGAACATAACATAACATAACAAAATCACGGGCTAAGAAGGGTTAGTCACCCCATAAAAAAAAGCCCAAACTAAGACCACCACCACCACAAATAAAACCAAAGACGCCCAGAGTTAGTAAAGAAGTTATTAATGTTGACTGAAATTGTGAACAGAATTGGAGCTAACTACCCACTCAGGCAAACCATTCCACTCATTAACAACTCTTTGCAAAAAGCCAAACAGATGTTAAACTTACTGGTCGATAATTGAATACATCTAATTTTGCTACCTTTTTGAATAATGGGGTAATGTTCCAGTCATATGAAATCTGACTATCGCTAATCGATCGACGAAATATCATTGCTAATGGCATTGTTACTTCTTCAGCAAATTCGTATAACACTTTTGGAAATAACCCACCCGGCCTTGCAGCTTTATTCGTTTTAAGTACCCTGATATATTTAAATACAATGTCATCTGTTATATCGATGGTGGATAATTGACTGGATAATGAACTAGAAAAATCATCGACCTCTCGGTAAATGGTTGTTGTTCTCGATTGTAAAAACTTGAGCAAAAAATTTATTGAATAATTCTGCTGTCTCTAAATCAGTGTCAATAATTCTACCATCACTTGATTTGTGCAAGTAAACAAACTAAACGAGCACACAGCAATTAAACATACAACGAGCGCATAACAAAATATAGTCAGATAAACATCTAACCGTAGTATACGCTATAGCCATTACATGACTGCGAATACTCAGTCAGACATCATCCTATGCATATAACGGTGGAAACCGCTACATTGACTCATTATAGTCGCGTCGCAGAATAATTGCGACGTACTCCTGTTTTGCGAACATTTTCCAAGAAATTTGTACTTTTTTACCTCATTAATTTTAACCTGAAAAAGTTGAGCTACATAATTAAAAGAGCTTTTAGTATGTAACTCTTAATCTTAAAAGCTTGGGCACATAAAAATACATCCGAAAACTTTGAACTAAAATCCGTAAAAATAGAAAACTTTCACCTACCTAGCTTGCTACCTTCTCACAATCGTGTGCGCCGAAGTAAATGTGCCTAATTATATCAAATTCTATCGAACATCAGCCATGCCAGCATAACGGAACGCGGGCGTAAAAAACAAATCGTGCGTTTAAAATAAGTGCACACATCCATTGACTTTTCTGATTAAAGATAGTATTATTAATCATGGCATATAGGAAATATTTTAGACATCTAATTAATGAAATAAATGACAAATATACATTCATAATTTTTGTGTGTGTTTTTGCCAAATGCATCCTAAGCAACTGGAGGTGGCAATCAAAATAATGAATGGAGAGGATACTTTCATGAACTGTTTAGCAACAGAAAGCGTCAAAAATTTAAGTGAAGCCAATAAAATTTACTTCAAGTTTAGGCCTACTGCTATACATTATCAATCAAATTGTAGTGAAAATTAGTTATGAGGTGTACCGAAAACTAATTAAAGATGCATAATAAAGGAGTTTCCCGTATAGTTCAATGTTGTTCCCAATCATGGGTCCTTCTAATATGACAGCACGCGAAATAGGCAAAGAGCGAGTCAAGAATAGGAAGAGGGCCACATGGTCATAAAACTTCGGGTATGCATTCCATATAAAAGTAAAAGCACAAATGATGAGAAATAACAGTTTTTATATCGAAAACAGCCATTTCAAGCATAAAAAGAGTTTTGAGTATCACAACCGTCACTTTATAGCAAGGGCGAAAATAACGCCTAAAATAAATATCACAAAGGGCACTTATTGACCAGTTGCTCCCGTCAAATGGAGGGCCTAATTCTTGCCTTCATTGTCCCCGTGAGGAGAAGGGTAGGGGCTGCCTTCGTTGCCCCGTGGTTCAGGTGTTTTGGTTTCACTACCCGTCTTCGTCTCTTACGGAAGGCTTTGATATGTTAATCTTTTTTTCTTTCTTTTTTATTCAAATTTCTAGCCTTATACTTATATAGATAGATAGATATAGAGAGAAAAAATATTCTAAATTGTCCCGATTTATTTTTTGTCAGACAAATTTGTCTCACACCCCTGCGCTCGAAGTCCTGTTATACCCCTGCGTGCACGATGAGCAGAGGACAAAATTAATCCAGAACAGAATTACAACTTACGATTTGCAGGTATTTATAACACTTTAAATGGAAGTAAGACTCATTTTTCTTGTTTCAGATCCTCATCAAGAATGTTTAATTAAAAAATTAACCGTACTAGATTTTCTACCCTCTTTGGCCTGAATTCCTTCCACCTCCTTTGGGTAGAGCTGAAAGCGGAATTTCCCCTCCCTACCGCGACTGAAAATCATTCAATTTCAATCGACCTGAAAATTGCTGATGGCCTTTTTCTTTTAACATTAAATTTGCAATCACAACAATTAGAAAATCAGAATAGAATTTCTTTGGACAAAGCCAGGCCCGTATAATACGTTAAAATACGAGAAATGGATGCACTTGAAAGTCGATCCGACGGGATCAAACTACGTTGTTAACCAGTGCTTATGCTACATCCAGAATGTTCCAAATTTGTCTTTGTGTCGACCTATTCATGTACACTTTGGAAAAACTAAATATCAAAAAAATTGAGTTCCTTTAAACTCAATTCACCATGCAGAACTTTATTATGGAGGGCCGTAAATACTTGCCTCCAATAAAAAATAATAACAACGGAAATGGCCCATGTATCGTCCTCGCTTCAAACGCCACTGAATTTGTAAACGGGTGAAGGGATTCATAACAGAATTCGGTCGATCGATGGTCTTCCCTCCTTATATAAAAAAGGTTTCAATAGCGTACGGTTAAACTGAAAGGTGTACAATATTAGCTTACATTTTTACCCATTTTGAATCATTTCAGGATTACCGACATGTTTTAATTGCTTAAAAGATTAACATCAATAACAGGAGAAGTTAACTATAAATTTGTATGTGCCGTAAGTACAGTAATTACAGTGTAACAGGTGACGTAAGTAGGCGGTGTAGTCGCGATTTTAGGACCGAGGCGATTTTCACGTTAAAATAGATAGGACAAAGTCTCACTCTGACCTTTTCAAATCTGAATCGGCAATTTTCGGATAACTATTTTAAATAATGTCACATGGCCGAGATTCACGTGTCCATAATGGACCAATCGTATATTTATTGACAAATAGAATACTGGAGGAAACTTGGCCGTCTGCACAACTCACGCACGGTATGAAACCAAGCGTATTAATTTTTTTCTTCAAGCACACGTATTATACTTGCGTTATACATGAAGGAAATACGCGCGCGTATTTCTGCTTACATTTTTTTCATCAAACCTGCACCTGATTGGTTGGGAAAGAAAGGAAAAGTTCCTTAGCATTTGATTGGTCGAAGTACTAAAAAAATCACGTTCGGCTAAACTCGGTTTGAAAAGGTCTATTGCATATAGTGCGTAGCATGTAGGGCATACAGAGGGAGATCTTATCTCACTCTAGCAAAATACGCTCTTGGTACGTGTAGTATTATTGCGCGTCGTTTAGAAATACGCACATTGTACATGGTTTAAGGTTATAAAATTGGCCCGAAATTCACTTTCAGTGTTAGAACAACATGGATTTTCCAAAGTGACAGAATTTTAAATAAAGTGACTAAGAATATGAAAATTGTTTGTTTTCTCGCAACTCAAAATGGAAGACGGAACTGTGAACTGTTCAAGTGATATTGTATGTTGAAATGTGGTCATAGGCACAGATTACGGGGATCAAGGGGGAATGATCGCCCCTCAGATAAAATGCTAAGGGATAGAAAATATCGTTTCGCCCTCAAAAATATGAGTTTTCATTATGAGTAGAATATACAAATTTTAATTAATAAAATTTAAAGCATCCATATTCAAACCAAAATTAGGTATTTTTGCTTCAATTTTCTTGATTTTCGTTAAATTTGTTTAAATTGTTGCGCATATTTCTTGATTTTTGGCAAATTTACTTCAATTTTCGTGCATTTTCTTTCATTTTTACCAATTTGCTTCAATTTTCGTGCATTTTCAATCATTTTCGGCAAATTTGCTTCAATTTTCGTGCATTTACCTCCAATATTAATAAATTTCCTTCATTTTGTAAAATTTGCTTTTTACGCAATTTCTTTTATTTCCATTAAATTTGCTTTAATTTTTGTGCAATTTCCTTTCACACTTTCTAGAGGAAAAAGGTTGACTACTGAAAAATTGTGTTCAATTTCCAATTTTTGCTCCAATTTTCATGCTTTTCATTTTCAGAAAATTTTCTTCAATTTTCACGTCGAGAAGTTTCTATTAAATTTCTGGAAATTTCTTTCAATTAAAAAAAAAACATTCTTCATGTTCGTGAAATTTGCTTCTTTTGTGAAATTTGCTTAGATTTTTGTATAATTTCGTTTCATTTCGAAAAACTTTGATGAATACTAAAAGAAAATGCATAGCTATAAAAGAAAATAATATGGAGAAAATAATTGAAATCTTTGCCAGAACAATCGTTCTAAAAAGTATAGCTTCACAACTGCTCAAATTTTCGCCCCTCAAACTCAGACATAGATCTGCTCCCCTGTTTGTGGTGTATATCTATGCGTGATTCCCTGTCGATCCCCACTTTTGATAGGCATCCCCCTCCCCCAAGGATATTTCGTCTCTTTTTTGAACCAATGAATGATGACTTTATGATCTTATACCGTGACCCCCTCCCCCCTCCCTCTTCTTTTCCACTTATGATAGGTACATTTGATTTTGTGACTTTCCCATAACTCCCTTCCCCATCCCCCAAGACACACTTTCGTTGGGAAATTCCCGTCCCATGTTTTCAATTGGATTCCCCTCTAACGTCTCCCAGATTTTTTACAATTATTGATCCCGAGTTCATGCAAAGTCATGATTCGCTGCTAATGTTACGTGTACTAGTAGTAGTACGCAACAAAACATATGCCAAAACTCCACCGTGGAACTTCTTCCACTTCCTTATTTTTCTTCAAATCTTCTTAAGTACTGACTGTTTACCAATGTGTAATTGGTGCACACAATTTAAAGCAGTTTGGTTCAGTAATAAGCCCTCAAGGCCCAGGCAAAAAATTATATGAAATCAGTAGATTTTTGATGTATTTATAAGGATTTGATAGGACTTACATTGCATTTGGATCCTCAAAAGAAATACAAATTACATATGACATATTTTTACATAATATTTGCTTGATAAGTCAGCATTTGGGTGACGCTCGATGTTTAGAGATATTTAGTTTATTTGCGAAATTGGGCACCTAAGTTTCTTCACATCAGTTTTGACGGTCGGGCATGACACATAAAATTTGAGTTGACCACCTGATTCGGCTGGTATTGTCAGTTTTGACGGAAAAACACAAACCTCGAATTCCTCTTTAACAAGTAGCAGCGTGGGACCCTGGGAGTGTTGATACGGTAAACTTTTTCAATAATTTACCGTGAAAATTTGGACTAAACCAAATCCGTTTTTTTCTTCAAAGATTTGTTAAAGTTTAACGTTAGGGCGTTAGGCCTATAATTACAACTAAGTTACTTGCACTCAGTTTGCCTAAGAACAGTAAAAGTTATTTCCTGAATTTGGTCCTCCTAACTCTTTGATATAGATAATTATCCTTTGAAAAGATGTTTACGCTTTTTACACAATGGTAAATTAATTGAAATAAACAGCCTAAAGTAAGTTAATGACTAGACTAAGCTAAGCTTAGTCAGATAAACATCTGGCCATAGTAGGCCCATACGCTATAGGCATTAGCCTACATGACTGCGAACACTGGGTCAGACATCCGCCTATGCATATAACGGTGGAAATCGCTACATTGACTCATACTTGTGGCGCACTCCTATTTTGCGAACATTTTCCAAGAAATTTGTATTTTTTGCTTCATTTATTTTAACCTGAAAAAGTTAAGCTACATAACTAAAAAAGCTTCTAGTATGTAACTCTTAATCCTAAAAGCTTGGGCACATAAAAATACATTCAACAACTATGTACTAAAACCCGTAAAAGGAAGAAACTTTCACCTACCTCGGTTGTTACCTTCTCACAATCGTGTGCGCTGAAGTAAATGTACCTAAATATTTCAAATTCTATCAAACATCAGCAATGCCAGCGTAGTGTAAAAGTTAAACGTGTGTGTCCAGTCCGCTGGCGTTATATTTATTAGTACGTGTATCAGTGTTGTGCGCCCTAGTTCAAAAGAAAGTTTCAAGAGTGTATGGTTGAACTGAAAGGAGTGTACAATATTGGCTTACATTTTTACCCATTTTTTAATCATTTCAGGATTACCGACAAGTTTTAATTACTTACAAGATTAAAAAGCAATAACAGGAGAAGTTAACTATATATTTGTATGTGCCGTAAATACAGCAATTTCAGTGTGACAGGTGACATAAATAGACGGTGTAGTCTCAATTTTTGGACTGAGGCGATTTCCACGTTAAAACAGGTAGGCCTGAGTCTCACTCTGTATTACATGTAGTGCGTAGCGTGTAGGACATACAGAGAGAGATGTTATCTCACTAAGCTAAGCTTAGCTTAAAAAGTGAGGAATTCTGCTGGATTTGGGGGAAAAACTAAAACGAATGACAAAATAGGGTTAGGTTAAGTTGTCATTCGTTTTGACCCTCGCTGTCATTTGGTTTAGTAAATTTAGTTTTTTTGCATAGAAAACATATTGTCATTCGCTCTGTACTTGTAAGTTGTCATTCATTTTAGTAGCACCCTGGATTTGGAAACACTACAACAGACTCATAATCTTATTCACTGTGTAGGCCTAGGCCTTAGCCAGGGAGCATACTTTATGCAATCCAATGGCAAAATAGAATGTTTAAGTTGAGCAGAACACTCAAATTTACATGTCTCAAATGATAAAGAATTCATTCATGAAAGGTTCAAAAATTTCCTTACTGTTTAGAATAATATTAGACAATACTATGACAGTTATGACCTACCTAAATTAAATCGTATGACCCTGTTGACCCCCCAAAAAGTAAAACTATGGTAAAAGGTCCATAATATATGCTATTAACCCTTACTCTACCATGCAGCGATAATACCCCCGTTTTGAAACTACGTTTTTCCAAAATGAAATTGGAACCTTACCAAAATTCTATAAGGGTGCAAATAGTTTCATTGCAAAGATCTCGGAAAAAATCTTTCATAAAATTTATTTTTTATTTTTTAGGGTCTATACTCACTTTGTTTCGGCAGATTTTGTCCAAACATTTAGAAATTTCATTTTTTGTTTAAGATGTCCCGAAAATGCATATTTTCGAAAAATGTATAAAAATTGCTTCGAACATAAATCTAGATTTTTTCTTCTTATGTATGATATGTAGACGAGTCATATTGTCCAAACCTAATCACATTTTGCTCATGCCTGGTTATTATTTTTAAATTATTTGTAAAATATGTAAATTTTTGTGATTTTTGGTAATTTTTTGACCCTTTTTGTTAAAAAATTGTGTGATCCACCCCTATATCGTAATGAAAAGTTTTAAACACCATTCTGTAGCGAAAACAACGTGCTTTCACCTGGATTGTTGCAATAAAAGACATACCCCCTTGATTGTTGCTAAAACGTTTTATACTGTAGCTACGTTGCTCAAGTTTTTTTAAGATTTTTTTGACATTTACGTTGAGACGACAGAAGAATGTGTATCCCAAATCTTGTTTGAAAGTGAAACTGAGGATTAGGAAATGTCAGAAGGCTATCGCCAGTGATGGAGATCTTTTAGTACCTAATCCCAACCCAGAAGAGGCCTAAAGATTATCAGAACCAGGTGAAATGATTTTTTTCAAATTTCTAAAATCGCGAGTGCATTTTTCAAACTTCATGCTTCCTAACAATACTCGTTAGGCTTAACGTTAGGCATAGCTAATGTTAGTTCCGATCCGTTACAAATTAAGCAAAAACAGTGTAATTTAGCTGGGATTATTTACTTGTAAGAAATTTACTTGTAAGAATCCGACGTGATTAACATGAATTGTTTTTTTTGTAGTAATTTTGGATGAAACTTTACAGATCAATTTTTAATTTGTAGTGCAACAGTGCCCATATACCTATTTCGCGAATTCTCGATTCCATGTTGTGAGGTTGTGGTGCAGTGAAGTAGGATTAAAATTTTAAGAGGAAAGGGTCCCATGTTGTTGGAAAGAGACACATGTTGGAGCAAGAGACCAATGGTGTGGGCCAAGCTGTCCCATGTAGTGGGAAATTATTTTCTTTGAAGCAATTTGGATCGTGGAAGAGGGCCATATTTTTTTTTGGGGGGGGGGATGGCAACACCCCTGGTTCCCCCTCCCAATATAAATAAGCCAGAATCCCCACCCCACCTCCAACCCCTGTATTTTCTTTGAAACAGTTGAAATTGTATGTCTCTGATAGATTTTCCTGTATTTGGACAAATTTGTTGACATTTCATATGCGGTACCAACTGTCACTGAAGGATACCAAGTTTGGCAACGTCAACATGATTACTGATGCTTTGAACCATTTTTGAGTACCTTTTCACCAGAATTTCTACTAGAGCTGTGAACGTTTAGGGATTTTAGTAAACGTGTACACGCTAAAAAAAGCGATTGTGTATCGTGTACACGCGTTTAGTACAGTAATTTTCGGAAATACACCATAATTGCTCCAAAACTACAAGGCGAAGTAAAAAATTGGCGCAACCAGTATGGCAAAAGTACTGACTCCATTGCCTAAATAGACACTGAGTTTTGCTTTCCGAATCGTAAAAAGTTTACTTCTACAGTATAAATCATCATTATTATAGAAAATATGCAGTGAAATTCAGTTTAGAAAGAACAGATAACTTCCTTTCAATGTCATTTAATCAACAACGCGTAACTTTTTTGTCCTATTTGCTACGGCTTTCAAAGTTCTTCTGTGGAAATCTTGCATACTAGGCCTATGATATACCTCGCTGTAAAACAATTAAAAACTATGCCACCACCACCAGGAAGTTCTTAAGTATCAGTCCTCTTGAAAAAATGGCCGCCATCTTTGCGACGCATACAAAATTTCAGCTCTGTTAAAAGCTTTTTTTGTTTGTTTATTTTGCAAAATTGTTTCTTTATTCCAAAATTTATTTGACTCATCAGGTAATATTTACATGTAAATGTACTGATTGTCACGATTCAAGTATTTTTCAAGTGTTTTTTGGTCGATTTAACAGCTTGTAAAAAGGGCCTTGATTGCGTGGGATTTAAAGCCTTATGGCCCTAACGTTAGGCCTATTGTTAGTTTCACTGTTTAACTGCTGCACATTCGCGGTGTATTTTACAACTTAGCCTACTCAGATTTCGGCGAAATCAAAGTGCATAATATCCCCATTCATTGCTGATTACTGCACATTTATGATTCGCACATTTAAAAGGATTATGCTAATCGGGTTTACAGTTTGTAAAAAGTCAGTGATTGGAATGTTGTCAGCCGAATGTGTGTGTTGTGTGTGATCTGAATCATGAATGATCATATTGATTTTCAACGGCAAGACTGACTATGAAAAACGATTACTCGCAATAAAGTATTTAGTAAACGTTTACAAGATTTGCGAGCGTGAAGTATGTACACGCTAAATGGTCACAGCTCTAATTTCTACAGGAATCAACAAAAGTAAGTTTCTACAAGACTCAGTATATTCTGAATAAATATAAGTATTCCCAAAGCTTCCAATGGCTAAAATTGGCTCATAAACTGAAAATTTCAAGCCTGCGCATAATAATTGAGGTAAATTTGCATATCATTTGCATAACATTTTTATTGAAATATTGGTGTAAACATTTCCTTTTTATGTTATATTAGCTTTGTGCATCATAGAAAGGAACAATGCATGTTTATAGGAAAGTATAGTGCCAAATTCTATCAGATAAATCATTGGCAAAATCAGAGGTCAATTTTTAGGCCGAAAAGGTCAACAAAATTAAAATTACGTATGAATTTCTTTCTTGCTCCAAAAAAATCAAGAGTGCTATCAAATGAAAGGTCCTTCTTTCAACAATTTATAAATTCTATCTATGATTTTTCTCTAATTAGCCACAAGAAAGCAGAATATCACAAAAATAACAGTTTTAGGACATCTAATAATCTGAATTAATGACCTCATTTGCATAAATTTGCATAATTCACCAGAGAGTTATGCAAACCAATATGAAGTTCAAAGTCTTAGCTTTCATATAACATTAGCTTATTACTGTAGAAAATGAAGATAAATTTGTGAAAAAGTTTCCTAAAATAACACTTGTAATCTCAAATGCTCTGGTAGAGTAAGGGTTAAGGTTTAAATATTACCCTCTGTGACCTCCCCCTCCAATTCTAAAGGCTGGCTACACCCTTGAGATGGGTGTGAACAATGGTGGATTGACAGGGTCTTATGGAACAATAACAACCCCCCCCCCCCAAAAAAAAAAAAAAAGTCTAGAAAATATGCAAAAGGTCCAAATATTTCCCTCGGTGACCCCTCGATCCGAAAGGCTGGCTGCACCCCTGGTGGATAAACCATCTTAATTTAAGAAATCGACTATTGAGAAACCATCTTAATTTAAGAAATTGACTATTGAAAGTTAATCTTGTGATATTTTCATGTGCTGAATTTTCCAGGCTTTGTTCTCTTGTATACAGAATTTACTGAAGTGAATGAATGACCAAAATGAGGTACTTGACGGTGCTAGCAGTATTATTGTCGACTCTTCATGTTGTTGAGTTTGCTCCTGTGGTACCTGACAAGAGGGAGAAACTGGAAAATAAATCTGCAGCTCAAGAAGACTTAGTAAATGGTCTAGTAAGTATCAAAGTGAAATCAGATCAAATCCCACCCTACTTTTTTTAGAAATAATGTTATCAAGGTCCCTTGTAGCCCTTCCCCCTCCCCCCCCCCCCCCCCCTCCCCTCCCTCTCTGGATAAGAATATATTTCTAAATAAAAAAGTGTATCTTTTTCTTTGTACAGATTATAGAAACTTTCTACATAACTTTTGAGGTTGAAAAATATAAGTTTCAGAAGAGGAAAACTATCATTGCTTGGTAGAAGATCATGATACTAAAAGAGAGGGATCTATGCAACAGCTACAGGGTTACGAAACAGTAGAAGAGTTCAGAAAAGATCTATGGGTCATGGTTGATACAAACGATATCGTAGATGGAAAAAAATCTCCGGTCCCGGAGGTTATAACCACAGGAAAATTGGAAATTCATGGGAAGAAAAACAAACCTTTATGTTTTCTACTCTTTCTAGTCATGGATATTTTTTACAATAATTAATTGTCCCGTTTCAAGTTTAATTTAGTGTTTAATAGACTTGGGGAGATACTCCTGATTAAACACTTGACATCAGCTTTTTACATTTAGAAATATATGCAGCAACAGCTTTTGTATATTGTATTAACCAAAAAGATGAAAGGAAAGCCCTTCCACTCACAACTACTGTATTTGCCACCCATCCATTGGCGCAACTAGAGTCCTTGGGGCCCTTAGAGAGTTTATCGCTCGGGCCCCATATCAAACACACCACAGTGTCATTGCTGTGGTCCCCCAGAGGGTGGGAACGGGTTATCAACCTTCCTCACCCTATTGTAGCACCGCTATATCCATCTTCAATCAATACAAAGAACAAAACCAGAGTTAACTCATTAATGTTTTACTGTATATCAATCGTTTTCTTTCATATAAAGGTCTGATGTTTTAGATACAAGTTTGAAGTTAATAGTTAATATTTCTGGTGGTTCTAAGGTATCCTGCATTTCTGGTGGTTCTCTGTCATCCAGCATCTAGTAGTGAAGAGTGACCCTGTTTGTCCTGAATGAAATAGTTATTTAGAAAGCAAATATAAATTATTGCTGGAAGACGGTAGTCACTGCAGGCACTCTGTTCATGGTGAGGCCATTGATTGTTTACTTCCCCCCCCCCCACCTCCCCCCCAAAAAACAACTAAAAAATCCTTTCCTTCCTGCATTGCATGAACTACTACCAACAACATCTTCCCATATTTAATCCCTGCTCACCTCACCATCTCCTCTCATCATTTCCTCCACCTTTTACACAGCATTCGCATTAATGAAAAATTGTTCATCTATTACACTATGACTGAAATTTTTTACGACACATGTTGTACCTAGCCAACGTTGTGAAATTTAGATATAGCATGTGGAATTTTACACCAGAGCTTTTCATTAACTTAACTGATGCGATTGAAAGTTTTATTTTACACAAAAATGATTTTGAATTACTCAGAGAAAAGAAGAAAAAAATGTCACAACTACAAGACTAATGGCCGAATGATTCAACATGTTCGTACAAGTACTGTACATAAACACATATACTGTAGGCTAGTGTAGTATAGTCAGTATACACATGTACACTGTACGTGAACAGTTTTGATGTTGTTTTGAAAGCAGGCTGTGAATTGTCAACGATATCATTAGCTAGGATTCTACTTGCCTCTTGTATTGTGTTGTTTGTGTAAAAGCAAGCCTGAAGTGTGTGTGCGTTAACAATACTTGCAAGCTTCGCTAGCGCACAGTGCCCACATGACGGCAAATTTACAAAATACGCTGAAAATCAGGGGCTTGTCATAACCAAATATGCCAGACAAAAATTTTAAACGCAACCTCTGATCACCAACCTCTTTCATTGTTCTAGTATATTTACAAACGTAGAAATAATCCAAGGTTGCGGCGGTTATAACCGCAGTATAATTGGGAATTTTTTCAAAAGAATTTTAGAATAAACATTAGTATGTGGTAAAAATGTACCCCATGTGATTGTGTGATGAATAGTACGTTAAATTGGAGAGGGAAGTATATATAATGATATATTTACTACATCAATATCATTTCTGTCACGATTTTTCATGGAATGATTTTCGACACCTTTATTCAGAAGTGTGAAATCTTAAATTTATCTCCAATATTTCTAACTGCAGTGAAGCAACAAGTTTTCAGGCATAATATCAGGAGCCGTGTTTATATTAATTCTGTTGATGTAGCTGAATTACTATTTATTCTGAATTTCACTATTTCTTTCTGAACTGTCTTATACAACCCGTAGCCAGTAGCGTAGGGGGGGGGGAAAAGAGGTTTGTACGAGCGAACAAACCCCCTTTTATTGAGAAAGTGCCCTTTTGAAATCTAAAAATATAATAAGCACCTGGAATTTCAAGGTGTGTTGCCCTTTTATACAAAAAATGAACCGCCTTCCAAGCTCCTGAACCCCCTTTTGTTGAGAAAGTGTCCTTTTGAAATCTAAAAAAATTATAAGCACCGGAACTTTCAAGGTTTGTTGTTCTTTTTATGAAAAATGAATCCCCCCTTTGAAATACCTGGCTACGGGCCTGTTATATTGCTAGCATTTCTTTCCACCACTATTTCAAACCCCTAGATTGATCCAGTAATGGGCAGTGTCTCAACAACAACAACAATTGAATACACAACTGGGCAGTGTCTCTGATCTAAAGGGGCATTTATAAGGCAGCAAGGGAACTTCTTGGAGGGATTAATCAATACAAGTAGTGTCCCTGCATCATTTTATATAGGGGAACTGTATTCAGCATGAAAAGGAGGCAAAATTTAGTTTTTAAAACTTCTGTTTTTGTGAACAAAATGTAGAGTGCTTAGTGAAAAAGAAGGAGCACCCTTTTGTAAAAGCTAAATTAGAGGCATGTTGAATTGAAACTAAAATTTGACAAAAAATTGAAAATATAAATTAAAATTTTACTTTAATGTGAATTTTTTTTAACATTTAATCTACCCTAGTTTTTTTGAATCAATATCTAAAACATTTGTTCTGCGAGGTTAATTTTGGGGTCGCATGCGAAGCATAATGCGAACCTTATGTAATGGCAATTTCGTCCATCCAGCCGTCCACAGTTTGTCCTGAGATTTCCTCAGAAATGTTGAAGTTTTTTTAAGAATTTCTCAGAAAATGTTAAGGTTTCTTCAGATATCCTAATGGAAGGTTAGAATTTCCTTACAAAATGTTAAAGTTTTCAGAGACACTTAAAACAGATTGTTGACTAATTTCCTTACAAAATCTACAAAACATTTGATATTTCCTTAAAAGATACTGTAAATTAATATAATTTTCAAATATTCTTCAGAGATTGTCAAGTGTCTCTCTCATAGTACTGGAGATTGAAAATCCTTAAAATTCTTCAAAATATTTGGGCACCAACGGTTGTATCAGGCATGATTATTAAACTCCGCCTTTATTTTTGTAGTCATTTGCATAAAGTTGCTACAGTATATGAATTGACCAGACTTTTTATTTAGTATGCTCAGTCAGGGACTGTGACAGGATAGGGAGGGATACCATGTGGGACATGGATGGGGGCCATGCTGGACATATGATATAATATATACCATGTTGTATCAGGCATAATTATTTGACTCTGCCATATTTTCTTATTCAACAAGTCATTTGCATAGAAGTTGTTATATGAACTGACACTTTTTTACATAGTATGCTCAATCAGGGACTGTGATAGCTATAATGAGACTTCTTATGCAGCCTATGGGATGTCATGTGGGACATGGGGTGGGATGCCATGTGGGACATGGGGTGGGATGCCATGTGGGACATGGGGTGGGATACCATGTGGTACAGGGTGGAATGCCATGTGGGATATATGGTGGAATGCCATGCAGGACACATGGTGGAATGCTCACAATGGGATGTCATGTGGGACATGAGGTGGGATGCCATGTGGGACATGGGGTGGGATGCCAAGAGTAACACAGAGTGTGACAGGTTGGGATGCCATGTGTGATATAGGGTAGGAGGCTATGTGGGACATAGGGTAGCAGGCTATGTGGGACATACTGAAGGGTAGGAGGCCATGGGGACATTGTGAGGAATACCATGTGGAACACATGGTGGGATCCAATGTGGGATATACAGTGGGACATCAGGTGGGAAGCTACTGATGCGGGACATTCAGTGGGATGCAATGGGGGACATAGGGAGAGATGCCATATGGGAAATAGGGAGGGATGTCATGTGGAACATATGGTTGGATTAATGTGGGACATACATGTAGGATGGGATCTATGTGGGACAAGGTGGGATGCCATGTGAGTCATAGGGTGGAATGCCATGTGGGACATATGATAGAATGCCATGTGGGATATATGGTGGAATGCCATGTGAGACATACTGTATGGTGGAATGCCGTATGGGAGATATGGTGGAATGCCATGTGGAACAAGGCATGGGAAGGGATGTCATGTGGGACATGGGGTGGGATGTCATTTGGCACATGGGATGGGATCCATGTGGGACATAAGGTGGGATGCCATGTGGGTCATAGGATGGGATGCCATGTGGGGCATATGGTGAAATGCCATGTAGGACACGGGATGGGATGGGATGTCATGTGGGACATGGAATGGGATGCCATGTGGGAGATATGGTGGAATGCTATGTGGGACAAGGGATGGAATGGGATATCATGTGGGACATGGGGTGGGATGCCATGTGGGAGATATGGTGGAATGCCATGTGGGACAAGGGATGGGATGCTATGTGGGACATGGGGTGGGATACCGTGTGGGATATGGGATGCCATGTGAGACATACTGTATGGTGGAATGCCATGTGGGAGATATGGTGGAATGCCATGTGGAACAAGGCATGGGATGGGATGTCATGTGGGACATGGGGTGGGATGTCATTTGACACATGGGATGGGATCCATGTGGGACATAGGGTGGAATGCCATTTGGGTTATAGGATGGGATGCCATGTGGGACATATGATGAAATGCCATGTAGGACAAGGGGTGAGATAGGATGTCATATTGGACATGGAGTGGGATGCTATGTGGGACATGGGGTGGGATGCTATATGGGACATGGGATGTTATGTGGGACTTAATGTGAGATTGGCTGGGTCATATGATATGGGTGTCAATTTTCATGGGCATGCAAACCATGATGGTATTTGCAGTTCTAGTTTTATTTCATGTAGGGTTTTACCTACAGGCTTGTGCTCTTATATATTTTGTAATCTTTTAACTTATCTTTTACTTGTAGTATTTTAGGTTTTTAGCTCTTTTCACTCATTTTACACTGTTTTAGGATTATTTGTGTTTTATAAGTATTTTATAATCAAGGTTGGAAAACCTTGCAAACTATGTAAACCCGATTTGTGGGAAATTGACAATTTCACAGGGAAATAAGTTACATCATGATCAAAGAGGTTCATTACAAATACTCTATTAAGCGCCCCTGCTCTAATTAGCGCCCACTCAACCTTTTTTGACTGATAACATAATTAATTTGAAGACTAAAAATAAGTTTTGTTTCATTTTTTCTTTATTTTGCATCTGATGCTCATGATGTCTTTGTGGTGGTTATTGTCACAGGTGTTCCTAAGGTTATGGCAATCCATATACTATAGCATTAGCATGGATTGCCATAATGTTAGAAATGCCTGTGGTCATTGTTGGGCTAGTATAGAACCAGCTCACACAATGCAGTTCCAATAGCACACTGTACGTGGCCCTGGGTCATGGGCGCTAATTAGGAAGAAACTTTTGGGGCCTAAAACGTGTTGCAATTCTATTTTTGTAAATGCCCCGGGTGCCTATCACGTCGATTACAGTAAGTAAAAAATTGTCCGTTCCCCATCAAATCATAATTATTTAGGGCTCCATATTTCACTGTCATGTCTCTCTGTTGTTAGAGCTCTGCAAAAGCCGGCCATCATACTACTGTACTGGCATCATAAACACCCGAGGGAACAAATAACTTAATATTTCGTGTTTTTGGAAAGGATTCCAAGATTTTCCATGCCTGTTTATAATATCATTGATGTACATCACATTTGATTGTTTTTGTATAAATTTGCGCTTTTTAGCAACCTTTTTATACAGTACACTCTCTAATGATGGATGAATGAATAGAAAACTTGTTTTTCTGTAGCAAACTGGTCTTGAATATGAGAAGTACCTAGAGCAGGTCATCAAGGTGCTGGAATCTGACCCAGAGATGAAGAGCAAGCTGGAGAGTATGAGCATTGATGATTTAAAAGTAAGTCCCTTTTGACCTCACCTAAAGGTTTCTACCTTTCTTTAAAGGATTAGTTCAGGGGTCAGATAAGTCCATCTTATATGACAGAAGACTTCAAAATGAACAAAATGGTGAAGAAAGCATTCAAAAATCTTATACCATTAAGGAGATAATTAAATTTAAATTTTGGTATCAATTGTGTAGAAACGACTGAAATTAGACTAGTTGTCACGTCACAGCCTTTCATTCCTCAAATTCTGTATGTATTTTTTCCTGTGATTTTGTGGCTTAATAACCATCAGATATGTAAGAAAAGTAGTAAAACAGAATCTAGAAAGGGTAATCATAATTTACTACCTGAACAAAGTTTGAGGGAAAATAATTCAAATAGTGAAAAATTTGAATAAATTCTCTTAAAATACATTAACAATTGTTACCAATGTGAGGATGGAGATGCCAACCATACATAGTAGGCTTACTACACCAGTCATTTTTACACAGATAAGAGCTTTAAACTTGAATATCCCCATAGTGAAATAAGATTTTTGAATGCTTTCTTCACCATTTTGTTTCTTTTAATGTCCTCTTTCATATAAGATAAACTTGCTTGACCACTGAAATGATTCTTTAATCTTTATGCAACATAAACTTCTTCTGTTTCTACCCTGTTTAAAGGCAAGGTATATCTTATATACATTCAGAAGTGAATGCTGCCGTGCTGGTTACGTCACTTCCGGTTGTCAATTTGCCTATGATTGCGAGAAATATGCGATTTTAGGCCTCCTGGTAAACCTTTAAAACCTTTAAAAACCTTTATTGACAAATTGAACCTTTATTCATTTCAAAATAATCTTTAAAATCTTTTAAAACCTTTATTTTTAAAGTTAAGTAAGGTAAATGATTCAAGTGCCAAGGTTTTAGCTTCATTGGTAAGTATACACATCCATTTAATAGCATATTTGTTCTCAACACACATTGAAAAAGTAGCAGGACCAAAATAAAATTTCCAACTTCACGTAAGTAATGGACTTTTGGCGCCACCAACTGCCTTTTGCCCCAGAATATGCACGTTGTATGAAAATTTATTCCATGAGTTAACCTTTATAAACCTTTTTAATTAAATTTAAAACTTTTAAAAACCTTTATTTTAACTTTTCCAACCTTTAAAAAAACCTTTATTTAAAAAAAGAGTCACTGGGAGGCCTGCGATGTTATCGATCACACATCAGCCGAATTAAACATTATTATGTTAACAATAACATCCCAGATTTCTTTCAATCTATAAGGAAAATTGAAAAGCGGAAGTGACGTTTCCAGCACGGCGACGTTCATTACTGAATTCCTTTATGGGACGATACTTTTCCTTTAAATCTGGATACAGTTGATTTTATCATTTGTTTTGGGGAAATTACAATTTGCCCCAGTTGGCAAAAATACTGTAGCTTTTTGTACATGTAGGTACCAGGTGAGTATTTATACTGTGTTATTAATTTTTTTCCACCATTTTTTTCGCAGACTGGAAAAGTGGCATCAGATGTAAATTTATTAGATCACAATATCCGCAGCCAGTTAGATGAATTAAAAAGACTAGAGATCCAAAGATTGAGGATGGTAGCTCGCAAGAAGATGGAAAATGGTGGTGAGTTCTGATATTCTGTTTATTTTTCATCTAAAGAGATGGAGGGGGGTGGGGGTGGGGGTTGGGGGAGAAGGAGGGGGTAAGGCTGCTACGATTATCATGGTATCATCAGCAAATGTTGATATCATCTTCATTTTTAGAAACCACTGATATTATCACATCAACAATTTCGCAGAGAATTTTAAATCTTTAACATATTTTTTTTTTTTCTTTTTCACATTTAACATATTTTTAATTTTTTTTTTCACATGATAATATTTCTAGATATCATGCATAACTGTAGTGATATCGATATGTAGGTGGGCGATATTGTGGCATCACTAGAAGGGGGTGGTGAGGGGGGTAGAAGAAATACTCAAAAGCTTAAACAAATTGGGCAAAAACCATTTATGTACTGGGGCAAAAACAATGGATGCATTGAGGCGATAGAGAAAACTATTGGGTTATTAACATACTTTGGTAATAGGTTGCCAAGCTCCAAATTAAATTTTAAGACAAAATGATTCTTTACAAGAATAAAAATAGTTGGCACTCTTGACCCCTAGAAAATTTTAGAAATGCAAAATGCTTTGTACTTTTAATTGACTCATATTAAACTTTAAAATATTGAATTAAAGATTAGGATTTATAAACTAAAATCTGTGGGAATTGTTTTTGAATATCTCATATCATTTCAAAGAAATGGAGCCCTTCGGATCTTTGAGGGCCATTCTGCAGTCAGTCACAACAGGCTTTAGAATGGCCCCTTGTTTCAGTGCAGTTTGAAGACATTTAAAAATGGATGCTTTTGTAAAAAGTTGGATTATAAATATGTTTTTTCGAACTTGATGAAGAGAATTGATTATCAATTTTTCATTCCTTTTTTTTTCTGCAACTTTTTGACTTCAGCAAACGCGAAGAATATTGACTCCAAATTTGTGGACAATTTAATCGGTCACATAGACCCGATTGACACAAATTCATTCGGACCCAAAGATTTAGAAAATCTTATGAAGAAGGTTTGTGCTGCTAGTCGGAGTATTTTAACACTTCTGAGTATCTATGCATGTCTTGTATCTTTGTATGTCTGAGTAACCTTTGCATGTCTTGAGTATCTCTGCACATGCCATAGTGCACTAACACACTCTGAATTAGATTGTATTCTGCATCAACATTCCAAGATTTCTCTCTGCTTTGCATTTATGTAATTAACATCTCACCAACAGCACAATGCATTTTACTATGATTGCAAAATACTCTTATTACATGAACAATTTTCCCCTGAGATGGCTGCGTGTATCTTGGGAAAGACGTAGGGATAAACAGTGACACTGGGGGACACACGTACGGCCCCTACTTTTCAGAAATTCTAGTTCCCTTCCCCCCCCACTTTTGCTGGGAATCCCAATTTGTTCCCAGCAAAATGACAACAAAAATATTGAGATGATAAAAGCGGAAAGTGTTTAGGGTTTTGGCCTCCTACCCCCCCTTCCCCGCCTTACTTCTCCCAACTTTCGGAAATTTTCCTGGTGCACCCCTGAATTAAGAAACAATTTTAATGATGGGTTGTAGTGGCGTGCACTTCATCTCATGTCTGTAGTAAGTAGCCTATGGCAGTAACCAATTCAGTCTGAAAGCAATTCATTGTAGCTTTTAAATGTTTAGTGAATTAACAACAAATTCATAGTTCTATTGTCCATAGGCCAAAATAAAATATATGAGTTTTTCCCATTGCTGACTGACAATTAGAAAATGGTGCGAACTGCAATAGTTTATATATATTATATATTAAATATTCCAGTACAAATTTAAAACATTTTTTAAAAGAAAAAAGAACATGCATATACATATTAAAACACATAGCAGAAAATAAAAGAATATGAATAAATAAATAAGGAAACAAATTAAAGCAGAAAATAAAAGGATAAAAGGATAAAAGGTTTAAAACAGTAATTCTAACTCTCCTGTCTGTAAGTAAATTGCAGCATGGTAAATGAATAACTTTTTGTAGACGTTTATTCTGTATTTTGGCACACAGTAAGGGTTTGAAGGTTTCTGTTTGAACGTACTAGATGACTTTGTAATGTGTTGTGTAAAGGACGGTTTTGTTCTTTGTTGATTTTTGTCGCCATTGCAATGAATTCCGATTTCACCCTGTCATTTCAAATTTCAATGAGCATGGGGTAATATAGGTTAAGAATCTTTGAAGTATACTTTAGAAATTTCCTGATTCTGTCTTTGTCTTTCTGTAAGATTAAACAATACCAAACGGGTACAGCATATCGTAATGTCCCAAGAAAGAATACAAAAATTACAAATAAAATAGAGTAAAAGTAAAGAATCTTCCTTTTTTCCCCTTTTTTTTTTTTGAGAGGTGGGAAAGGCGGGGGAGACAGATATGCAGTGAAATATACTACTATACTATATTTTGTGACCTCGGAACAGGGCAACTAGAAAATTGCATATGTTAAATTATTGTTTTTCAGTCATTCAAATACTTTGAATGGGAGAAGATGGCTTATAGTGAGCAGGAAATTGGATATTATTTTAACCTTTGACCCAAATTAAGCAGTAGAATGCAATTTAAGAACCTTTGGAATTTTGGAAAAAATTATAAAGAATTTCATTAACGAATTTTAGCTGTATTCCTTTTCATTCATCACTTTTTGGGAGGGGGGAACAGATATGCAGTGAAATATACTGTTTTTATCTTTCATTAAGTTTTCAAGTAGAAAAGTAAAGAACAAAAATCAACTTGGCAAAATATTGGGAATCTTAATCCTAAGATATATTTTAGTTTGTCCTCTTTTCCTTGCATTCTTGTGATAGTTTGAACAACAATTTATTGGTGGCGTTGTTGGTGGCGTTGTCTCTTACCCATTCTCCTTCTCCCTTTTGTTTTGTCTCTTTAACCTTTCATTACACAGACCTTGATGGTGAATATTTTAATAATCTTCTCGGCCATGTCGATCGTAGCACATTTGAGTCTTTCCAAGCAGAAGACTTGCAAAAGCTCTTGGACAAGGTATTTCTTGTAGGATTCCTTTTCAGTTTTTATACATGAAAATTACTACAAATCAAAAGTTGGTAAAGATTTTTACCATGCACAAAAGTGATGATATATGGGCAGCATTTTAAACGTAGATGCCTAATTAGCATCAATTATGCAATATAGAAAGGGCACTATATAAAATAATTACTATACTACTATACTATATTTTGTGACCTCGGAACAGGGCAATTAGAAAATTGTGCATGTTCAATTATTGTTTTTCAATCATTCAAATACTTTGATTGGGAGAAGATGGCTTATGGTGAGTAGGAAAATGGATATTATTATAACCTTTGACCCAAATTAAGCAGTAGAATGCAATTATAGAACCTTTAAAATTTGGGGGAAAATATAAAGAATTTCATTAACAAATTTTAGCTGTATTTCTTTTCATTCATTTTGCACATGCTAAAAAATTTCACAAAATTTAATTTGTCATAGCCCAAAAGCTATAAATGCTAGTGTGATGTTCAAATACTGTTCTGGTCAGATATTAATGCTCTTTCACCTGGGTAATAAAATTGAATATTTTCTTCCTCATTTTGATCCATATGTTTTCCGCTTTCATATAAAATGATTGTGCTTGACCTCTGAACTAACTCTTTAATCCTCACCTACGTACCTCTGCCTCTCTTGCAAGTGATATTCTTTCTGATTGGTCGGTAAGTTTGTATTGTTTTGTATCTTCACCCAAATAGTGTAGTGTCTATAATCACCTGTGTATTGAAGGCATATTTCTTTATGTCACTAACTATCATACTTACATATTCAGAAATTAATACAGAAATTAAGGTATACAAATTGCAATGAAAAATTCGATAGAATTATTAATTTAATCATTCAAATTTTTTGATAAAAGTCATAAAAAGATTGTATAAAATTTCATACTTTTTTTTTTAAATACTCTTTATATTAAGTCAGCTTTGTGGACATTCTTTATACTGATTGCCTATACATTGTTTAGCTGACAGTAGCATGGAGGGCCTGAATTTTATAGAGTTAAAAAATTAGTTTCAATCATTTTTATGAAAATGGATAAGTTATCATTTCCAAAGGCCTTGTAAGATTTCAAAAATGTCTTGTTTCACAAGGATGATAAATTAATCGAAATTCAATGTTTCCTTATTGAATCATTGTTGAAAAGAATTATGAGTTCCACTACAAACTCTGCAAGTAACCCTATGTAACATGTGATAATTATAAACAAATCCTACTAGGAAAATAATTCAACTGTGATGATTGTGACCAAATCCTAACCGTAAAATAATTTAACTCGGATGATTGTGACCAAATCCTACCAATAACAATTCAATGTGTGATGATTATGACCAAATCCTGCCAGTAAAACAATTCAACGTGTGATGATTAAGACCAAATCCTGCCAGTAAAATAATTCAACGTGTGATGATTATGACCAAATCCTACCAGTAAAACAATTCAACGTGTGATGATTATGACCAAATCCTAACAGTAAAACAATTCAACTCAGATGATTGTGACCAAATCCTACCAATAACAATTCAATGTGTGATGATTATGACCAAATCCTGCCAGTAAAACAATTCAATGTGTGATGATTAAGACCAAATCCTGCTAGTAAAATAATTCAACGTGTGATGATTGTGACAAAATCCTACCAGTAAAACAATTCAAGATGTGATGATTATGACCAAATCTAGCCAGTAAAACAATTCAACGTGTGATGATTATGACCAAATCCTACCAGTAAAACAATTCAACATGTGATGATTGTGACCAAATCCTACCAATAAGACAATTCAACGTGTGATGATTATGACCAAATCCTACCAGTAAAACAATTCAACATGTGATGATTATGACGAAATCCTGCTAGTAAAACAATTCAACGGGTGATGAATATGACCAAATCCTACCAATAACATTTCAATGTGTGATGATTATGACCAAATCCTGCCAGTAAAACAATTCAACGTGTGATGATTAAGACCAAATCCTGCCAGTAAAATAATTCAACCTGTGATGATTATGACCAAATCCTACCAGTAAAACAATTCAACGTGTGATGATTAAAACCTAATCCTGCTAGTAAAACAATTCAACGTGTGATGATTGTGACCAAATCCTACCAGTAAAACAATTCAACGTGTGATGATTATAACCTAATTCTGCCAGTAGAACAATTCAACGTGTGATAATTATGACCAAATCCTGCCAGTAAAATAGTTCAACCTGTGATGATTATGACCAGATCCTACCTGTAAAACAATTCAACGTGTGATGATTATGACCAAATCCTACCAGTAAAACAATTCAACGTGTGATGATTATGACCAAATCCTGCCAGTAAAACAATTCAATGTGCGATGATTATGACCAAATCCTACCAGTAAAACAATTCAAGATGTGATGATTATAACAAAATCCTACCAATAAAACAATTCAACGATGTGATGATTATGACCAAATCCTGCCAGTAAAACAATTCATTTGATGATTATGACCAAATACTGTCAGTAAAACAATTCAACGCGTGTGATGATTATAACAAAATCCTACCAATAAAACAATTCAACGTGTGATGATTATGACCAAATCCTGCCAGTAAAACAGTTCAATTGATGATTATGACCAAATCCTGCCAGTAAAACAATTCAATGTGCGATGATTATGACCAAATCCTGCCAGTAAAACAATTCAACTGTGATGATTATGACCAAATGACCAAATCTTCTGCCAGTAAAACAATTCCAATAAAACAATTCAACGCGTGTGAATTATGACGTGTGATGATTATAACCAAAAACAATCCTGCCAGTAAAACAATTCAATTATAACTGCCAGTAAAACAATTCAACTGTGATGATTATGACCAAATCCTTCCTGTAAAATAATTCAACGTGTGATGATTATAACCAAATCTTCCTAGTAAAACAATTCAACATGTGATGATTATAACCAAATCCTACCAATAACAATTCAATGTGTGATGATTATGACCAAATCCTACCAGTAAAACAATTTAATGTGTGATGATTAAGACCAAATCCTGCCAGTAAAATAATTCAACTTGTGATGATTATGACCAAATCCTACCAGTAAAACAATTCAACGTGTTATGATTATGACCAAATCCTACTTGTAAAACAATTCAACGTGTGATAATTATGAACCAAATCCTACCAGTAAAACAATTCAACATGTGATGATTATGACCAAATTCTACTAGTAAAACAATTCAACCTGTGATGTTTATGACCAAATCCTGCTAGTAAAACAATTCAGCGTGAGATGATTATGACTAAATCCAAACAATTTGTTTCAAATTTTTTAAGAACCCCAGCTTGATGTATGTCCTCAATTTTCAATTGAATACTCTAATGGTCACTTGGCCATGTAGCAAGAATTCTACTTTGTTTGGAATATTACTATAATCCGAGCAAATCTGTTTTTGAATTTTGATCAAAAAGCACTTTTAATTTTTGAGTTATGGCTGATCAAAGTTGATCAGATTTTACTTTTATGTAAATTTGATGATGTATAGCAGGGCAAAGTGCACTTTTATGTAATTTTTTCCATTTCTTTCCTTAATCTTAGTCATTGAAAATGATGGGAAAGTTTATCCTGCTACCTTTTCTTCTTTTTTTCTTTTTTTTTTTGGGAGGAGGGGATGACAACAAAAACAAAGGACTTACAAAGCATAAGTTGCATAAAAATCACATTGTTAGTAACCTTTTAGAGCCAGGGAAATCACATGTAAGTAACCTTTGAGCTGTTTACAATGGCCTCAATTAATTTGCTAGGACAGGTATTGATGCCAGAGGTTTCAAACACTGTAAAAAGGTCGATGTTGAACCAATTTTTCTGCAAGTTTTTGTAGTTTGTTGTTTTAATAGATGTTAATGCAATTTAGCTTATTGCACCTCTGTACACGTCTGTAACCTTTAACTATATAGGTATGAAAGGAAATTTTATTTGAAGAAATTTGTGTGTTAAAGCTGTCTTAAAAATCCCTTTTTTTTTTTTGCTGTAGGCAACAAAAGATCTTGAGGAGGCAGATCGCATGAGGCGAGAAGACTTCAAGAAATACGAGATGGAGAAGGAGATTCAGAGACGGCGATCGTTGGAGGATATGGACGAGCTCAAACGTCAGGAGGCGAAGAAGCAATACGAAGAGCAAAGAAAGGATGAGCGTGAAAAGCACAAGCAATTGAAACACCCAGTAAGTCATTCAAGGAATATCCTCCTGAAATTTTATTTTAATATATTTGATAGAGGACCATAAGGGATTAGTGACAAAAACCAAGTTAATTTTTTTAATCCTACAAAAAGTTATTGAATTTTAAACTTTTTTTTTGTCTGCGTAAAGGAAATTGTTGGGTCCAAATCTTAACCCTTACTCTCCCAGCACTTTTTTGAAAATGTGCCTGGGAGGCGGAGTCAAAACGGCGATAATATTGCCATGTAGTAGAGTAAGGGTTAAGCACAGGCTGATTATTGAAGGATCCTCTGTCTTACGAGTAGCAAAGTCAGGCTCGTTCTGCTTCAGTGACCTGGTGGGTGACCATGCTGCATATTTTTTTAAGTTGGCACACTTGTCGCGTGTTGATGAACCCTTACTCTACCAGCACTTTTTGAAAATGCACTTGGGAGGCAGAGTTAAAAGATGGAAGACCCAAAACGGCGATAATATCGCTGTGTGGTAGAGTAAGGGTTAAGTCATCACTATGATGTTATCACAGCACTTTATGTATTTCATTTAAAATTAATTTCATATTTTCTAAATAATAGGGAATATTTTTCTTCAAAAATTATTAAGAATAAGTGTAGAATAAAATTTACAATAATGTTTTTCAATCCATTCTTGTAACTTATATTTAAATTATGAAAAAATGTCACTTAATTTTCAAAGAAATACAAAAAGATTAGTACAGAAAATGCTGTGATGACATCATAATGATGACTTAGACTCAGTACAAAAGTCATTTTTATTCCGACAAGAAAAGTCTCCAAAGTTCAATAACCTTTTCTAGGAATGAGATATAAAAATGTTTTATTTTTACCAAACTGTTTCTTAAATATTGTTCTATCAGATACACCAAATTAAAATTACACTGGAATATTCCTTTAAGGGGAAGTACTCTCATGGGTATTTCCAAGTATTCATTGACTTGTGTTTCCTCCTAAATTGTTAGATTGTTATTGTTTATTCAATTCAATTCATTTGTTTCTTCCCATCATATACACTGAAACAATCAATTTACAAAGTACTGCGTAACAAAATTTTAACACCCCACCCCACCACACCCCACCCCACCACACCCCACCCCACCCCACCACACCACACCCCACCCCACCACACCACACCCCACCACACCCCTCCCCACCTCACCACACCACACCACCTCCACCCCACCCCATTTAAGTTTGCATATTAACTGCTAAACCCTTACTCCACGCGGCGATATTATCACCATTTTTAAATCACCTTTTTCTAAAAACTAAAATTAGGACTTTACCAAAGCCCTATAGGAGTAATCTTGGTATCATTTTAAAGTACTCAGGTATTTCTTTCACTAACTGTAACTTTTTTTATGGAGGTCATATTACAGAATTTTTAGAAAAAGTAGCTTGAATAGGTGTAAAACTCAAAAGATTTTTTATTTTATTTTAAATCTTACAATAAGTTCAAGATCACATTTTTGCTTCAAAATCAAACACGCAAATCAGAAGACATGATATTATTGATTTCTGGTCTAATTTTTATAATCCTTACCTGCAATCTTTTGTTCTGGAGAAATTTCTTCAAAATTTCATGAATTTCTGCCATTTTTGACTCGTTTTATTTTCTTCAAAAAATCATGTACCAAAACCATACATTGCACATGCTTCGTTGAACTGCCGATCAAAAGTGCTTGCAATTTCCTTTCATTTAATATATAAAATACAGGCATACCCCCTCTATTTGGGCTCTTTCTTATAATAATTAAATTTCACCACAGCACTTTCAATGATCATCTGGTGTAGTGGATATGAACACGGCCAGCACGCGAGCGCACCAGGTTCGAGTTTCACCATGACAACTGCGTTATAATTTTTTCTGCTGCAGTTTTTAGGGGACATTTGACTAAAATCATATTTGGTGATTTTTCATCTTTCCTTTTCCTTCTAAAAATTCTAGATTAGTATCATTGAAAAGGAAATTTTATAAAGAATCTAAATATGTGACACAAATCTCTGTTATCAATATTGACAAGATGTTATATTTGTGCAAAATTGCCATTTGTTGACCAATTTTAGCCAAAAATTGCTTATTGGCCATTTGTTGACCAAATTCAGCCCCAAATCACATATTTTTTTCTCTCCAATATTTCCCTATTTTGGCTTTCATTACTCAAACGATAATTATCTTAGCTTTCGTTCCAACTAAACTTGTTATAGAAAAAAATTAAAGGAAAGTTGTCAAAAATACATATGAAAAAATGAAAATTGGGCACGCATTTTTCAAAGCCCTGGTAGAGTAAGGGTTAAAGGGAAATTGAAGTTGAGATGCTTAAAGAGGCAGAGCTCCAAAGATTTATAGAGCAATTCCTTAGACTTAATAATGCGATTTATAAAGCGGTTCCTTAGACTTTATAATGCGATTTACAGAGCGGTTCCTTAGACTTAATAATGCGATTTGTAGAGCGGTTCCTTAGACCTAATACAAATTTATAGAGTGGTTTCTTAGACTTAATACAAATTTATAGAGCGGTTTCTTAGACTTAATAATACGATTTATAGAGCGCTTCCTTAGACTTAATAATGCGATTTATAGAGCGTTCCTTAGACTTAATAATGCGATTTATAGAGCAGTTCCTTAGACCTAATAATGCGATTTGTAGAGCGGTTCCTTAGACTTAATAATGTGATTTATAGAGCGCTTCCTTAGACTTAATAATGCGATTTATAAAGCGGTTCCTTAGACTTGATAATGCGATTTATAGAGCGGTTTTTAGACCTAATAATGCGATTTATAGAGTGGTTCCTTAAACTTAGCAATGCAGTATCACAAGAGCAAGGAAGGCTAGAGGATTGTCGTGTATAATAGTGATGAATTTCATTATTTACAGTATAAAGAACCTTCAACTTAACAGGAGATAAATCATTCATTACACAATAAGCAAACCAGGATACATTTAAACATATAAGAACACTTAATTTGAGCAGATTAAGGGAGCGAAATAAACCAGAGGTATGGTCAAAAGCTTTAGCGTGAGAATTATAGTGGATAGCATTTTTTTGCAAGACGGTGAGATTACTTTAAGGTGACTTTATGAATCTTAGATAATTCCTAGGAAATTATCTCCATTTTGGATGCCCCGTCTTTGGCACCGCCTCCCAGGCGCATTTTCAAAAAAGTGCTGGTAGAGTGTTAATCAACCCACAACAAGTGTGCAACTCGAAAATATATGCAGCATAATCCAGGTGGGCCGCCCATTGGGTCACTAAAGTGGAACGAGCCTGACTTTGCTGCTCGGAAGACAGAGGACCTTCAATAATTAGCCTGTGCTTAACCCTTACTCTACCATGCAGCGATATCGGCGTTTTGGATGGCCCGTCTTTGGCCCCGCCTGCCAGGTGCATTTTCAAAAAAGTGCTGGTAGAGTAAAGGTTAAACTTGGTGCTTGATAAGTTTTGTAGCTGTTTTATGCGGTCAAAAAGCTTGGTTGAATATTTTTGAGTCTGTAACTTTTTGTCTAGTGCCCCTTAAGAGTTTCTTGAGCAGGGGAAACTGCTCAAGTACAAATCCAAATTGTAAAAAAAGAGGTAGGGGGCGGAAGGGGGGGGGGGGGTGGTGGGAGTTCACCTTATATTTTTCCTGACAGGTACAGTCTTGATTTTACATCACTATAAGTTACAACATTTCCACTAAAAAGGGGTCCAAACCAAATCTAGCTAGAATCTGTATCCAGATCATATTTAGTTACTGAAGATAAGGAAAGGAAGAGAAAGAATGGCTTCAAAACTTATAGCCATCTTGACCTGGCATTAGTGCTGTTAACGAATTGCAATTAATTGCTTTGGTGATCAAAACATAAATCAACAGCACCACTTTTCGTCAGATGAGGATGTTAAAGTCCAGTCCTAACAGTCATCCCCTGCCTGGTTCTTTGTTTACTCTTTGAGAAGAGAAGCATAAAAACTTGATGTATATCATAATTTATGTTTGTCAAAAAATCCTCAAATTTTGCTAGGCTATAGCTCAAAAACCACATATCCTATTTTCAAATTTAAAGAATAATCCTTGAAAATGTGGATGAGGATTCGTTCCACAGACAATAAGGGCTGTCATTTGTTGAAAGTTAAATAATCCTCATTAAGTCTTCAGGGAGAAGTGGACAATGACTCGATTGCGCTCACCGTCCATCCAATGAGGACAATAAAGGTTGGTCCCGATTGGCAGGACAGTCCCTCCCTGCCTATTTCTCTGAACACTATTTAAGAAGAGAAACGTGATATCCTTGTTTATATGCTTCCCATCCTGGTCCAGTCAAGTTCAAGTTGCTGTGCATTGACTCATCTGACACCTGGAGAACTTGACTAGTGGGGTGTGGTCTTACGGAATGGCGCAGTCAAAATTATATTGTATGTATGTATGTGTAGGGGTGTGTATAGGCCTGAGTCGGGTATCAAATTATTGGAACTGTGTACCCGTGACTGTTACCCATGGTGCCCAAAAAGAAAAAAAGAATTGAATGTAAAAAAAAAAAAAAAAAAATTCAGCTCGATTTGTTTTGTGGAAATGGTATATTTCTAAGGCTAGTACTAAACTACACTAACTCGTACCATAAAAATTAATATCATTCTTGAGCTTATTTTTGGCCCAAGTCTGTGAAATTACTGTAATTTTAGTGTAAGCCTAATAACATACCACTTCTGTGAAAAATTTGAAGATAAAAAAAATTGGAAATAAAAATAAAAAAATTCTTAGATCTCTCTTTTTTTGTGGGGGTGGAGGGTACCCGTACCTGATATTTTCTTCCAAGTACCCAACTCAGCCTTAGGTGTGTATGTATGTATGTAATCATGGATCGCATAGACTGATTGATTTATATTCTTTTCCAGGGAAGCAGAGCTCAGCTAGAAGATGTATGGGAGAGAACAGACCACCTAGAACGAGACCAATTTAATCCCAAAACATTTTTTGCTTTGCACGACACCAACGGCGACAAAGTGCTGGACTCCTTTGAATTAGAGGCTTTGTTTTTCAAAGAGGTAACAAAATTGAACGTTTATTTTAAATTAATTCATTTAATGATTGTTTTTGTTGTAAAATTGTCAACAATTGATTGATTTGTCCAAGAATAGATGAAAGTTATAAATTTATGCATTAATATAAACGGGATATTTAGAATTCTTTATTTTCCTCACCATCTTCCCCATGCATTATCACTTTTTAATCACATGTCATCATATCGACACTTTTCGCCATGTAACATCAATTATCATCAGGTATCACCACTAATTGCAATGCATCATTACTTATTATATGTTTGTCTTTCAGGTGGAAGACGTGTACAAAAGTTCAAACGCTGATCCCAGAGAAAAATTTGAAGAGATTGCTCGAATGAGAGAGCATGTCGTAAAAGAGGTAAGTTTCAAATTGTTTTTGGGGAATACAAGGGTTCACTTTTGTGAAAATATTAGGAGCTGGCTGTGTTTTACTAAGCAACCAATCAGTGATTGACACATTTGTTTTGAAAGGATCATGATTGGAAAAATATACAAAATGTTGGAAAATTTGAAAACTCCTTGTTATGCCACTGATACCCTTACTTTTCCTATTTTAGGATCCTTGTAGTATATATCCAGTTTAAATGAATATCATTGTACTATTTATTTAGTTTGGATTAATTTCATTGTACTATTTATCCAGTTTGGATGAATATCATTGTACTATTTATCCAGTTTGGATGAATATCATTATACTATTCATCCAGTTTGGATGAATGTCATTGTAATTTTATCCAGTTTGAATGAATTTCATTGTACTATTTATTCAGTCTAAATGAATATCATTGTACAATTTATCCAGTTTGGATGAATATCATTGTACTATTTATGCACTTTGGATGCAAATTAATTCAAGTTGACATGGATATATATATCTACAAAGATGATAAACTTCTTTTTCTTTCTGTTTTGAAATTTAGAAATTGCTTGACCACTGACCTAATCTTTTAAATACCTGATTTTCCTTGCAGGTTGATTTGGATAAGGACGGCCTGGTGAGCATGCAGGAATTCATAGATGCTGCACAGAGGCAAGATTTTGACACGGATGAAGGATGGGATGTAGGGTCATTTTCAAAATAATATTAAATTTTAGATTTTGTTTTGTTTCCTAACCATACGGATGTCACTCCTTTCTTCATTTTCCTACCAATAATAATTTATTTGTTTTCATTCATTTAACATATTGTTCCCATAATTTGTTTTATGTTTTTACTGCCATAACTTTATAAAATTATGTGTTAGTGTTTTAGTTCTTTCCTGGCATAATTTAAGATAAGCCACAATCATAATCTAAGGTAAGCCACAATCATAATCTAAGGTAAGCCACAATCATAATCTAAGGTAAGCCACAATCATAATCTAAGGTAAGCCACAATCATAATCTAAGGTAAATCATAATCTAAGGTAAGCCACAATCATAATCTAAGGTAAGCCACAATAATAATCTAAGGTAAGCCACAATTATAATCTAAGGTAAGCCACAATCATAATCTAAGGTAAGCCTCAATCATAATCTAAGGTAAGCCACAATCATATTCTAAGGTAAGCCTCAATCATAATCTAAGGTAAGCCACAATCATAATCTAAGGTAAGCCACAATCATAATCTAAGGTAAGCCACAATCATCATCTAAAGTAAGCCACAATCATAATCTAGGGTAAGCCACAATCATAATCTAAGGTAAGCCACAATCATAATCTAGGGTAAGCCACAATCATAATCTAAGGTAAGCCACAATCATAATCTAAGGTAAGCCTCAATCATAATCTAAGGTAAGCCACAATCATAATCTAAGGTAAGCCACAATCATAATCTAAGGTAAGCCACAATCATAATCTAAGGTAAGCCACAATCATAATCTAAGGTAAGCCTCAATCATAATCTAAGGTAAGCCACAATCATAATCTAAGGTAAGCCACAATCATAATCTAAGGTAAGCCACAATCATCATCTAAAGTAAGCCACAATCATAATCTAGGGTAAGCCACAATCATAATCTAAGGTAAGCCACAATCATAATCTAAGGTAAGCCACAATCATATTCTAAGGTAAGCCACAATCATAATCTAAGGTAGGCCACAATCATAATCTAAGGTAAGCCACAATCATAATCTAAGGTAAGCCACAATCATAATCTAAGGTAAGCCACAATCATATTTTAAGGTAAGCCACAATCATAATCTAAAGTAAGCCACAATCATATTCTAAGGTAAGCCACAATCATAATCTAAGGTAAGCCACAATCATAATCTAGGGTAAGCCACAATCATAATTTAAGGTAAGCCACAATCATAATCTAGGGTAAGCCACAATCATAATTTAAGGTAAGCCACAATCATAATCTAAGGTAAGCCACAATCATAATTTAAGGTAAGCCACAATCATAATCTAGGGTAAGCCACAATCATAATCTAGGGTAAGCCACAATCATAATTTAAGGTAAGCCACAATCATAATCTAGGTAAGCCACAATCATAATTTAAGGTAAGCCACAATCATAATCTAAGGTAAGCCACAATCATAATTTAAGGTAAGCCACAATCATAATCTAGGGTAAGCCACAATCATAATCTAAGGTAAGCCACAATCATAATCTAAGGTAAGCCACAATCATAATCTAAGGTAAGCCACAATCATCATCTAAAGTAAGCCACAATCATAATCTAGGTAAGCCACAATCATAATCTAAGGTAAGCCACAATCATAATCTAAGGTAAGCCACAATCATATTCTAAGGTAAGCCACAATCATAATCTAAGGTAGGCCACAATCATAATCTAAGGTAAGCCACAATCATAATCTAAGGTAAGCCACAATCATAATCTAAGGTAAGCCACAATCATATTTTAAGGTAAGCCACAATCATAATCTAAAGTAAGCCACAATCATATTCTAAGGTAAGCCACAATCATAATCTAAGGTAAGCCACAATCATAATCTAGGTAAGCCACAATCATAATTTAAGGTAAGCCACAATCATAATCTAGGTAAGCCACAATCATAATTTAAGGTAAGCCACAATCATAATCTAAGGTAAGCCACAATCATAATTTAAGGTAAGCCACAATCATAATCTAGGGTAAGCCACAATCATAATTTAAGGTAAGCCACAATCATAATCTAAGGTAAGCCACAATCATAATCTAAGGTAAGCCACAATCATAATCTAAGGTAAGCCACAATCATAATCTAAGATAAGCCACAATCATGATTTAAGGTAAGCCACAATCATAATCCTATTTTAGGATCCTTGTAGTATATATCTAGTTTGGATGAATATCATTGTACTATTGATGTCTCAGTAAAATTGTGTAATCATAAAGGGATGATAAGATTTTACATCACTTTGAAATTATAGCTATTGCCCTTTTCCAAGTTATTATTCTGTAAAGGAGACAAACAGTCTGGGACAATTATTATTTCATATGATAGAGGATGAATGTCATACTATTTATCCAGTTTGGATGAATATCATTGTACTATTTATACAGTTTGGATGAATGTCATAATATTTATTCAGTTCGAATGAATATCATTGTACTATTGATCCAGTTTGGGTGAATGTCATACTATTTATCCAGTTTGAATGAATATTACTACTATTTATACAGTTTGGATGAATGTTATACTATTTATCTAGTTTGGATAAATATCACTGTACTATTTATACAGTTTGGATGAATGTCACTACTATTTATGAATATCAGTTTGGATGAATGTCATACTATTTATCTAGTTTGGATAAATATCATTGTACTATTTATACAGTTTGGATGAATGTCATAATATTTATCTAGTTTTGATGAATATCACTGTACTATTTATACAGTTTTGGATGAATGTCATACTATTTATCCAGTTTGGATATAATCATATTCTAAGGTAAGCCACAATCATAATCTAAGGTAAGCCACAATCATAATGTAAGGTAAGCCACAATCATAATCTAACTAAAGAAATTTCAAATATAAATCTCTTCCAAACTTCTCTCCTCTGTTTGACATGTCAACTACAGCCAAATCATTTGACACCTACCCCAGAGGACCCCTTTACCTCCATGACTCCCCACGAGATGTTCTAACTTATCATCACCTCTTCATTAAAGCACCTTTTGAATGCACTTTTGCTGTTGATGTGCCAACAAATCTTATCAATCTATTAACATACATGGATGCCTATAGCCTGTAGATAGGCATCAGCCCCTAAGATGGGCAGTGGGACTAAATATCACCTTATATATACCTCATAGTTTACATATATTCCGTTTTCAATGAAATAATCACCCTGGGCGCTTGCGCAAATAGAATTGCAGCACTTTCTAGGCCCAAAGTTTCTTCCTAATTAACGCCCGTGCTCTGGGGCCGTGTACAGTGTGCTATTGGAACTGCATTGTGTTAACTGGTTCTATACCAGCCCCACAATAACCAACCCCAAAACACCCGCATCCGCCTTGCCCACTCATCTCTTACTCACTCCCATCTCTTATCCGGCTCCCCTGCCCCACTTGCAACACTCTCCCCTGCCCCATTGCAACACTCTCCATCAAGCATATTTTTTTAACGTTTTTAGGATGATATAGATCAAGATTTATACACGGAGGAAGAGCTAGAAGAATACAGACAAGCCATGAAGGAGGTGGTCCAGGAGAAGAAGGAAAAGTTAAAGAAGGAGCAAGACGATTACATGAAGAGGCGGGTAGAGGCTGGTGCAGGTGGTGAACCAGTCATGCAAAACCAGGTAGAGATGAAAGGGATTTATTGAAAGAAAATATTGCATGCTTATAGAGAATGATGCAAAACCAGGTAGAGATGAAAGTGATTTTTAAGAAAATATTTATTGCATGCTTATAGAGAATGATGGGAGACCCGATAGAGATGAAAGTGATTTTTTATTAAAATATTGCATGCTTATAGAGAAATATGCAAAACCAGGTAGAGATGAAAGTTATTTTAAGAAAATATTGCATGCTTATAGAGAATTATGCAAAACCAGGTAGAGATGAAAGTGATTTTTTTAAAGGATATATTGTATGCTTACAGGGAATGATGGAAAACTAGGTAGAGATGAAAGTGATTTTTTTAAAGTAAATATTGTATGCTTAAAGAGAATTATGCAAAACCAGGTGGAGATAAAAGTGATTTTTTTTAAAAGAAATACTGTATGCTTACAGGGAATGATGGAAAACCAGGTAGAGATGAAAGCAATTTTTTAAAAGAAAATATTGTATGCTTATAGAGAATGATGCAAAACTAGGTAGAGATGAAAGTGATTTTTTAAAAGAAAATATTGTATGCTTATAGAGAATGATGCAAAACCAGGTAGAGATCAAAGTGATTTAAAAAAAATATTGCATGTTATAGAGATAAAAGTGATTTTTTGAAGAAGAACAAATATTGTCTGCTTATAGAGAATGATGGGAAACCAGGTAGAGATTGTCATATAGGCTCATGCACATATTTAGTAAAGAGGTGCGTGCATTGGCTCAGTGATAAAGGAGTCTTCCTCATATGCGAAAAGTACCCGGTTTAACTCCCTATGCGAGTGCTGAAATGTGTCCTTGAGAAAAAAGAAGAAAAAAACAGCTTTACTCTACTGGCTCCAGCTCTCTCGGCAGTAAAATGAATATCAGCCTTGCTGGGGAGTTAACATGTGATGGACTGGTATTCTGTCCAGGGGAGTCATGCACTTTCATCCGCTTATGCCAAGGAAACGGGATAAGCACCGCCATAACATACATGATTCACATTAATTTCTTCTTTCTTATAGGAGCGTATTAAAGAATTAGCAAGTGAGGCTGCGGATGAAATCCAACAAAAATTCCGGGAAAAGCAGCATGAAAAACTGCAGGTTCAACCACAGGTATGTTCCTCTATCATTATTACCTTCGCCAACAAAGTTGGAAGGGGGATATGGTTTTGCCCACGTTAGTCTGTTTGTTTGTCATCAAAATATCTCAAGAACTGATAATTGCATGTTGATGAAATGTGGTGAAGATGAATACACAGATCCCCTAAATTGTAAGGTAGTTGTAAAGGTCTCAGATTTCAACGTCCTAGGTTCTTACATCAATTAGGAAGGAGGTTGCCAGAATGAAATCAGGAGACGCATTGCACTAGCTAGATCTGCTATGCATATGCTCCCCAAAATTTGGCAGATAGAGGTATTATGAAATGGCTGGTTGAAGCTAGTATTTTCCTAATAGAGGGATTTCATCACGTGACTCTTTACTCAACAGGGAGTCATTTTGCAGGGCAGAGCTTTGCGTGTTGAGTATTTCATGCGTCTGATCTTCACACAGCTCAGTACCAAAGCTCAGTCACATCACACGTAATACAAAGACACTCGAACTAAAACACACGCTAGCATGCGATGGTGATGAAAACACGTGCTGGGCATGTGAAACACGTGCTGGGCATATAAACACATGCTGGTTAAAATGAACTGGCCAGATTAATTTAAAAAAATTGATATAAAATGGTATTTTAAAGAAAAATTTACCCTCCAAGTACTTTAAACAATCTTAATCAGTGGATTCTAAACATGTCTATTAGTTAGTGCAACCAACGGCACAGCAAGATTCCAGAACACTACTTACAAAAGTAATCTTATATAACAACTTGCAAACATATGTAAGTGTACATCAGACGGCAGTCTGACCTACAAAATGGCGATGTAAGCAAAGTCATGTGACCTCATGACGTCAGCTGAAACATCCTTATTGCAACTTACGCCTGTGAACCTTGAACTTTGAATAAAGCCGACTGTAATAGAATCAATGCTTTTGAAAAGTGGTGTTGGCATTAAGTATTGAGAATCCCTTGGACTGCAAAAAGAACCAATGACAGTGTATTGAAGGAAATTGGTCAGAGGAATGGACTACTGTTGGTGTCATGAACCAACAAGCTCTTAGCTACGTTGGACATATAGCCAGACGTCAAGACAAATGATGAGAAAAGCTTATTTTACAAGGAAAAATTGAAGGCTCAAGCAGACCAGGACGTCCTAAATGCAGATGGATTGACAGAATAAAGACACTGCCTGGTCTTCCACTACCAGCGATGTACAGCCTGGCAGCAGACCGGGAAAAGGTGGCAGGCGTGTCATCACATAAGTCACGAGCCGTGACATTAGCATGCGCAGTGGGCGGGGCTTAATGTTATTTTGTATAAACAAAAAGCACAAAGCACTAGTAAACACGATATCTCAAAAAACTATGACCTGGATTCACATCATGTGTGGTACACAGATAGCTCATGGTCTGCAGATGTGACTTAATGTTTGTAGTGGTGATTTCATGCATAATAATAAGTGGGCGCAGATATTAAAGTGACATTAGAAATGGCTCTGCTTAAACCAGGAACATCTCAACCGGCCTTCAAATAGAGCAGGGCCGGTCAGAGTAAAAGTTATATAGTTCTTTGTTTCCCAAACCACAAAACTGTGTACAGTTTTACCTTATCTATGCTCCTACAAGATAACAACTAATCCCACTGGTGTTACATGGTATTTTTAGTGACACACATCTGAATATAATGGCAATCCTTTGTAATATAAGTAGTAAGTGTAATCGATGCTGGCATTGTTTGTCTTTGCTGCTGGGGAAAGGTGAAGTGAACTATTGAGCTTAGAACTTTTTATACCTCAATATTATGATACAAGGTTAATCTTGTGCAATGATGTGGTTAATTTGTTGCTTCAAAATTGCAGGACAAATTTTTAAGCGGTGCCTTTACTAATGAAAATTTTGAAAAAAGTGATAAATGAGCAACTTGTATGTCCGTTTTGCGTCATATTGGGCAGGAAAATTTTTTTGGTTATTGTGTACATGCTTATATTATCAACAGATGTCATTAATATACATGGTGGGCGTGGCTTAATGTGAAAGTGCTAAATGATGTAAATACTATGAACAGTATATCAGATTTGTGCTATATGTGGTACACAGATAGGGCATGGTCTGTATGTATGTCTAATGTTGTAGTAGTGATGTCATGAATGCTAATGAGTAGACAGGGCTTACTGACAAATTCCTGAAATAGGATAAATGAGCTAAAAATAGTTTTTGCATCATACTTATTTTGATGATGTTGTTAACTATTGTGCAAATGCTATTGTCAACATTTTTATTGATCTGCATGGTGGGTGTGGCTTTAAATAAATATCATTGCACAATGACATGACAGTTAATACAAATTTTGCAAACCAATCAGCTTATGTAAAAAAAATCATCGAAACGACAAAACCTTTTGGTTCTGGTCATATTTATGATAAAAGATTATTAAAGAAAGAATATGGTGTAAAAATAATGTTGGTAGCTTTGTCCGTTTAGGAGTTAGTGCATTTCAAAGATTGCATAAGTGTATTGAAAAGTGACCTCATAGTGTAAAATGTGATGTCCTAAAGGCAGATCCATGACAATTCTTAAGTATTTCTATAAAACAAAAAAAAGTTTCTCTATTTTAAGTTTAACATTATCATTATTAGATGAGCAAAGTTTGTCCTTATAAAGTGATGCAATTAATTTTCAAGAAATACACAAAAATTGTCTTGGATCTGCCTTTATGACATCACGCTGTACATTGTGAGGTCACATTTCAACTCACTCATGCAATCTTTGAAATGCAATAACTCCTAAACTCTTTCTGTAATAGTCCTCCATCATATCGTCCCCCTTTCCGCATACTGACGAATGTCTTATTTAAGTGAAGCGAAAGTTGGCGCGAAATACTGAATTATTATTTCTGCATTACTGACGAATATCTTTGAAGCTTCATGAAATAAGATTTTGCTTTAAAATATCTTTATTGTAGATACAATTGTCAAAAGATCAGCATTATTTTCTCTTTCCTTACCTCACCTCACCTAGTCTCTTCAGGCCTCTCGGCCCATAAGTCTGCAGTGCATTCTGTCCTCTAGACTCTGTTATTTGCAACTTGTCTGGCTTCTGTTCCACGAGCTCCATCCCATCACTTTCCTCTCCTTCTCGACTGTCCTTCTCGAATGATATTTAAAGCTATATAATACGTTTATCAACTTTTATTTCATCAAGCTTCAAAATTTCCGAACATTCGTCAGTATGCGGAATCAATCATTTCAATTTTGGCATTCGTCACTACACAAATGACATTCATCACTATGCAAAAAGAGGGACGATATATATGAAAATTTACAGGAATATTCCTCTAAATAATTGTTAGTTTATTGTAATCCTACTAACCCAACAAACGTGTTACTTCCTAAAATATCTAATTTTGTTTTCAAATTTGATCTGAATGGCTTTGTTTTGGTGTATAAGCTCAATCCATCCGAGCCATTAGGCTCATTGAGCCGGTGCTTATCCCTGGTTTCCATGGCGCAAGCGGATGAGAGCACATTACTCCCCCTGGACGGGACGCCAGTCCATCACAGATTAACTCCCCAACGGTGTTGGTACTCAGTTTACAGCTGAGTGGACTGAAGCAAGTAGAGTAAAGATTTAGACATTATGCAGCGCTCATGACGGGAATCGAGCCCGGTACCTTCATGTATGAAGAAGACTTCTTAACACTGAGTCTGTAATGTTTAACAGGTATTAAAAAAAACCTAAAATTTGGCCAAATATGATCATTTCCCTACCTTCCCAACAATTTTTTTTAAGGACTACCTGATATGCTCTTCATGAGTAGATGGTGCTTGTCCTGTATTGATAGATTGATCAATCAATAAATATTTATTGTTTTGATTTTCAGCCGCCCCCAGGACCAGATGCCCAACAGGCACAAGTGGACGCTGGGAGAAGAGCTGCAGAAGTACTGGTACTAGAACCATTTTATCAAGGAGGGGTTAGGGGTTCATCTCTTCTAAAATAAAATTTATGACCCAAGAAAAATCTTGTCAGATTTTAAAGATCACATGATTTATGTGTTAACAGCTGTAGACGAAAACACATTGCTTTAAAAGATGTTTAAAATCCTGAAAACAACAGAGTTCCCTGAAAATAATAGAAATTTACCTGAAATAACAAATTTCCCTGAAAATACAGATTTCCCTAAAAATTACAGAAATTTCCCTAGAAATAACAGAAATTTCCCTGAAAATAACAGAAATTTCCCTGAAATAACAAATTTTCCTGAAAATAACAGAAATTTCCCTGAAAATAACAGAAATTTCCCTAAAAGTAACAGAATTCCCTTAACAACCACTCAAAAATTGACCATTTTTACAGCATCTTGAAGTTTCAGCGAGTAATATGCAATGTTGTGAAGGTAGACATCTCTATTTTGATGCACCGTTGTTTTTCAATCCTCTGCCATCATTTTGGAAGAGAGCCGTTTCAGACATGAAGATATTGTATCTTTGTCCCATCCTATCAAAATCTAAGTATAAAAGATTTTCTCCTCATTTTAAAAAGGTACTTTCAATATTTATGTTATTGTTCCCCCTCTCAGCCCACTGGCACCACCCCTTCTGTGTTATTTAGTTGAATAATCTTGAATAGAAAACATTAACCAGAATTTATTTAACATAACATAGCAAGATGATGGGCTAAGAAGGGTTAGTCACCCAATAAAAAAACCCAAACTAACACCACAAAAGACCATAAAAAAAAATCACAAAAATTAAAGACGTTCAGAGTTAGTAAAGAAGTTATCAATGTTGATTTGAAACTGTGAACAGAATTGGAGCTAACTACCCACTCAGGCAAACCATTTCACTCATTAACAACTCTTTGTGAAAAGCTTAAAATGCTGAATATCTGTCCCTAACTATACTGTTACCACGTGTCACATGACATAGATTTTACTTGTTTCCAGGGAATTTCCATGACTAATTAGATTGGGAAAAGTGGCACTTCCCTGCATGGAATTGATAGAGTGAATTAGCTTCAAGTTACACCTTACCTTCCATGCTATAAATTTGCAATCTGGTCACATGACCTGATTCTAACACACTTTTAAGCAACCTTAAAAACGTAGTTACCAGCCCAGTCCTGACCTCCATATTATCTCTACTAACCCTCACTTCTTTTCAGCGCGTTATTACAACATCGCTGGAACTGGTCTAATTTTCTTTTTAAAATGTAATCTTTTTCTAACCATTTTCTCCCTTGGTTTTTACGTTGTTCGGCCTAATTCGGTTCGCCTTTTCAAGTCTTCTGAGGTAAGACATGGTAGCCATGGGACGGGGTATTTTCGGTCCGACTCACAGGACTTTCCCGCTAAGCCTACACCTAGGATTAGAGTGTTTTTGTCTCCATCCGTACAAGGCGGGTGGATAGTTCGCGAGGAGTCCCACTCTTGCGGCGGGTGTTTTTAGGCCCTAGAGCACCAAGTGTGCCTGTCTAGTGGACCTTAACCCCAAGTTTAAGTGTTTTTCACCCTCGGCCCGCCCTTCCATGAGGAGAGCCTAGCGTTATACTATGCATTGTATTAACTTGTTAGGATATCTTAAGTACAGGTTCTCGTATGCATTAGGCCAATTTCTTCAATCGATGTTGGCGCATGCGTATTGGGTCGACGTTACCACAAGGTGTTCGGGGAGTCGGCTTTATTTAGCTCCAAGAAGTAACAATTGTTACAAGAGAGCCAATATTTCATTTAACCCAGCAGAAGGCCCAGACCTATTTGCAGGTCACTTCCGAGATGTTCTGTCACGCCAAGCCGGCCGTCAGGACGATCTTTGGAAGACTAAAAAGCTGCTAGCGAGGAAAAAGTTTTTTTCTTTTCTTCCCGCATGTCACAGTCCTTCTTTCCCCGCACGGGGCCGTGGTACGCCTATCCAACAACGAGTCCATCGTCGCCATAACACAGTAACGGGACCCTATACAGCTTATTCTTCTTGCAGGAGTCCACTTCTTGGGCCAGCAGAGTAAATGTGGCAGAGAGCGGTCAACGCTCCTTTCCCTTCTGCACGCAGAGCGGGTACCTCTTCCTCCCAAAGGCAGGGGAAGGGCAAGTGACAACGTTTTTGACCCACCCCCGACGCCCCCATTAATGGGGCGGTCCAGTCGGGGGGTGTTTTGGGAAATATTTAGAGGCATGGGAGAGTCACCACAGACAAATGGGTGCTACGAACCATATGGCAGGGTTACCGTCTAAAGTTCACGACTTCCCCGCCCCAAGGGGGTCTTTCGCCCCACCCCCACGCCTCACCTGAGTGACCACGCAGAGTTGTTGAGGACAGAAATCGGGGAGCTGCGGGTGAAAAGCACCATCACCCCCATTTCCAATCCTCCCAGGAACCTCATAATGTCCACGTTTTTCTTGCCCCCAAGAAGAGGAACAAGTGGCACCCGATAATCAATCTGAGACCACTCAACAGGTTCATTCGTTCGTTGACATTCAAGATGGAGACTCTTCACTCCATCCTCCCTCAGTTGATGAGGGGCCTGTGGGTTACCTCCGTCGACCTCGCGGACGCATATCTCCATGTGCCGGTGCTCTAGGAACACGGGTGTTTTCTGTCGTTCTAATTCGAGGGAGTTATGTACACATTCAGGCGTTACCTTTCGGGCTATCGACTGCCCCCAGGGTCTTCACCCGGATAACGAGACTTCTAGCGGCCTTCCTGCGAAAGCAAAGCATCAGGATTTTTATGTACCTAGACGACTGGCTGATCGTCTCAGTAGACGCAGCCTTTGTTGCAGAACACACGAATGTAGTCATAAGAGTGGCTCAGGACTTAGGGACTCAGGACTCCCACCTTTCTGGGAGCAGTCCTGGGTTTTACTTAAGGTCGTATATGACTGACGGAAGAGCGGATCCTTGCCATGAGGGCGGAAGCTGGCGTTCTCCTCTCGCTACCAGCGTTGTCGGCGAGAGCATGGCTGGTATTCTTAGAATACCTAGTCGGCCTAGTAGATGTAGTCCCCATGTGCAGAGTTTACATGCGGGATCTACAATTTTATCTACTGGATCACTTTGTACTATCCAGGAGGGACCTCAATGTCCTCATCCCCCATACACAGGCGGTGGTCCCCCACATTTGGTGGTGGTGCGTCCACTCTCATCTGTCACAGGGAGCGATTTTTCCACCCGTCAGACCTTCAGTGTCAGTGGTGGCTTGGTGGGGAGAGCATTAAGCGTGGTGCTAAGTCGCAGGATTTTGGACGGACACTTGGTGCGGCCAGTACATCAATCTGTTGGATCTTAAGGCAGTACGACAGCTCTTGTTCATTTTCTACCACGGGTATGGAACAAGACTGTTCTCATAGGCACCGATTACACCATGGTAGTGGCGTTTATCAACAGACAGGGAGGCACGGGATCCAGGAGTCTTTGGATTCTAGCCAAGTCCCTTCTGTCTTGGTGCATGATGAACAAAGCCACACTCCAGGCGGTCCACCTGCAAGGCAAGGAGAACACGATCGCTGATCTGTTATCCCACCAAGGAGCCCCCACAGAATGGGCCCTCTCGCGTGTGGCCGAGGCGATCTGGTCGACCTTCTTTCTCCCGGATGTAGATTTGTTCGCATCCGTGGACAACCACAAGCTAAGAATTTTTTGCACTCTGACACCCAATCCGAGAGTCTGGAAATTCAACGCGTTCATGATCAGGTGGACCCACTTTGTGGGCTACGCCTTCCCACCGTTCGCACTGGTACCGAGAGTACTGGGCAAGGTGGTGTACAATCAGTGTCACATGTTTCTTTTGGTAGCTCCCAACTGGCCCGACCAACAGTGTTTCCCTCAGCTGCTCAATCTTATCACAGGTTTCCCATACGAGCGTCTGGTCACGGACTGGTTAGTCTCAATCCCGGGCTCCAGCAAACTGCACCACAATCCAAGAGCACTCCATTTGACTGTGTGACCTCTATCTGCAAATCCTTTGTGTCACAGGGTCTTTCGGAGGTAGCCGGAGGCCTTCCACTCTGGGTATTTATGCTTCCAGACTCGGGATGTTCTGAGACTGGTACCAGGATAGATTGGTTTCTCCACATACTTGGTGACGTAGCAGATTTTTTGTTGGTCGAGTTTAACCTGAATAAATCCATCAATACAGTCAAGGGTTCAGGACAGCCATAGCAGCTATCCCCTGGGGCTTTCTAGATGGCTCGACCGTCACCGACACTCAGCCCCTGAAAAGAATAATTAAATTATGTTCTTACAAAGACCTTCAGTTTGGAACCTCGCTCCCCCTTGGGATATGCAGGTGGTTCTTGAGACAGTACAGGCTCCATTGGAGCCCTTTGTAAGAATGCCCATTGAAGGAACTTATGATCAAAAGGGTATTTCTACTCTCCACAGCCTCTGCTAGACCTCTGCTGCACGCGCTTTTGCTCAAAGTGGGCCAAATTCGCTTTGATTTGAGGGTCCGTTCGACCAATGCCGACCCAGCCTTCTTAGCCAAGAACCAAACATATAGAGTTTTTACCAGAACCTATTTTCCTTCCGTCACTCGCTACATTTTCTGACACGGCAGAGGACAAGGCCTGGTGCCCCGTTCAATGTCTCAAACACTATATTAAACGTATGCAATTTTTTCGGAATGATGTCAACGCCTTATTCGTGTCCTTACAAAATCCGCATCGCGCTGTCTTACGTGATAAGATTTTGCGTTAATTTTTCAGGCAATCATATACAATAAAACCGTATTATTCACTGAACATTCGGTTAAGGAACATCAGGTACGAGGCATAGCTACATCAATTGCGCTTTTTGGTGGGGTTCCCCTTAACGAGATTCTTTGTGCTGCGGTGTGGAAAACACGAGCCACGTTCGTTTCCACATATATGAAGGATATACCAGACTATCAAGGTGGAGTTGCAAGGGCCGTTCTTTCTAAAAGAGGACCACCCCTTTCTTGAGGTGAATATTCTCACTTTCAATTATTCATGTTCTCTTGTTCAGTTGAAGTTATTATGCTGTTCTGGCACGTTTAATTCGTTTCTTTGTACTAGCGAAAAAATTGGCCATTGTTCAGGCTCTTTTTATTTCATATATTCCTACTAACGAAACTTTGCCGTTGTTTTGGCGATTGTTCTTTTGTTTTGCTAACGGAATTTTGCCAATCTTTGGCGCCTTTGATTTCCGTTCTGGCAGCTTCTGCTTAGTTTAACTGTACAGACGCTTTGATCCCTTCATGCTTACCAAAACCGCTCCGGTCCTCTGGCAAACCTGGTGAGTTTTTATCATGGCATATTGGGCGTTGTTTACAGTTTGATTCTCTTTACTACAGATTCTGTTCGCATGTTTTCGCGGATGACTAGCCTTTGTTGTGTAGGGGTCTTGCCTCGGTTATTCTCAACAGAGTGTTTCCTGTTCTCTTGTCATAACTAGCAGCGGGTTACTATTTTTTATAGTTCCTATTCAGAGGTCTTTCGTCCTTAGGAGGAGGAGTTTCGTCCTTTAAGCAGGATAAGACTAGTGCAGGTTTTAGGACCAGCCTCTAGAAAATTGTGCTGCGACCTGAACTCCCTTCCTTCCTATCCTCTGTTGCAATCTGATTGCATATTTTTAGCATGGAAGGTAAGGTATAACTTGAAGTAAATTTACCCCGCTAAGCGTAGTGGGGATATTTACGAGAGTTATACTTACCTTCCATGCATCCTGGCCCGCCTCCCCTCTTGTTCAGACCTCAGTGGAATGTTAAGTGAGGGTAAGTAGAGCTTATATGGAGGTCAGTACTGGGCTGGTAACTACGTTTTTAAGGTTGGTTAGAAGTGCATTAGAATCAGGTCATGTGACCAGATTGCATATTTATAGCATAGAAGGTAAGTATAAGTCTTGTAAATATCCCAGCTACGCTTAGCAAAGTAAATATGCGTTCGGAAAAATTTGCTTGAAGTGTAAGTATTAGTTAGTTATATCTACAGTATTTAAAAATATATCATACTTTTTCCCCATCTATACTGATTTTTTCGAAAATTTTCTTGTTAAAGTTGAGCATTATGTACTGGTAATAGACTGAAAAGCATTTTCAAGATAAGAGGAAACATGTTGTTCTGTTTTAACTTTGATAGGCGGCCCAACAAGCAGCTCAGCAACAAGCAGCCCAACAGGCAGCTCAACAGCAAGTAGCCCAACAGCAAGCAGCCCAACAGCAGGCGGCTCAACAACAGGCAGCCCAACAACAAGCTTCACAGGTAGCCCAACAAGCAGCCCAACTTGCAGCTCAGAAAGTTGCTCAAGCCGCTGGTCAACAAGTGCCTCAAGACCCACAACAAGTCCCCGTACAAGCACCCTGAAACAGCTGTTATTTGATGCATTCCTTCTTTAGTTTCTTGGTTGTTTCACTTACTCCACTATGAACCACTGGAAGTTAGCCCTCTTTCTAATTGTATTTCCAACAGTAAATTTTCTGGCAGTGCAATTTAAGATTTTGTTTATGTTTTGTGGGGGAGGGGTGGGGGAAGGTTGTATTTGTTGTCATGAGTGCAGAAATGAACAAATTGTCTGGCTTGTTACAATTTTGTGCTTTGTAACTTTAGATTTAAATAACCATGAGGGATATAGGTTTGTAACCATGGAGGTTGGAGGTTTATAACCTTAAGGGGTTTTTTTCAACCTTGAAGCTTGTTTTGCAACTAAAGGTTGCATGTGGAACCTTAAAGGTTGGAAATTTGCAACCATGAAGTATTGAGATTGTCCCCAATAAGTGTTGCAGGTTTATATCCTTAAAGGTTGTAGGTCTGTCAGTTTACATTTGTAGATTTGTAACCATAAAGTTAGATTTTATCCTTTAAGGTTGTAGGATTATACCCTTAAAGGTTGTAGGTTTATATCCATAAAGGTAATATGTTTATATCCTTAAAGGTTGTAAGTTTATATCCTCAAAGGTTATAGAATTTATATCCTTGAAGTTTATAGGTTTATATCCTCAAAGGTTGAAGATTTATGTCCTTTAAAGGTTGTAGCTTTATATCCATAAAGATTGAAGGATTATATCCTGAAAGGCTGTATGTTTATATCCTTACAGGTTATAAGTTTATATCCTGGAAGGTTATAGGTTTATATCAAAAGTTGAAGGTTTGTCCTTTAAGGTTGTAGGTTTATATCCTCAAAGGTTTACATCCTTAAAGGCTGTATGTTTATATCCTTACAGGTTATAAGTTTATATCCTGAAAGTTTGTAGGTTTATATCAAAGGTTGAAGGTTTGTCCTTTAGGGTTGTAGGTTTATATCCTTAAAGGTTGAAGGTTTATATCCTGAATGGCTGTAGGTTTATATCCTTAAAGGTTGTGTGTTTATATCCTCAAAGGTTGAAGGCTGTGTATGTCATATCCTTAAAGGTTATAGGTTTATATCCTTAAAAGGTTGTAGGTTTATATCCTTAAAGGTTGTAGGTCTTAAAACCTGAAGATAGTAGGCTTGTTACTTTAAAGGGGTTCCATCTCTGTGCAGTTTAATTTCCCTTACATGAGAATGTTATGTTTGGTTTTATTTAACTATATAACATGTTATAACTACAAAAAAGGATAACTTTAATTCCTTTAGACGGAAGAAAAATTAGCATTTGACACTTTGAATTAGTTTTACAGTCAGGTAGACTAAACGAAAATGTGGTTTGCTTTACATGAAAATATTTTAAATTACAACATTAAATGATCACTGCCTTTACTCCTGCGCCTTTTTATAAACTTGGACATAATCATCTAGGGCACAGTATTTTATTTGCATATTGTACTTGATACATTATTGTTAAATGAAAAAGAATTAAAATTGAAGCAGATCATTAAAGATGTGCTTGGTGTAGGAAATCATTCAAGCATTGGTCAAGGAATACAGGCCTGTAGTCAGCATGGTGCCCCCTCCCTTCCCCTACACGATTGCATGTTTGATTACTGATGTTGTCAGATTTGACTTCCACTGTAAAATTATGCATAATTCGCGCACTGGACATTACATGAACATTTCTGTACCTCATTGAAGGGAGTATGACGTCACTGGCACATATTCTGTTGGAAATTCTAGAATCTTGCAAAACTATTAAATGTGAAATATTTGGTATAGTTGTTTCCAAATTTAATTGACCACCTTTAGGAGAGTAGGAAAATATCTTACAGTAGTAATATCTTCTGTAGTAAAGAAGGCGCTTAAACTACACAAGAATTGGAAGTGTAAGTTTGTGTATTGGTAGTTAAGTAATGACTAAGTAGATAGTCAATTAGTTAAGATCGCGGGTGGCCAAAGGAATTCATTGCAAGGGAGCAGAAAATCTAGTGAGGGCACTTTCTTTGTTGAAGATTTCTAATGAGGATCTGAGAGAGAAACTGAATCTTAATTTCTAGTAGTGCTAAATGCCTGTAAGGATATTCTCTAAACTGTGAACAATTTAAAAAATAAAATCAACATATACGTACTTTGGATTGGTGGAACAATTTATTATGATTACCAAAACAAGATTTCACTCGCCATGGCTTAATTAAGTGTGGCGAGTACCCAGTATATTGTAATATTTCTACTCACCACAATTAGGATAGTTAATGGATTATCTGGTGGTAGTTGTCAAATTAGAAGGAAAAAATGCATCAACTATTAAGGTCGGTATCAGGTAACATTCGTAATGAAAAGCTTTAACAAACTTAAAGATATTTGCATGTTTATGATTATTTCGAGTTTCAACAGGGAAGATGGTGCGTTAAGTTATTTATTTTTTGGAAAGTACTTTGTCAAGAAGGAGCCAACATGGTTGCATAAAATTTTAATATGATATCAATTGCTTCTGAAATTTGATGCATGATTTCAGTTTAAGGTGCTGTTTTTTTAATTTATGCAGATACAAAATAAATGCAGAAATTGTTTGTCGACCCACCTTTGGTAAATTCAAATTGTGTTTAGAAGAGCAGGGAAATATTTTGTTGTGGTTGGTGACTTGTTGCGTCATTGTGGTTGCCCTGGGTCATTGCCCCAGCCCTGCATAGTGTACTTTTGTTTGGTTTTGGTGTGTATCGATGGTTGATATGTGTAAGTGCTACTTTGGTGAATAGCACATCTTTATACATCTACAGGTTATTTTATTTGCATTGCATGTATACAACTAGATTATACCCTAATGAGCAAAAGTTAAGTGTTTGATTTTGTTAGCATATTTTAAGAAGGCTATTAATTTTGTACGATGTTTCGTTAAGTTTCTGTGGAGAAAAAAAAGGAGAAAAAAGTATTTTTCAATTCCTTTTGTTTCATTTCTTTTTGTTTTTATACTAGTTTAGAAGTCATTGGAAGTTTGAGATCACTTTTTTTAGTTTTTAATTTCCAGTAGTTGTTTTGTGTCCTGTCTAGAATTTGTTGGTACAGCTAAGTTCCATTTCTGAAAATATATTGTGCCTGATCTCCCTTTAGCTTGACCTATAAACTTATTATGTCCAAAACAATGTAAACCAGAGCATCACTTATGCAGAAGCTCAACCAATGAATTTCTTTTTAAAGTTTTTGTTGTCCAGTGGTGGCGATTTGTTTTTATTACAATTAAGGTAAAGATGGCATTATGAAGGTTAGTGATGTTCCCAGACCTGTCAAAGAATGCAGTGATTTTATTGAGAGAGTGAGAAAAACAATTGTCTACAATATCAGATTATCATAATTCACTTTTATTCAATTTGTTTTAATAAGAGCTATACATGAGACATACAAAAATAGTTTTTAATTTGAGAAACATATATTTTGTTAATTTCTTTTGTAAACAAAAACCATTAGCCAACAAATTAGCACATTAAATAGCAAATGGTAATTTTTTGAAAATGGTTGTACCAAGAGGGGCAGAGGGGGAGGGGACTCTGATTTCACCTTCTCGATTTGGAGGTTAACTTGGCAACTTGAAATTATTCATATGGAATTGCCAAAGAGGAAAACTTTTGGGAAAATTTGGTGAAATTCTTGGAAATTTGTGTTATCTCTGTTATCACTTCCTGGAAATAAAAGGAAATTCCTGCAAAAGGTAAGAAAATTTCCCAAAATCAAACAAATTGATGACAATTTCCCAAAAATTAAAGGAAAAGTTCCAGAAAATCAAAGAAAATTGCCCAAAAATTGGAGACAATTGCCCGAAAATCAAAGAAAATTAAGGAAAATGGAAGAAAAGTTCCTGAAAATTAAAGAAAGTTCCTGAAAAATTTAAGATCTGATTTTGCTAGATAAGGTCATAATCAAATTTTGGCTATATTTAATCTTATATATATATATATATTTTTTACAGATTATTTTCCTAACATGTATAGCATATTGTATGCTGGTATATCCTGTTATTACATTTTACATACAGAATTTCGCCTGACCTGGTCTAATCCAGTGTATTGAAGATGAACTTTTTTTGGACATAACCCTCATTAACCACTTCACAGGTCAAAGAGATGTATAAACTAAATTTAGTTAAATCCATACTAGAGCCATGAAGGCCTATCAGGTGTTTATCCCCGGTTGCTCGACTTAAGCAGATAAAGAGCACACAGCTTCCCCTGGACAGGACACCAGGCCATCTCAGGTTAACTCCCCAGCTGTGCTGAGCTGACTGGAGCAAGCTGACAGGCATAATGCAGGGCTTGCAGCAGGAATCAATCCTGGTACCTTACGCATACAAGCAAGACTGCAATGCACCTCTAATGCATGTTTAAAGTTACACAAGCGTATTTCCCCGGGATAACTTATGGGAGGAACATATTCTGTGTCTTCTCCCCCAGTCCAGCAGCAATCAGCAATCCCCCATGACCTCTTGTGCGATGGGTGGCCCAGCACCTAACATGTGACAAGGTAACACTCGTTCGTCTGGTCTGATCCATCTAACATTTGCTACACATGTCCAATCACGATCAACCCTCACGTGTCCAATCATGATCAACCCTCACGTGTCCAATCACGATCAACCCTCACGTGTCCAATCACGATCAACCCTCACGTGTCCAATCACGATCAACCCTCACGTGTCCAATCACGATCAACCTCACGTGTCCAATCACGATCAACCCTCACGTGTCCAATCACGATCAACCCTCACGTGTCCAATCACGATCAACCCTCACGTGTCCAATCACGATCAACCCTCACGTGTCCAATCACGATCAACCCTCACGTGTCCAATCACGATCAACCTCACGTGTCCAAACCCTCACGAATCACCCTCACAACCCTCATGTGTCCAATTACGATCAACCCTCATGTGTCCAATTCGTCAACCCTCAAGTGTCAATCAACCCTCGATCAACCCTCAATCACGATCAACCTCACGTGTCCAATCACAACCCTCATGTGTGCATCAACCCTCTAATCAATCAACCCTCATCCAACTCAACCTCATCCAATTACGTCAACAATCACGATCAACCCTCACGATCAACCGTCTAATCACGATCAACCCTCACGTGTCTTATCAATCAACGAATCAACCCTCACGTGTCCAATCACGATCAACCTTCAATCGTCAACCCTCACGTCCAATCATGATCAACCCTCACGTGTCCAATCACGAATCATGATCAACCCTCAATCCAATCACGTCAACCCTCCAATCCAATCACGATCAACGATCAACCCTCATGTGTCAACCCTCACGTTCCAATCGATCAACCCACGATCAACCTCAAATCATGTGTCCAATCAACCTGATCAACCCTCCCAATCGATCAACCTCAAGTGTCTCAATCAACCTGAATCAACAACCTCACGTGTCCAATCACGATCAACCCTCACGTGTCCAATCATGATCAACCCTCACGTGTCAATCACGATCAACCCTCATGTGTCCAATTACGATCAACCCTCATGTGTCCAATTCGATCAACCCTCAAGTGTCCAATCATGATCAACCCTCACATGTCTATTCATGATCAACCCTCGCGTGTCCAATCACGATCAACCCTCACGTGTCCAATTACGATCAACCCTCATGTGTGCAATCATGATCAACCCTCATGTGTCTAATCATTATCAACCCTCATGTGTCTAATCATTATCAACCCTCATGTGTCCAATTACGATCAACCCTCATGTGTCCAATTACGATCAACCCTCAAGTGTCCAATCACGATCAACCATCACGTGTCTAATCATGATCAACCGTCACGTGTCCAATCACGATCAACCGTCACGTGTCCAATCATGATCAACCCTCACATGTCTTATCATAATCAACCCTCATGTGTCCAATTACGATCAACCCTCACGTGTCCAATCATTATCAACCCTCATGTGTCCAATTACAATCAACCCTCACGTGTCCAATCACGATCAGCCCTCACCTGCCAAATCATGATCAACCCTCACGTTTCCAATTATGATCAACCCTCACGTGTCCAATTATGATCAACCCTCATTTGTCCAATTACAATCAACCCTCATGTATCCAATCACGAACAACCCTCACGTATCCAATCACGATCAAGCCTCATGTGACCAATCATGATCAACCCTCACGTGTCCAATCACGATCAACCCTCACGTGTCCAATCATTATCAACCCTCATGTGTCCAATAATGATCATCCCTCACGTGTCCAATCATAAACAACCCTCACATGTCCAATCACGATCAACCCTCACGTGTCCAATCATTATCAACCCTCACGTGTCCAATAATAATCATCCCTCACGTGTTCAATCATGATCAACCCTCACGTGTCCAATCACGATCAACCCTCACGTGTCCAATCATTATCAACCCTCATGTGTCCAATAATGATCAACCCTCACGTGTCCAATCATAAACAACCCTCACGTGTCCAATCACGATCAACCCTCACGTGTCCAATCACGATCAACCCTCACGTGTCCAATCATTATCAACCCCCCTGTGTCCAATAATGATCATCCCTCACGTGTCCAATTATGATCAACCCTCGCGTGTCCAATCATTATCAACCCTCACGTGTCCAATAATAATCATCCCTCACGTGTTCAATCATGATTATCCCTCACGTGTCCAATCACGATCAACCCTCACGTGTCCAATCACGATCAACCCACGATCAACCCCCTCCAATAATGATCATCCCTCACGTCCAATCACGATCAACCCCTGTGTCCAATAATGATCATCCCTCACCTGTCCAATTATGATCATCCCACGTCATGATCAACCCAATCATTATCAACCCTCATGTGTTCAATCAATCCCTCAAATCACGATCAACCCTCACGTGTCCAATCACGTGTCCAATCATAAACAACCCTCACGTGTCCAATCACGATCAACCCTCATGTGTCCAATCATGATCATCCCTCACGTGTCCAATCATGATCATCCCTCACCTGTCCAATTATGATCAATCACGTGTCCAATCATGATCATCCCTCACGTGTCCAATCACGATCAACCCCCCTGTGTCCAATAATGATCATCCCTCATGTGTCCAATTATGATCATCCCTCACGTGACCAATCACGATCAATCCTCACGTGTCCAATCATGATCAACCCTCACGTGTCCTGTATTATCAATTCAATTTTGTATGAAACCAGAAAACCAAAAGCTTTTGTGGACTCGATGCCTCCCCAAAGAGATCTTTAGCTAAGAGCAATGATACCAGCCAAAAGAATATCTAAGACACACATTGGATTTGCCTGAGTTATGGTGGAAAATGGAGCAGGGGAGGGAAATGATATAGACTAAGGCACCAGAGTGTTTCTTTAATTTTTGAGGGAAAGTTGCAGTATAATATTATGTAGCTCCTATTTACAATGTTGGGGTCATGCATACTTGTCTGTATCTCAATTTATATAAAAGAAGTTTACTTGTTTCTTACAAAAACAATTAAACCACTTCAGACCCGATAGCTTTACAATAATACCTAAACCTTTACCGGTGTATAAAAAAGCTTATGGGTCCTTTTTTTCTCAGTGAAACTAAGAATGGAAACAGTCTGTTTTTCTAGTAATGCATTTAATAGAAAATTCTCCTTGATTTCCTTTTTTTAATACATGAATGAAAAAAATTCTGGAACGAATTTGTGAAGAAAAAACATGGCAATATTTCATTTCAATTTCAAAATATAGCACTTTAAAGGTACAACACTGCCATAAAAAGAAAACAGCCTAAAGTTTAAGATCACAATCAAAACAATTGACATGTATGTTAATTTGTCTGTGTGACATCATAGGTGTTTCAAATTTACTGCTAGCTTTTCCTATATGGAGAAACTCTAAAATTTCTGCAACTTGTGAACCAAACATATTAATAAATTTATTTCAATTTGTTTAACTTTTTTTTTCTCTCGTCACATATGATTATTTGAATATTCCTTTAATTTTTTCAGATAAAGGAAATTGTTCTTAGATCTGCTTCTATTAGTCATCATTAGTTAGCAAAGATATTATCTATGGATTAAATATTTCATTAATTTCTGACCAAATATAAGATTGATTTATGAACAGAATCTTGTAAGAACAAGTACTGCATAGTAATTTTACATCAAGCTTCGCCCACTATGCATATTAATGATATAAAACCTGTAACAACATAGACATGTGCACAATACCTAATAACAGTAGCTTAGCTAGTATTGCATAAAACTGTCAAACGACTGCTTAATAATCACTTATTCAAAATTTTTATAATTAGCCCTGCCCACTCATTAATATGCATGATATCATTAACAAAGAATATCATGGTTCTTGTACTACATATAAGCATTCTGTATACAAATTATGACATGTCTGCAGTGTATGCTTCATGAGATCTTGTGAAAACAAGCATTTTATAGTAATTACACATCAAGCCCCGCCCACCATGCATAATAATGATATAAGACCTGCTAACAAGGTAGACATGTGCACAATACCTAATAACAGCAGTATAGCAAGTATTACATAAAACTGTCAAACGACTGCATAATAATCACTTATTCAAGATTTTTTTATTAGCCCCACCCACTCATTAATATGCACCAAAAATGATAGGATTATTGTACTACATATAAGCATTCTGTATACTAATTATGACATGTCTGCAGTGTACGCTTTATGAGATATTGTGAGAACAAGCATTTCATAGCAATTTCACATCAAGCTCTGCCCACTATGCATAATAATGAAATGAGATCTGCAAACAATGTAGACATATGCACAATACCTAATAACAGTAGCATAGCCAAGTATTGCATAAAACTGACAAACGGTTGCTAAATTATCACAAATTCAAGAATTTTAAATTTAGCCCCGCCCACTCATTAATATGTAAGATATCATCACCAAAACGACAGGGTTCTTGAACTCCATATAAGTATCCTATGTACTAAATATGACAAGTCTGCAGTGTATGGCTCATGAGATATCGTGAGAACAAGCTAGCCATCACACACACCCACACACACATGTTTGCACACACGCCAAAGTAACTGCAAAGGTTCCCGATGCCAATGGCATTTGGAACAAAAATCATTCATGAGAACTGTGCTATATGCTTGTAATAAATGCAGCAGTCTCTTCCCCCCCTCTACCCTCCGCACTCTACCCCTCATCAATGCCCTGATAAGTCACAGAGCACCATAAAAAATATTTTGAGGGGCAAAGTTGATTATTAAGACATTCCTAACAAATTTAGCACTACAACAATAGGACCTTTTTACACCTTAGTAATAATAATAATAATACATTTTTATATAGCGCATTATACCAAACGGTCTCAATGCGCTTTACACAAACAAATATAACATGAGAAAACCTTAAGATACATACAGTAAGAGAACAAAAAACCATACTTAAAAGATACAAGCAGGATAAAGTTACAAGGTCAATGAGAACTCATGAAAAGGTGTGTTTCAATACACTCTTAAAAATATCTAAAGTAGGGGCATTTCTGATGTAGATTGGGAGAATGTTCCAGAGTTTGGGGCTGCAGATTAAAAGAATGTTCACCGTAAGTCTTGGTGTTAATTTTTGGCGGCTTTAGGAGAATAGCACTGTTAGATCTGAGTGAGCGAGTTGGTAATTGTAAGGTGAGTAAGTTGGAAATATAATTAATATATAGAACCTGTCCAATATATAGGCCCCTCCCATATATAGGTCCCTCCCACATATAGGCACCTTCCAAATAACATAACATAATGGATAGCCCAAACTAACACCACCACAAAAGAACAAATACAGACAAAGACTTAGTAAAAAAAAAACTGATCACAAAGTTGAATTTGAAATTGTGAACAGAATTGCTAAACACCAACTCAGGCAAACCATTCCACTCATTAAGAACTTTTTGCGAAAAGCTAAAACACTGAATATCAATCCGTGAGAACTCTGGTCAATTTCAAACTGCTACCACGCGTCACATGAGGATTAGCTGAAGCATAAAGGACATAACAGGAAGTCCAAGCATCACTTCCAGATATGAAGTGAAATAATCGGAATCATATTGCCAGGTACTCTTCTCAACTCAAGCGTGATCAAACCAATACAGTAGAGGCCCGTTCTCATATATAGGCCCCTTCCCATATACAGGCTCCTTCCCATATATAGACCCCTTCCCATATATAGGCCCCTTCCCATATAAAGGCCCCTTCCCACCATCCACAACCCCAGACCCCTGACTATAAAGGCCTAAAACCTTCAAACTACTCTCAGCAGAATAATATATTTCAGTATAAATAGCTTTCTTTGCATACTGTACAATATCCATAAAGCAATACTTTGGCATTATTTTCATATTGCATTAATTAACAATTGAAGCAGTGATGGGCTCATATGGAGCAGTTTGCATTAGGATTGTCCGGAGCGAAGAAAAACATGGCGAGCAGGATAAAGTAGACAATGCACAGCATGCAACCTGGAAAAGAGAAAATCAACTTTAAATTTCAAAGCTTCAAATTTCATTCTTACACATTTCGTCTAAATCAAGCTACATTTTTTCCCCCCCCCCTCCCTCCATACTACTATTTTCTGCAGGTTTGACTTGAAGACTCTACTAAAGGAACTTAAGAAAGGCTACCTGTGGATTTTTTAATTGTTTTTTGCACCACTAGTCACACAACTTTTCATCTGTAAAAAAAACAATGGAGCTTATTGTTAAGAGATAGGTTTGCTAAGTGTACGTCAGGGCCAGATCATGTGGCAGAGGATTTATTTACATTTGGAAAAGATGTTTTTGCCATGGAGTAACTCAAGCTACAATTTTGTTGGACATTTTGTTAGTTTGTACTGCTTTTATTATTCAACATCCATACATCAGTAATAACAACATCCATACATCATTAATAACAACATCCATACATCATTAGTAACAACACTTTTTGTAGTGGTTCTTTGATCGCATTCTACTATTTTTAATTAGTCATTTTTATTTTTAGGACATTTGCATAATTTCCTTGACGTCCCCAGTGTCCTTTACCCTACCTTAATATCTCAACCCATCCCCTTCCTCCCCCACCCCATTCAAAATGTTATCCTTTTTAAATAAGGTTAATGCACAAAAAATTGCAACAGGGGGAGAGTGAGGAGATAAAATTGAGGATGGAAATAATTAAGAGTTACGACGTTATTGATATTAAGCTCTGACGCTGAACTGTTTTAACAGTTTAGTCCATAATTGTAGCCCTTCACAATAAGCTCCATACTTTGTTTTCAGAATATTGTGCAGAAAGAATATGTTTAATAAAATCAACAAGTTTCCTTGTGGTAGCAAGGTTTCTTAATTTCCTCCAGCAAGGTCTAAAAGTCATACTGCCTGAAATGACGGCATTTGCAGGGAAATTACTAAATACTTAAGTGATTTGAATTTAAAGTCTTTTCAACTGCATTTGGTAGTCTTAAAATCTTTCACACAGAACTTGACGATCCTGTTTGAGATTGGTAATTTTTTTATACATAATTTGGACATTAAGCAATTGTTTATCAACAATCACAGTTCATTCAACACTGCATGCAGTATAAAACACACCTTGTACCCCTATAAACCCCACTATTCACAATTAATCAACATACTTGCTGCATGTAGTGTGCCATAAATATTTAAACTGACATATGTAGATTTAAACCAATATATGACACTTGAATTTCATACAAAAACCTTTAGTGTTAGATTTCCCACAATCACTGAACAAGTAACCTGTATATGTAGAATTAAACTGTCATATGTTGATTAAATTATACATACCGTATTGACATAATAAGCGCCTACGAAAATAAAACTGCACCATTTTGTAATGCTAATTTTTCCTAATAAATGCACATACCAAAGGCTGCCATCATCCAATGCAAGTTCAGGGAATACTTGTAAATGGGCCCCTTTTGATAAGCCATACTTAATTACACAACTTTTAAAAACACTGACAGATCCAGGATTTTAAAACAGGAGACCATTGTACATATACATTAACAATTTCCAAACGCAAATGCAAAAAAAAAGAAAAAGAAAGGGAATATAGGCGTATAGACCATATTAAAGAAATGTAAAAAACATTTATTACCCATTAATGTTGGGATATGCTACAAGTGAAAGAAATTGTTGAGTGGACGCTTATTACGACAATTACAGTGTGTTGATTTCAGGACTCGTGGCACACTACAGGCGCAACATAAAGGTATGCTTTTAAGCAATTTCTCAAGTAACGCCCACTCACCTTGAAAATAGTCTGTCTTTCCATCCACGTAAATGTAGTTGATAATAATCACACTTAGAATCACTGACCATAAATGTAGATCAGAAAAGACCAGCTCAAAATGCAGATCCTATGAAATAAAGCAGAAAATGTAGCAGTTTCTGATGCAGAAATACACAAATGAGACATTAAAGGAATATTCCCGTGAATTTCCATCTTGAATTAAATATTATATCGACTACTGAAGAAACAAAATGGTGTAAAAACCAAGTTAATACCTTGAATTGATTGGATTTTAAAGATATCGTCAGTTTGACCTTGCAGTGTAAAATGTAATGTCATGACCTCGCAGTGTAAAATGTAATGCCATGACCTCGCAGTGTAAAATGTAATGTCATGACCTCGCAGTGTAAAATGTAATGCCATGACCTCGCAGTGTAAAATGTAATGTCAAGACCTCGCAGTGTAAATGTAATGTCATGACCTCCCAGTGTAAAATGTAATGTCATGACCTCGCAGTGTAAAATGTAATGTCATGACCTCGCAGTGTAAAATGTAATGTTATGACCTCGCAGTGTAAAATGTAATGTCCTGACCTCGCAGTGTAAAATGTAATGTCCTGACCTCGCAGTGTAAAATGTAATGTCATGACCTTGCAATGTAAAATGTAATGTCATGACCTCGCAGTGTAAAATGTAATGTCAAGACCTCGCAGTGTAAAATGTAATGTCAAGACCTCGCAGGGTAAAATGTAATGTCATGACCTCGCAGTGTAAAATGTAATGTCCTGACCTCGCAGTGTAAAATGTAATGTCATGACCTTGCAGTGTAAAATGTAATGTCATGACCTCGCAGTGTAAAATGTAATGTCATGACCTCGCAGTGTAAAATGTAATGTTATGACCTCGCAGTGTAAAATGTAATGTCATGACCTCGCAGTGTAAAATGTAATGTCAAGACCTCGCAATGTAAAATGTAATGTCATGACCTCGCAGTGTAAAATGTAATGTTATGACCTCACAGTGTAAAATGTAATGTCAAGACCTCGCAGTGTAAAATGTAATGTCATGACCTCGCAGTGTAAAATGTAATGTCATGACCTTGCAGTGTGAAATGTAATGTTATGACCTCGCAGTGTAAAATGTAATGTCATGACCTTGCAGTATAAAATGTAACGTTAAGAACGTAGATTTAAGAAAATTCTTATGTATTTCTATTAAACAAAAACATGTTTCTCTTTTATGTAGAGTGTAAGCAGATCAAACACTAAATGCTTCCAGCAATTTAGGAAGAAGCACTTAAGTTTCACAGAAATACACCAAAATTGTCTTCCATTGTGCCATGGATGATCGCAAGCAGTGGAGAATCTTTGTCGGCAGTGCCTGACTTCGCTCGATATGATGATGATGATGTCTTCCATTTGGCTTTATGACATCACACTGTACACTGTGAGGTCACTTTTCAGCACAATTTATTTATTTATTCATTCATTCATTCATTTATTTATCTATTTCAAATACATACATTCAAAAACAAAAGCATAATGATCAATGGTTGAACGTAATAATTAACTTGAACAATAAAAATGAGCTCTATGCATTGTATAGATGTGTAGCAAACAGAAGGACTGGGAATAAGTGATACAACGTTTTGGGCCCAACCCTTTAAAAAAAGTACAAATAATGAACGACAACGGAGGTAACAAGATAGACAAAGAAAGGCTGACACTAAAGGATTTGGAAGCAGGTAAGGAAGTAACGCAGGTGAGGAAGTAACGTTAAGTGGGGATTATAGAGTGCATGAGTAAGTCGGAAAAGAGGGTTTAAATGAAAGTAGCTAGAAAAGAAAGGATTTTTATGAGTAAATAGAGAGAACAAATTTTCAGCTTTCGTTTGAAGGAGTTTATAAAAGTTTTTAGATCGTTATTTGGGGAATTCCAGAGTTGAACACCAGAGATGTGTATTTGAGAGTGGGCGAGGGTAGTATGCGTGAAAGGCTGTAGTCAATTGTCTTTGAATCTGGTATTATAAGAATGGAATGAATTGCTAAGGCTAAAAAATGGATTAAAAGGTGGTGGTAGCAGGTTTGAAGAGAATTTGTACATAAATATGCAAAACTCATGGAAAAAAGATATTAACATGATTTTCCACCAAATAGTTTTTAAGAGTCGTTTATCACATATATGAAACATCACAGGAATATTCCTTTAAACTTGAATATCTCCTTCTCTTATGATTATAATCCACACTTTCTAACCTGAGAGCCTCTTCACAGTTCAATTGCTAGCAACCAGCTATTGTAACAACACACGGGTAATCTATACCTTCCAACCTGAGAGCCTCTTCACAGTTCAATTGCTAGCAACCAGCTATTTTTACACCTTACACAATAGGTCATTCATCTGGGGCTAAAGCCACAAACCTCCTTTGCAATGAGATGGAACAGATTAGTCCTTGGCTGACCCTAAAATATGCATATACCTGGAGGAGATTGTGCAATGCCCATGAATGATTGATGGACCATTCCTCCCAAAGAGGGTTATATCATCATGTCACCATTTTGTTTCTTTTCAAATCCCCTTTTAAACAAGATTAAAGGAATATTCCCAAAGATTTTCATTTTTTCATATATGATAGAGAAAATTTGTAGAAACAAAGTGGTGAAAAACTTAGTTGATATCTTATTCCGTTTAGAAGTTACTGTATAACAATTTAAAGAGTAGAAAAATGTTGTTAAAACACCTCGTACAGTGTATGTCCTTCAGCTTGGTGAAGTCATCAAGGATTCTCCAGCACGGTTCATATGTATTTCTTATAAATTTAATCACACTTTTTTTACATTATCAAACAGCATTTTTGGTTCATTATAGAGATAGGGTGGAATATATAATTTACAAAAAACATTTTGTTTTTTTTCTTGGTGTACATTACATTTTGAATGAGAAAAAAATCCAAATCATTTTAAAAGAAATACAAAAAACGTTTTGTTGAAACTGTCTCTATGACATCACAGATGTTGCCAATCAGTCACTTTTGTTTAAATTCAAAAATATTTTAAAATTTCATAACTTCTAAACAGAATAAGATATTAACATAGTTTTTTCACCACTTTGTTTCCAAACTTTTTCTTTATCATATATGAAACTAGGACGGTAAATACCGTCATGGCTTGCATGACCATGCAAATTGACACCCATATCATATGACCTGGCCAATTATAAAATGGCATTTTACACTAAGTCCCACATGGCATCCAATGTACCACATGGCATCCTACCCCATGTCCCATATGGCATCCCACCCCATGTCCCACAAGGCATCCCACCCCATGTCCCACATGGCATCCCACCCCATGTCCCACATGACATCCCATCCCATGTCCCACAGAGCATTTCACCATATCTCCCACATGGCATCCCACCCCATGTCTCACATGACATCCCATGTCCCACGTGGCATTCCACCATGTGTCCCACAGGGCATCCCATCCTATGACCCACATGGCATTCCACCCTATGTCCCACATGGATCCCATCCCATCCCATGTCGCAAATGACATCCCACCTCATGTCCCACATGACATCCCATGCCTTGTCCCACATGGCATTCCACCATATCTCCCACATAGCATTCCACCATGTCCCACATGGCATTCCACCGTATGTCCCACATGGATCCCATCCTACATGTATATCCCACATTATTCCAACTATATGTACCACATGACATCCCTCCCTATGTCCCACATGACATCCCTCCCTGTGTCCTGCATCAGTGGCTTCCCACCTGATGTTCCACATGGCATCCCACCATATGTTCCACATGGTATCCCGCCTAATGTCCCGATGACATCCTACTTTGTGTCCCACATGGCATCACATCCCATGTCCCCATGGCCTCCTACCCTGTGTCCCACATAGCCTCCTACCCTATGTCAATTCATATAATAACTTATATGCAATAAAGTTGCTGAATAATAAAAAAAGGTGGAGTCAAAATAATTATGCCTGATATAGACCTTGTTGTATGAAACATGGTATATAATATATCATATGTCACTCATGGCCCCCATCCATGTCCCACATGGCATCCCTCCCTATGTCCATATGCAGTCACATCCTGTCACACTCCCTGACTAAGCATACTAAACAAAAAAGTTTGGTCAGGTCATATACTGTAGCAACTTTATGCAAATGACCACAATAATAAAGGTGGAGTTTAATAATCATTCCTGATACAACTGTTGGAGCCCAAATATTTTGAAGAATTTTAGGGAATTTAAACCTCAAGTGCTACAAGAAAGACTTGAGGATCTCTGAAGAATATTGGAAAATAATATCAATTTACATGTATCTTCTAAAAAAATATCAAATCTTGTGTAGACTTTTTAAGGAAACTAATCTTCAATCCTGTCTTAATATCTCTGAAAAACTTTAACATTTTATAAGGAAATTCTAAGCTTCCATAAGGATATCTGAAGAAACTTTAACTTTTTCTAAGGAACTCTGAAGAAACTAACATTTTCTGAGGAATTCTCAAAAAAATTGGAACATTTCTGAGGAAATCTCAGGACAAATCTGTGGACGGCCGGACAGATGGATGGATGTAATCGCCATTACATAGGTTCACATAATGCTTCGCATGCGAATCAAAAATGAAAATCCATGGGAATATTCCTTTAACTTATTTGACCTTTGAACTAAATCCTTCACACATTTCAATTATTCACTAACAGTCATTTAGAAAGAGCAGTTGAATATAAACAACAAGTTTTGAATTTCCATCGTAACTTCAATCAAAATTTAGCACAGGAAATCAGTCGGATGATTTTCAGTGACTGAAATTTAGGACAGAAATTTGAAGAATTACATTATATATCTTTAGCTGCCATTTCCTTCCCAAATCATTAATTTTGAATTCATCAAAATTTCTTCACACTTTGCTTGGCCCTAACTTAGAAACTATTGGTGTTTCTATTGTAATTTAACCCTTAAAGCCTTGAAATTATTTCAATTTTGTCAACAAAAAAACACTTTTCAGAAATTAGTATTTTGTTCCTATAAAAAAGCAAATGCCACCATTAGAAATTTATATTTTCTGAGTTCATGTTCCTCTTTCCAACAAAATATGCCATGTGACCATATTGTGTATGAAATTTGCATATTAGCTAATTACAGATGCATAAAAGCAGAAAAATATAGAAACTGCCGATGCATATACTTTTTATGATATATTTCCACTTTATTCTTTTATTAATAATCAGGAGACTTTCCTGAACACTTTTCATATAAACATTGTTATGATCGGATGACAAGAAAATACAATACAAGCACTAAAAGAAGAGCACAAATTAATGTTATGTTGCATATTCATATATCATTAGGCCTAGCCTTACAATATTGCCATACATAATACGTGTTAGGCAAGATCCCAAATAGAGTATTTTCCAATTCAGGCTTAAACCAGAGTAAAGATTCCTTCTCACAAGGTTCTTGAATGTCCTCCTCCTTTTCATCTGAATGGGACGGCTCAATGAAACACTCATTTAGCCGGTCAAGTTCAGCTGGTCAAGTTCAGCCAGGGCTTCTTCTGGCGAAAACATTCCCTTTGCCATAATGAAATTATGAATGTAAACAATGCATGAGATCTTTGATGCTGTCGGGATTGAGGGTGCTACATGTATGTCAGTCAATTTATGCTCATTAGATTCGTATTAAAATTTATGTTGTTTTATATGTAGACACTTTTTTGTTTTCATTTTTTGTTTTTAAGATATGTTTTCTCGAATAAAAATTGTACAAATTTGACTAAAAACCTAAAATTTCAGCATTTTCTATCAAATTTTTGTCAAAATATGTCATTACAAGCCCCAATCTAAATTAGATATTAGTCAGATATGAATTTTATCTCTCAGAGAATGTAAACAACTATTACGTTTCATAGTAGCAAACTAAAGCTACATCAATTTGAAAATGCCTACGTAAAATCGTCCACCCAGTGGATGCATCAGGGTCTAAGGGTTAAAGACATTTCTGTTCAAAGCTTGAAGATCTTCCTTGAGAAATATACATCTCTACCTGTACATATCAGGGCCATAATTCCCAGGGAGAAATGACCCCCCCCCCCTTCCCCACACCCATTAGCTGTGGCTCTCCTTAAAATTCTGTTCCAGCCAGTCCAAACCACAAACCTAAATATTGTGACTAATATAACCAATTATCCTCCCTAAAATAAGCCTCTTGCTAAATGATTGACAGTTCATATGGCATGCATGTAATGAAACGCCTTGTTTAACTAAAAGGTCAGCTAGGGTTATCAAAGAAAACAATGGTTCCCTTATTGCCAGAACTAGTTACAACTACTGTGTAAACTTTTATGAACTGTATTTACTGTGTGCAATTATCTTTGGACACGTGGGTGTAATTTGAGTAACTGGTGTCTGGAATATTATCAGCGAGTGGAACCTGAGCTTAATTGCTTTTGGTTTCAAAATAAGGAAGAGAAGAAAAGATAGAAAAGTGATAGAGAAATGTCTGGCCCAATCTGCTTAACTTTGACATCGGGTCTGAGTGTTTATCTTTTTAAGGACAGGACCAGCTAATGCTTACTTTCTGGATGAGAATTACAGCCCTAGTACATATACCCTCAACAATGTTTGATGAGAGCTTTTACTATTTATGTGTTTTATAGCAATCTAGTTGACTTATCTCTGTGTGCATCACTAGTTCATAAACAAAGAATATCAACAGGGATTTTCCCAACAGGGCTGCTACCCTCCCGATGGGGGGCTAAACCTTTTCACCCAAAATGACTATGACACATATTTCTTACTGAAAATCCTGAAAGGGTGGTGGGGGGAAGGAGCTAGAGGTCCCTGACATGGGATGTATCCCCTTGCCCCCTGCAGGCTTCACCCCCTGAATATTCATAAATGGTTTCTGAGCACTTAATTATCTCTTTGTTCCTTTCTCACAAATGATGAAACATTTTACCGCTTAACTGATACTTACAAATTTCAGATTGATGAAGATAAGAATCGGTATTTGTAAAAGGCACACTTGCACTGCTACAGAACTTCCAACTTCAAGGCTGAAAGACAAAATGAATGATATGAAAGTGACAACAAGGTGACAAGAACAGTGGTAAAATCCTAGTATAGCTGTACAATATTTGCAAAATGAGCTTCTTTTAGTACATTTTTTTTCTGGATTTTTCCAGAACTTTTTCCGATATATTTACCTTTCATAATAAATAACTTGGGATATTAAATTTTAATCTATTTAACCAACCAGAGTGACTGGAGAAAACATCAATTCAAAATCCAAATGCATCCTTTGCCCTGAGATTATGCAGATGATCTGGTCCTGTAAGCTAAATCCATCTGAGCCATTAGACTCATAAGGCCGGTGCTTATCCCTGAGTTTTCATGGGGCAAACAGATGAGAGCATATGACTCCCCCTGGAGGAGACACCAGTCTAAGCAAATTAACCCCACAGCAGTGCTGGTACTCATTTTACAGCGAGTGGACTGGAGCAAGTACATTACATTGCAGTACTCACAATGGGAGTCAAAATCGATACTTTTTGCATAAGAGCAAGACTCCTTAATTACTGAGAAACTGCACATGATCTAGTCCTGTACTAATTTAATTTTCCCAAACCTGGTTCTCATAATAAGCTCTTTTGTTTGTTTACAGATAATAATTATTGTGAAAATCTTAAAATCACTGAGTGCTCTGTGGTGGACTTGAAGATAGGACTGAAAATTTGAAGCAAGATTTAAACCTAAAGTTAGTTCAACTCCATCAAGCCTCAGGGACTTATAAAGCCAGTGTTTATACCTGGTTTCCATGGTGCTAAGAGAGTACTTGGCACCCCTGGATGGGACACCAGTACATAGCAGGTTAACTCCACAGCCAAAACATTTTACAGTTTAGTAAACTGGAGCAAATGGAATAAAGTATCTTGCTCAAGGACACAGCACAGCGCCCTGGCTGAGATTCGATCGTGGTATTTTTTGAGTACGAGACAGGGACACCCTAACCACTGGGGTACTGCACTCCCTAATGTTAGAAACCATCTAGAAAATCATATCAAATCCTTCAATTTCAATTCTTCACCAACCGTTTTCAATCCTTTTCCTTCATCTTTATTTGAATGGAGGCAGTTGAATATTACCATGAGTTTTTTAATCTGCGTCATATCTTAGCAGGAAATAACAGTCTGATATCAAATTTTCAGTGACAGAAATTTAAACAATTACATTTAAATATTTTGAGCTGTCCTCTTTCATACCTAACAAAGTTTGCATTCATTAAATCAAACGAAAGGTTTTGAGGTTCTGATGCATATTATGAATTTAAGTTTAAGCTATTGTATAATAAATGTTACTGCACACTGGGCTCAAAATAACAATGACAACCAAATAACCCACAGTACTCACAAGAATGGAATTTCACAATTAATTAAATTCAACCATTTTCATCCTATTAACAGGTATACACTTGCTAATAACATAATTGTTTCAAATATGAAACAAAACAAACTTGTGGTTGTTAAAATATAAGCATTTTAAGATTTGATTTTATGCCTTAATTGTCTATTCATTAATATGCATGGCATTGCCGCCAAAAACAATTAGGGCACATCTGCAGTCCATGAGCAATCTGTGTACCACTATGACCTGAATCCCATGTATTGTTCTTGAAATACTGTGCTTACAAGCTCTCTTCAACAAAATCATGCTAAGCATATTAATGAAATTTGACACTTTTGTATCATAAACATATACACACTAAGTAACAACATAACTACACCACATATGAAACAAAACAGATATGTGGTTGTTAAAATATGAACATTTCAAGATTTTAACATTAACCTCGGCCTACTCATTAATATGCCCAACATTACCACCTTAAACAAAAGCGCACATCTACGGACTATGGGCTATCTGTGTACATATATGGACTGTATCCCATGTATCGTTCTTAAGATACTGTGTTTACAAGCTCTTTCAACAAACTCATGTTAAGCCCCGCCCACTATGCATATTAATGAAATCCAATGTTTTTACGTCATAAACATGTACATACCAGCTAACATCATAATTAGACGAAATATGAAACAAAACAGATACGCGGTTGCCAAAAAATGAGCATTTCAAAACTTTTACAATAAGCCCCACCTACTCATTAATATGCATGACATCTACACCAAAAAAAATGGCACATCTACAGAACATGGGCTGTATCTCTGTACAACATATGACATGAATCCAATGTATCATTCTTAAGACTCCGTTTACAACCTATTTGCAAGAAAATCATGCTAAGCCCCGCCCACTATGCATATTAATGAAATTTAATATTTATACATATACTATGAACATGTACACACTAGCTAACTTCATAACTGTAATAAATATGAAACAAAACTGATATGCGCTTGTTAAAATATGAGATTTTTACATTAAGCCCTGCCTACTCATTAATATGCATGACATCACCAAAACACATTAGGGCACATCTACGGGCAATTGGCTATCTGTGTACCATATATGACAAGAATCCACTATACCGTTCTTGAGATATCGTGTTGTCAGTGTCACACACATACACACCCACACCTACTAAGACCAAACATTCTTCAAATTTTGATTCTCAGAAACTACAAGTGCTTTTGATATACCTTCATTTGAATTCTTCTAACCAAAATTTAAAGCTCTGGGGAACATAAAACCTCTACCTGTTCATACACCTTCAAAACCATGAATATACATGAACTAAATGTACTCACCTCAGATTGATTCATAAAAACATACATGAACAACTCACCTCAGATTAATTTATGAATATACATGAACTACTCACCTCAGATTAATTCATGAATATACATGAACTACTCGCCTCAGATTAATTTATGAATATACATGAACTACTCACCTCAGATTAATTCATGAATATACATGAACTACTCGCCTCAGATTTAATCTGGAATATACATGAGCTACTCACCTCAGATTAATTCATGAATATACATGAACTACTCACCTCAGATTAATTCATGAATATACATGAACTACTCACCTCAGATTAATTTGTGAATATACATGAACTACTCACCTCAGATTAATTCATGAATATACATGAACTACTCGCCTCAGATTTAATCTGGAATATACATGAGCTACTCACCTCAGATTGAGCCATGAATATACATAAACTACTCACCTCAGATTGATGTTGTTTTTAAGAGCAAACTGGATGCCGTTGATGATTTCAGGTATCTCTGGTACTACTGCTATTACTGTAACCCCCATGAAAGTCTAGAGAAGGACAACAAAATATCTAGTTTATTGCATCCACTCACATAATAAGTTTACGAACAGAGGTAACATTTAAGGTTTGATGGGATCTAGAGGCAATGTGATTACTTTAGTAATTCGACCAATCAACTGAGGCAATGTGATTACTTCAGAAATTCTACCAATCAACTGAGGCAATGTGATTACTTCAGTAATTCGACCAATCAACTGAGGCAATGTGATTACTTCAGTAATTCTATCAATCAACTGAGGCAATGTGATTACTTCAGTAATTCTATCAATCAACTGAGGCAATGTGATTACTTCAGTAATTCTATCAATCAACTGAGGCAATGTGATTACTTCAGTAATTCGACCAATCAACTGAGGCAATGTGATTACTTCAGTAATTCTATCAATCAACTGAGGCAATGTGATTACTTCAGTAATTCTATCAATCAACTGAGGCAATGTGATTACTTCAGTAATTCTATCAATCAACTGAGGCAATGTGATTACTTCAGTAATTCGACCAATCAACTGAGGCAATGTGATTACTTCAGTAATTCTATCAATCAACTGAGGTAATGTGATTACTTCAGTAATTCTATCAATCAACTGAGGCATGTGATTACTTCAGTAATTCGACCAATCAACTGAGGCAATGTGATTACTTCAGTAATTCTACCAATCAACTGAGGCAATGTGATTACTTCAGTAATTCTATCAATCAACTGAGGCAATGTGATTACTTCAGTAATTCTATCAATCAACTGAGGCAATGTGATTACTTTAGTAATTCGACCAATCAACTGAGGCAATGTGATTACTTCAGTAATTCTATCAATCAACTGAGGCAATGTGATTACTTTAGTAATTCGACCAATCAACTGAGGTAATGTGATTACTTCAGTAATTCTATCAATCAACTGAGGCATGTGATTACTTCAGTAATTCGACCAATCAACTGAGGCAATGTGATTACTTCAGTAATTCTATCAATCAACTGAGGCAATGTGATTACTTCAGTAATTCTATCAATCAACTGAGGCAATGTGATTACTTTAGTAATTCGACCAATCAACTGAGGCAATGTGATTACTTCAGTAATTCTACCAATCAACTGAGGCAATGTGATTACTTCAGTAATTCGACCAATCAACTGAGGCAATGTGATTACTTCAGTAATTCGACCAAATAACTGAGGCAATGTGATTACTTCAGTAATTCTATCAATCAACTGAGGCAATGTGATTACTTCAGTAATTCGACCAATCAACTGAGGCAATGTGATTACTTCAGTAATTCGACCAATCAACTGAGGCAATGTGATTACTTCAGTAATTCTATCAATCAACTGAGGCAATGTGATTACTTCAGTAATTCGACCAATCAACTGAGGCAATGTGATTACTTCAGTAATTCTACCAATCAACTGAGGCAATGTGATTACTTTAGTAATTCGACCAATCAACTGAGGCAATGTGATTACATCAGTAATTCGACCAATCAACTGAGACAATGTGATTACTTCAGTAATTCTACCAATCAACTGAGGCAATGTGACAACTTCAATAATTCAACCAATCAACTGCTGGGGGAATGTTCTCTTTGTAACCACACCCATCAGCTGCAATTACTCAAGCAAAAGTCATAAGCAAAAATGCATGAACCTTTATGTATAAGGCACGTATGATGAGCGCCAAAAACATTTTTTTTCAAACGCTTGGTCACATACCGTGCGTGAATTGTGAAAACAGGCAATAATCCCCCAGTATTCGATTGGTCGATAAGATTCCCACAGTATATGATAACAGCAGTCCATTTTGGAGACATGAATTACGGCCATGTGACATTATTTAAATAAATTTACTGGAATTAGTTTTGAAATGATTTTTGCCCTCATATCGCAATTTGTAGAAAGACAGACCAGTTTCTCCAAGAGGCAAAATTGTGTGATTCAGAAAATACATTATTTGTCCATTCACCAACAGCATTTGCTTGGGGAAAATATTTCACCCAATTTCGTTGGGTTGCTCTGAGCCGCCTGGATACAACAAGGACACAAGAAGTATAAGAACCAGTATTATTATAGCTGTCCAGCCCCCGGGTATGGAGCTCCCCCGAAGTTAATGGAAGTTTCTTAACCTGTTCCGCACTGATGAGGGGCCATGCCATAGCAGCCTTTACAGTGGGGACATTCCAGATCCCCACTTTCCGACTGTGGCAAACCCCAGATGATGCATCACATTATGGAGAACTGCTCAATCTCTTGTCTTTAAGAAAGACATCGCTTTCCTTCACCAGACTGAGGACATGGCCATCAACTGGCTTACGAACTTTACTAAGAAATCGCCAGCATCATCGTCATCACCATCATCACCACTATAGCCATGGGCATATTAAGTGATCAAGTTCTTTAGCTACAAACCTTTGAGAGAGTCATTTCTTCCCTTTTGCCCTGTGAAATGGAGGGCACTTCTCGACCCTGTTTCCCCTGTGTGGTATAGGGTATAGGAAGCACTCTGCCCCAGTTTCCCCCATGGTAAAGGCATCCTTGGTTGATTTACAGAAAAAGTTTCAGCATAAATTCTTTAAGCAAGATGAATTTAGTTTTACCTCTGAAAAATTTGAACTTTTAAGGACTGGCTCAAGATTCTGCACGATCAGTTCCGCGCAGAGAGACATAGCACCTATTGAAACAATAAGAATAATGATGCTCTTGATGCGCCCCACAGCACCACCGGCTTCTGATGACCCTCATTGCTTTCCCCTGCTTCACCTACAAAACGAAAATATGACAACGGCTGGTTTGGTCAGTGTAACAAAACAAAAATATGACAACGGCTGGTTTAGTCAGTGTAACAAAACGAAAATATTACAACGGCTGGTTTGGTCAGTGTAACAAAACAAAAATATGACAACGGCTGGTTTGGTCAGTGTAACAAAACAAAAATATGACAACGGCTGGTTTGGTCAGTGTAACAAAACGAAAATATGACAACGGCTGGTTTGGTCAGTGTAAGGCTTGGTTTTAAAGGAATATTCCCGTGAATTTTCAATTTCATATATATATGATAGTCCATAAAACCATGTTGATATCTTTTTCTATTTAGGAGTTATTGCATTTTAAAGGTCGAGCGAGTGTCTTAAAAAGTGACCTCACAGTGTACAGTGTGATGTCATACAGGCAAATCCAAAATACTTTTGGTGTTTTTTTTCCTTTGAAAATTAATTGCTTCTTCAATGCAAGCATTTTTTCCTATTTATTGAGATGGGGTATAACATACACTTTATAAGAAGATGCTTTGCCCATCTGCTCATGAAGCTTGTACTCTAGGTAAAAGAAAAACATTTTTTTGTCTTATAGAAATACATAAGAAGTGTCTTAAATCTGCCTTTATGACATCACATTGACATTGCGACATCACACTGATGAAATCTTTCAAATGTATTAACTCTAAAACAGAAAAAAGATATCAACATGCTTTTTACACCAATTTCTTTCTTAGAAGTCCTCTATCATATAAATGATATAAACCATGTAAAATCAAAATTCACCAGAATAATCCTTTATTAACCCTTACTCTACCATGCTCTGATATTATCACCGTTTTTGGTTCCCCATCTTTGACTCCGCCTCCCGAGCGCGTTTTCAAAAAAGTGCTGGTAGAGTAAGGGTTAAGGAACCCGCGACAAGTGTACCAACTCAAAAATATATGCAGCATGATCCCGGTGGGCGGCCCTGTGGGTCACTGAAGTGGAACGAGCCTGGCTCTGTTGCTTGGAAGACAGAGGACCCTTCAATAATCAGCCCCTGATTAACCCTTACTCTACCATGCGCTGATATTATCGCCGTTTTGGGTTCCCCATTTTGACTCCGCCTCCCGAGCGCATTTTCCAAAAAGTGCTGATAGAGTTAAGAGTTAACGGCCCAAAGAGCCTTTTTCAGTATATTCAATAAAGCCACCCAAAGCCAGTTGTGGAGCACTGGTTGGTCATTGGTGCCGCACCTCAACAGCATTTGTCAAATTGTGCCAGAGAGATTTACATTTAATTAAAATTTAATGAATGGTGGAGATGTGCAAGTTTGGTGGAAGAGCACATGTTACATGTACCCGACAAAGGACATTTAGTGCCAGAGAGATTACACAACGTCAAAACAAAATTGAAATAATAAATGGTCTAATCTAACAGATGGTAAACTAACAGGTGTCAAAACAAGCAGGTAGTATAGTTGTTGCATATTTGGTCTGTTAGATTGTTCTTTTTTAGATTGGTCAACTTTACCACTACTACACAGGAGGTGGCGATATACTACTCTGAGAAATAAAGGATTAATTAAGTCTGGGGTCAATTAGGGTTCCACTTATGTAGAAATATACGGGGGGGGGGAATGCCATATTCCATAAAAAATTACAAGATTTCATGAAATATAGAAAAATGTACAAAAATATAAGAAATATGACCCAAATGCATGAAAAATATAGGAGGGAATTTTTTTTATAGAAAAATATAGAAAAAATAGGAAATATACTGTAGGAGTCAGTGAGAGGCCTGAAATGGATACAAATTCAGGATACTATGGAGGTCGCCATTTTAGCTGACAAGTCACGTCACTTGGTCGCTTCCGGTATGGTCAGACTTGGAGGAGCAGGTATTATGTCCATTCTCTTTGGTTTGGATCTTTTCTTCCATCAGGTATAAATAACAAAAGGCTGTTTTCCCTTTTATTCTCCATGTTTTTGCAGTCATATGCTTGACATTCAGGTAAACTACAGAAGCTGGTTTTTTCTTACTTCGCTGCAAAAGAACAGTTACTTTGCAAAATGAACTGGGCACTTTGCGCTTATGATAAGCTGAATCTAGTCAGCAGAATTGTCATTCTTTTGACAGCATAGGGACAATGGTGGTCCCCATGTAAGTTTCTGTTGACTGAATTATTGTTTTCATTCATCAAAATGAAATTCTTAAAATGCTTTTTGAAAATGCAAAAGTTGGTAATATGAATAACTTATATTATAGTATTATTACTTCTATTACATGTAACTCTAAAAGGGAAAGAAAAACAGACTTTAAGTTTCCTAATAGTGCTGTTGATTTGCAATAAATCTACTGAACGTTTAATCGCGAAAATTTGCAAGGGTTAGTGATTAATCGCAACCAAGCTTCACCCAAAATCGTTCAAAAAAAAAAAAATATATAAAAATTAATGGAACTGGTCCATTTCCCACACTAACATAACATGCATTTTCGGACCACAAATAGGCCAAGATTCTCACCAAATCCAATCATGTCTTAAAATTACCCGTTAGGCTGATAAAACTACCTGCAAATAAAGATCCTTGCTTCAGATAACATTCAAAAAGGTGTAGAGAAAAAAAAAATTAAAAGAAATGTTGCCAATTTCTAGCAGTCAAGTTCCACCTGGTCTTTCACAAAATGATTTATAGACAGACCGTACCCCAGTACAACATTAGCTAAGGCCTGTAAAATCAGTTTTTAGTTCTTAAAGTTCAAGTGCACCAACAATTTCAGTTGAATTTAGTTGTGGCCATGATCGTGCAGTACAAAGATATAAACGATTGATAATAAAGGAAGTGAAGGAATTTGCTTGATTTTTAATGCCATTTTAAGCACAGAGAGGTTTATTTTCATTTTATAGCTCAAACCTTTTAGGTGATTTTCTGAGTATTTTACTATGTTTTACAGTGTTGCTAATTGTCACTGTTCACTAGGCCACCCATATAGTATTTTGGTGATTAATCGCTTCAAAGTTTTACTAAACATTTTTGAATTGTTGCGAGCGATTAGCGATTAATTGCTAATCGTCAACAGCAGTATTGTCTATAATCTAAGGAACTTCACTTCAGGCATGCAAGAAGCAAATAAGAATAAAATATAGGATCTTGGAGTCTTTTCTTGGTATTCATTGTTTTTAGTGAGTTACCTCTTTCCTGGTTACCCAACGCCTCAAACCAAGGTCCTTGCTGTTTTAATACTTCATGGTACAAGACTAAACACCAAAATAATCCTAAAGTTTACAATATCTAGGAGGTAAAATTAAAAGTTAAATCCATCCGAGCTATTTGGCTCGTAGGATCGATGCTTATTCCCGGTTTCCATGGCGCAAGCGGATGAGAGCATATGACTTCCCCTGGATAGGATGCCAGTCCATCGCAGGTCAACTCCCAGCAGTGCTGGTACTTCTTTTTTCACAGCAGAGTGGACTGAAGCAAAAGAGTAAAGTATCTTGCTCAAGAACACAATGCAGCTCTCGCGACAGGAATCAAACCTGGTACCTTTCGCAAACAAACAAGACTCCTTAACACTGAGTCACTGCATCTCTTAATATCTAAAATCTACATCAATCCAAACCATTATAGGCTCATAAAGTCCAGTGCTCATCCCTGGTTACCATGGCGCAAGCAGATGAGAGTACATGACTCCCCCTAGCCAGTCCATTGCAGATTAGCTTTCCAGCAGTGCTGGTACTTATTTTCACAGCTGAGTGGACTGAAGCAAGTAGAGTAAAGTGTTTTGCTTGAGGACACAATGCAGTGCTCACGTCAGGAATTAAACCCGGTACCTTTCGATTACGAGCAAGACTCCTTAACAACTGAGCCACTACATGACTCCTTAACCACTGAGCCACTGCATGACTCCTTAACCACTGAGCCACTGCATGACTCCTTAACCACTGAGCCACTGCATGACTCCTTAACCACTGAGCCACTGCATGACTCCTTAACCACTGCATGACTCCTTAACCACTGAGCCACTGCATGACTCCTTAACAACTGAGCCACTGCATGACTCCTTAACAACTAAGCCACTGCATGACTCCTTAACCACTGAGCCACTACATGACTCCTTAACAACTGAGCCACTGCATGACTCCTTAACAACTGAGCCACAGCATGACTCCTTAACCACTGAGCCACTACATGACTCCCTAACCACTGAGCCACTGCACCTCTAGAAGAGCACGACATAAATATCCTTACCTAACTCTCCTTCCCTAAAATGATCCTCCAGGACTTGTGCGTGGGTCAAGAGGGTGTAGATGAGACCCACCACGTAGGCAAGGGGTAACAGACAGGCGATGAATATGACCAGGGGCTTTACTTCTTTGTTGTAAATATTTCCACCGTCTGCAGTGTTCTGTGAATGAAGACAAAAGAGGTATCTCTCAAAAGAGGTATCTCTCAAAAGAGGTATCTCTCATAAGAGGAATCTCTTAAAAGAGGAATCTCTTAAAAGAGGTATCTCTCACAAGAGGTATCTCTCACAAGAGGTATCTCTCAAAAGAGGTATCTCTCAAAAGAGGTATCTCTCAAAAGAGGTATCTCTCAAAAGAGGTATCTCTCAAAAAAGGTCTCTCAAAAGAGGTATCTCTCAAAAGAGGTATCTCTCAAAAGAAGTATCTCTCACAAGAGGTATCTCTCAAAAGAGGTATCTCTCAAAAGAGGTATCTCTTAAAAGAGGTATCTCTCAAAAGTGGTATTTCTCAAAAGAGATATCTCTCAAAAGAAGTATCTGTCAAAAGAGGTATCTGTCAAAAGAGGTATCTCTCAAAAGAGGTAATTCTCATGTCTTTCTTGGAATTTTTCCAACTGGTCCCAACTGGGAATTTTTCGGGCTGGAATTTCAGAGAATCCCAACTTGGATAATTTGTCCAAGTTGGAAATACCATATTTGACGTAATATGCGCCCCTGCTCTAATAAGTGCTACTGTGCTAATAAGCATCCCTGCTCTAATAAGCGCCCCTGCTCTAATAAGTGCCCATGCTCTAATAAGTGCCACTGCTCTAATAAGCACCCATGCTCTAGTAAGCGCCCCTGCTCTAATAAGCATCCTGCTCAAGTAAGCACCCTTGCTCTATTAGGCACCCCTACACTAATTAGCATCCCTGCTCTAATAAATGCCCCTGCTCTAATAAGCGTCCCTCTTCTAATAAGCACCCCTGCTCTAATAATCATCCCTGCTCTGATAAGCGACCCTACTCTAATAAGCGTCTCTGCGCTAATTAGTGCCCCTGCTCTAATAAGCGCAGCTATTCTATTAAGCATCCACGCTCTAATAAGCGCTACTACACTGATAAGCGTCCCTGCTCTAATAAGCGTCCCTGCTTTAATAAGCGTCCCTGCTCTAATAAGCGTCTCTGCTCTAATAAGCGCAGCTATTCTATTAACCATCCACGCTCTAATAAGCGCCACTACACTCATAAGCGTCCCTGCTCTAATAAGCGTCTCTGCTCCAATAAGTGCACCTGCTCTAATAAGCACCCCTACTCTAATACGTGCCCATGCTCTAATAAGCGTCCCTGCTCTAATAAGCGTCCCTGCTCCAATAAGTGCCCCTGCCCTAATAAGCGCCCCTGCTCTAATAAGTGTCCACCCAACATTCTTTGACTGATGACATATCCCAACATCAATAACTAATGACTGCTCTTAACATGTATATGTGATTATGTTCCATACTTTTTTGGAAACTTTCACTGTTGATATGGGGAGGAGAAATGTGTGGTATTTACTTAGCGTAGGGCTGTATTTCTCTTCGTTTCACCAAATTTGCACTGTATGTGACTCCTAGGCATGGGCGCATATTAAGAAGAAATTTTGCGCCTTAAAAGTGTTGCAATTTTATTTTCGTAAATGCCCCAGGCACTTATTACGTCGAATACAGTACATTCAATCCCACTTAAACCCAGTTCATCCCACTTGGGAATTTGTTTAATCAAAGTTGGCACCAGTTTATCCCAGTTGGGAATATTCAATCCAAGTTGGGACCACTTCATCCCAGTTGGGAATCCCAATTAATTTCAACTGGAATTTTCCTCTGGGAAGGACAACTCCCACAGGTTTATACAGTATTTGCTAAAATGTAAAAAAATAAATGTCGTGGGCAGTTGGGTAGGAGTCCGCTTACCAAAAGTAGGAGGGGGAGGGGCTTCTGGGGGCAAAGACACAAAATAAAATTTATCTGGTGACATGATTGCAGGTTTATTAGAGGATCTGATCATCTGCTCCAGTTAATGATCCTACCCTTGCAATATCATACAATCATGCTGAGATACAAAACAAGTGGGGCAAATGCCCCCCTTGCATGCCCAAAATCTGTCTATGCTCTTGCATGTGGATTTGTCAAACCTTGCATTCATCAGTTGGTTTGGTTTGTTGATGTTTAACGGCACCGCGACAGTCAGAGTCAAATGTGCCAAGAGGGTGTTAAGAAATAATGGTGCAAGAGTAAGAATAGTGAGAAGATGGAAGGTTTTTTAAAGAGATAAACGGGAAAAGCTGAATGAGGGAGAAAAAGTTAGGTGAAAAGAAAGGGGTGTGTAAGGTTAGGTGTAGAAAGGGTTAGGTGAAAAGAAAGGGGTGTGTAAGGTTAAGTGTAGAAAGGGAGGAGATTATATGTGGTGGAAGAGGTTGTTGTTGCGGAGGAAGTTGATGTTTGAGGAAGAATTGTTTTCAAATAGGTCCCAGATTGAGGATAGTGAGGAGAGAAGAGATCTGGAGTTCTGGTATAAGGGACAGGTTACAAAAATATGCTTGATGGAGAGATCAATGTTGCAAGTGGGGCAGAGAGGGGCAGGAGAGCCGGATAAGAGATGGGAGTGAGTAAGAGAGGAGTGGCCAATGCGAATGTGGGCTAATACATTCATCAGTAATGTGCTAAAAGTAAAATGACTTATATAAATCATCGTATGACTTACCAGTGTTAGGAAGCAGCCCGAGCATAGGACGGAGTTAAAGGTCATATTGTCTGTAATATTGGCGACGGCGCAGTGCTGTAGAAAAAAGGGAAATATTTCTTATCAAAATTATGAACAATAAAGTCATTGCATGGTTGTAAATTTTAAAGGTCCTTGGTAGCATAAAGTAGACATTTGGGCAAAAATTCCATCCAACTGATTCAGAAAATGGTCATTATTTTGGAATTTAAATTATTGGGCCTACCTATCAAAAATATTGGCATATGTGTGATGATAGGACACATAATATTAATATAAATATACATTTAATCACAATCTAAAAACAATATTATGCCACAGTTGGTTTGTTTCTATAGTTGGTTAACTGATGACATCGCAAGTTTGCATATTTTCTTGAAAAATGACAGACTTGAAAATGAAAAATTCTGTAAATAACAAACTTCTTGTCAATTTTAATGTGAGTTTTGGCAATGTTTTAAATGAATTTTGATCAAATTAAAAAAATTTGAAGTCAATCAAATTCTATTCAATTTTGATGTGAGTGTAGATATTTTTCATTAATTTTGATCAAATTTTAAACGCTTAAGTATGGTCAAATTCTCTTCAATGTTTATGTTAGTTTGGGTATTTTTCATTATTTTCCCCTTATTTGTTCTACAGATTAGCATCTCCTAGGTGAAAGGTATACTTACAGCACACACATGACCACCGTACACTTTTGAAAAAACTGTCGGAGTGTACGCTCCAGCGACAGATATGAACAGCAAAGTAGAGCTCACGGACGCAGATCGAATGTTGACCGCTTGTTCTTTGTGTTTCAATCCACCAATCACCATGCATATCCCCTGGAAAATGAATCATGGAATGATCTGATTAGATAAAAGGGAAAAGTAGCCCTGCTAATACACTAGAAGCACTCTACTGTGGTTTACCATTTGAAAAAAATTGTTCCTGCTAATACACTAGAAGCACTCTACTGTGGTTTACCATTTGAAAAAAATTGTTTAAAGTTTGTTTGGTGAGAATTACCATCATGACTACGATGGTCAAATTGTCCCCGTGAGGTTAGATTATGTCAGAGATGAAAAGAGAATAGAGAAGTCGGGTTGAGTGAAGTAGGTAGGTAGAGTGCAGTAGGTAGGTAGAGTGCAGTAGGTAGGTAGAGTGCAGTAGGTAGGTAGAGTGCAGTAGGTAGGTAGAGTGCAGTAGGTAGGTAGAGTGCAGTAGGTAGGTAGAGTGCAGTAGGTAGGTAGAGTGCAGTAGGTGGTGAGTGCAGTAGGTGGGTAGAGTGCAGTAGGTGGGTGAGTGCAGTAGGTGGGTGGAGTGCAGTGGGTGGGTGGAGTGCAGTGGGTGGGTGGAGTGCAGTGGGTGGTAGAGTGCAGTAGGTAGGTAGAGTGCAGTAGGTAGGTAGAGTGCAGTAGGTAGGTAGAGTGCAGTAGGTAGGTAGAGTGCAGTAGGTAGGTAGAGTGCAGTAGGTAGGTAGAGTGCAGTAGGTAGGTAGAGTGCAATAGGTAGGTAGAGTGCAGTAGGTAGGTAAAAGTCTGGAGAGGGTTAGGACAAGATCAGTTAGATATAGTTATAATAGCAGGTACTGTATGGTGTAGGGAAGAGATGATTTTTTTCTGGGAGTTTTTGTAGAAGAGTTCGGCAATGGAGTTGAGGGGATTGAGGGAAGCTGTAGGGTTAATGAAGAGAGGACAGTCAATAAGGATGTGTTTGACTGTAAGGGGCTCATGACAGTTATTGCAGAGAGGTGGGGGGAGTCCGTGAGAATGTGTGAGGTGGGTGTGACCTATTCTGAGGTGAGTGATATAGACTTTGTCTTTACGAGAGAGGTTGTGTGGAAAGCAGGGTTGGTGGAAAGCGGGGTTGGTGGGAAGTGGGCTTGGTGGAAAGTGGGCTTGGTGGGAAGTGGGCTTGGTGGGAATGGAAGGCCGAGTGTTGTGGAGTTTGTTAAAGAGGGAATCTCGTTTCAAGGTAAATGCTTGACACGCCACCATTATTTCTGATCAAAACTGGTGACTTCGCTCCTGTGGCCATTATTGATTGGCTTGGCAGTATTTGTGCAAGCAATTGGACCAATCAGAAAGATTGAATTGCATTGTATACTTATCTCTATGCTATGACGATAAAAAACATTGAAAATATTTTCAATGAGTAGTAATATTTCTAATTTCTTTTTCCAAAAGAAACTGAAGAAATTGTGAGTGTGAGACAACATAACATTTGCAAACAGACTTTCACCACCTCCCATTGGTAACAAATTTGTATCTTCTCAATGAAAAAATATTCCCATACATCATTTTTTTTGTTTCTATGACAAAGAAAGAAAGAAAGAAGAAAACAATTTGAAATGTTTTGAAATTTTCACTTTATAAAAGAAGTAAAAAGGCGAATAATCTCTTTACATTTTGATGTTACCACATTTCAAAGATTTCACCAGTGTGTTAAAGGTGACTTCATTGATTGACGTTTGAAGTGGGTTTCTGCTGTACAATGGAAGGCTTTCAACCTACGGTTGATATAATAATAATAATAATAATAATAATAATGTATACTTAATAAAGCGCCGGTATACGCCAAAAGGCACTCATGGCGCTTTGCAAAAAACAAGCCAGTTGAACAGTTCAAACTCATCCCAGGCTAGAACAAACATACAACAGTACAACATTAACAAGAAAGTTTTTCGAAAAGGAATGTTTTTAAACCAGTTTTAAAACTGTCCGGGTAACTAGCGAATCTTACAGTTTGTGGGAGACCATTCCACACTTTGCCCACTGCGACATAAAATGATCTTGATCCCCACTGGTTTCTCGCGACTCTTTTCTGAAGCAGAACCTGAGACGATGAAAGCATGTTCTCACGTGCTGGAACATACAGGTCAACGAGCTCACACAAGTAAGATGGCGCAGAGCCATGTAAAATTTTGTAAACGAACAAGGCTACTTTGAATACAATACGCTGTTCAACTGGTAACCAGTGAAGTTTACACAAAACTGGTGTAATATGAGCAGAGGGCTTAGTGAAGGTTATTAGTCTTGCCGCAATATTCTAAATTCTCTGAAGCCGCTTCAGCTGTGTTTTTGTGATGCCATACAACAGGGAATTTCCGATATCTATCTTTGAAGTAATAAAGGCATGTACTAATATTTCAGCAGGATATGATTTGCAGCGAACACTTTTCGGCTTTGTCTGAGTATAACGAAGAATCAGCAGGCGTTAACGTTAAAGTTACTCTTCATATACCCGGTAAGTATATAAAACTTAAGGAAATATGAAGTAACATCGGAAGCGAACAAAAAAGTGCAATTAGTAAAATTCACTGAACTGGCACTGGTATGTTAGCATGTAGTATGTTTGTTGTACGTGTGATGTGACTGGGTCGTGAGAAGACGGGTGGAACGCAACGACGCTGCTACCCTGCAAAATGGAATCCAGTTGTGTTAGAGTCACGTGATGAAATCCCTCTATAGAATATATATGGGATTTTCTTGGATCTGCCATTGTGACATCACACTGTACACTGCAATGTCACTTTTCATCTTGCTGGTGAAATCTTTGAAATGAAAATAACATTAGATATGACTTTGCTTAAAACCAGGGACATCGCAACCGGCTCTCAAATGGAGCAGGGCCGGTCGAAGTAAAAGTTATAAATTTCTTTGTTTCCCAAACCACAAAACTGTATACAGTTTCACCTCTCCAAGGCTCCTTCAATATAACAACTACTCCCACTGGTGTTACATGGTATTTTTAGTGACACACATCTAAATATGATGACAATCCTTTGTAATATAAGTAGTAACCTTAATCAAAGCTGGCATTGTTTGTCTTTGCTGCTGGGGAAAGGTGAAATGAACTATGAGCATAGAACTATTTATACCTCAATGTTATGATGCAAAGTTAATCTTGTTGAATGATGTGGGTAATTTGTTGCTTCAAAATTGCAGGCCAAATTTTTAAGCAGTGCCTTTACTAACGACTCCAAAACGTTACAAGATAGTAAATCAATTTCTATTCACCAATTTTTTTCATATAATTTTTCTTCTATCAAATACCTAAAAATAAAATTTCACGGAAATATTTCTTTATAAGAGCATGTTCCACCTTTGCTAAATACTCACAGGGATAAATAACATGGTTGCTAATAAGGATCCAGTTAAAGCAGATTTCACGATATCCTGGTAGCAATGACCATCATGCTTGCTGTACTTTAGAAGAGTTGACACATAGAGGAAAATCTCAATAAATGAGCCAAAAGTTGCGTTCAAGAGGGCGCCAACAACATGTCTGCTCTGCGCAGATATGCTAAAATGAAAAGCAAGAGCAAAGATTAGACGATGAAAATGACATAAAACATACAAGTTTTTATCAAAGGATTAGTTCAGGGGTCAAGCAAGTTCATCTTATATGAAGGAGGACTTTAAAAGAAACAAAAAGGTGAAGAAAGCATTCAAAAATCTTATTCGGTTAAGGAGATATTAAAGGATTAGTTCAGGGGTCAAGCAAATTCATCTTATTAGAATGAGGACTTTGAAAGAAACAAAATGGTGAAGAAAGCATTCAGAAATCTTGTTCAGTTTAATATCATCAGTGTTAAAACGACTAGTCAGACAAGTTGTGATGTACCACTCTCAAATTGCTCAGTCTTTATGTATTCTATCATATTTTGTCCTGCAATGTTGTGGCTTGAAAATCATTGGATACGTCAGGAAAGTAGTAAAACAGAATCTATTAGGGATAATTATAATTTACCACCTGGAGAAAGTTCAAAGAAAAATAATTAGAATAGTTAACCAACACATCAATGATGTTGAAGCTCAACTTTGTCACAAAAATACTCAAAAGAGTAGTAAAGATGAAATCAAAGAAAGATGAAATTGGGAGTTGCCATTTTCAAGTCAAGATTTGCATAAAAAAATATATTTATGGTCTACCATCGTTTAATAGTATTTTATACGAAGCAACTTATTCTTTGCAATATTCCCATTGATTATACTCTAACATTGTACATCCTTTCTTTCAATTAGTTTGTCTGAAAATGCACAAATCACATGATGTGAAACCAAGGATGTACGAACACATCCTTGGTGAAACTAAACAATAAGCAAGGCTTTGCTTTATGAGGCCATGCCCCCAATCCAAAAGACACAAGTTATTTTCCATTTAAATGTGTAAAATCAGCTGCAGGCAGCTGATGTCAAAACCAAAGCTGTTTGGAGATGCAATTGACTCTGTCTACAAATGTGTAAGCTAAATATAATAAATTTCCTCCAGAAAAGGAGCAACCTGTGGAAAATGGGGGTTTGTCCCCCTGGATTCGCAGGAAGTATACTTCATCCCCCTCACAACACTTTTTCAGAGAAAACAATAGTTAAATCTTTTATACTGACAATACTTGTCTTACTGGCAATGTTCTTATTTTTGTTGGCTAAAAGCAGTTTACTTTCCTTAAGGAAGGGAAAAATTCATAGAACTCCAGGGAAGTTTCCCAATGGAACCCAAGGAAGTACACTTCAGGCCCCTCCAGCAACAATTTTTATAATAAAAATATTTGTATAATTCATAAGAAAATTAACAAGATAAGGTTGCATCTTTATTTGTGTTCTTAAATTTCCTCAAGTGAAGGATAATTCCTTCTTTTTTGAGGGGGAAAGAAAAGGGGGGGGGGGTCTCCTCCTTCCTCCAAATTACCAGGAGAAAGGAGCTTCAGTCCCCCAATTTTTCAGTAGATTACAGTACTCAATTTGAATTTTCAATTTCAAAAGCAAAAAAACTTCATAAATTAATACATTTTCCATTTTTTGGCATTTCCTATGTCTTAGATTGAAGAAACTCCAAAGTGGCAATTTTTTTTTTTTTAAGTTTGCAAATTTACTTTACATTGCAACAATGAAGACATGATTGATAATAAAATTTAATTTTAGAAGAATTGGTGTCACAAAGGAGTTAAAGCCATGTCAGATCTTTGTCAAGAAATTTCATGACTTTTCTTGATTTTTGCAATGTTTATGATATTAAAACTGATTTTGTATCCAATCACGGTTTGATAGCAGCTATTTATAGAAGTTGGGAAAAATATGATTTCGGAAGATGTAATTAATTATTTAAATGATTAAGATAAGACACAGAAATTTCTCATGTCAAAGAAAGCAACCAAACCATTTTATAGTGAGTTACTTCTCACTTTTGTAATTCTACTCAGTAATGCTAAAATTGTTGACAGAAGATTCTGTCTTAGTTCTCCATAGTGCTTTTCATTTTACAATCAACTGCACTTTAAATTTAAAGCTCGGGAATTTTCACTTCAAAATTTTACATTGCATTGTTCCGACAAATTCCTTTCCTTTTCAAATTAAAATTAGAGACTCCCCAATTTGCAATTTGTGAAATTGTTTTGAGCAGACAATTATTCATCTGTTTTCCTCTTGTTGCAAGACAAACCTCTTTGGAAAGATCACGAGGTCCTTTCTTGGCTAAAAGTGGAAAACGTTTTAAATTTTGACCCTTGTTTTTCGGATATACTACTTGGAACAGCTTCTATTTTCAAAATGGATTTCTATTGTCAAAATTGACTGGAATAAATAAAGCCTTCACATTACCATCATACTCCCTTTTAAGTACTTAATAAACTCTGTACCAGAATAGCAAGCAAAAATTATGTTAGCTATTCTGGTACAGAGTTTATTAAGTACCAAAAACGGAGTATAATGGTGATTGATGTCCATTTTTTCAGTCCATTTTGACAATAGAAATCCATTTTGAAAATAGAAGCTGTTTTGGTATTGTAACCCATAATGTAAACAAAGATCTCTTATTGAATACCGTATTTGTACTTGGTAAACACTACCTCTTCTCTTGCATGTACCAAGATAAGTGTCCTCAACCTCTAAGTTTAAAGTTTGGTATCATTTGTGTAGAAACGACTGAAATCAGACTAGTTGTGATGTCATAGCCTCAGATTCTTTAGTCTTTATGTATTCTATCATATTTTGTCCTGCTATTTTGTGGCTTAAAAACCATGGGATATGTCACGAAAGTAGTAAAACTGAGTCTAGGAAGGGTATTTATAATATGCCACCTGAAGAAAGTTTGAGGGAAAATGACTCAAAAGACTTTAAGGAATCTGAAGCTGTGACATCACAACTAGTCTGATTTCAGTCATTTCTACACAAATAATACCAAACTTTAAACTTGAATATCTTCTTAACGGAATAAGATTTTTGAATGCTTTCTTCACTATTTTGTTTCTTTTGAAGTCCTCTTTCATATAAGATGGACATGCTTGACCACTGAACTAACCATTTAAAGTAGTTTCTTCACCAATTTTTCCTTCTATGAATGTCCTCTTTCATATGAGTTCAACTTGCCTGACCACTCAACTCATCCTTTAAAAGTCTTTCAAAACATGTCTTTATAGAAACAAGTTTATAGAAACACTTGTTTGTTTGTTTAAAGGTGAATGGAAATGTATCAATTTCTAAAGAGTATTAAAAGCTAAGCAGATCAGTTTTTGAATTTGAAATTACTACTTTTAGTTTTTTAGTTTGAGGTGCAGTGGCTCAGTGGTTAGGGAGTAATGTTCGTATTCGAAAGGTACTGGGTTTAATTCCTGTCATGAAAGCTGCATTGTGACCTGGAGCAAGACACTCTACTCTACTTGCTTCAGTCCACTCAGCTGTAAAATGAGTACCAGCACTGCTGGGGAGTTAATCTGTGATGGACTGGCATCCCATCCAGGGGAAGTCATGTACTCTTATCTGGAATGGCAAAGGAAAAGTCATGTTCCCTCATCCGCTTGTGCCACCGAAACCGGGGGATAAGTACCAGCTCTATGCTCCTAATGCCTCAGATGGATTCAGTTTTTGAGTTATGGGCTGACCAAAGTTTGATCAATTTTTCATTTATATTGAATTTGTCATGTAATATTTTCCTGCTACAATTATATTGAGGGAATGGTAAAGACTCAAAGAATTTTGATCAGAATTTGCTGCACCAACTCCCAAATTTATGATGGCCATTAAAAAACACAGATGTACAAAATAGAATACCAAGGCCGCGCTGTAATACATCACAAATTTGTACATTGATACCTAAGATTTCAAAGTGCTGTAAGGTAACAGGTGATTGTTGAATTGCAATGGATCACCAATTTTTAAAGACTTGTTGTGTACGAATATTCTATACATAATCTCTTGGTTACGACTACAATGTAACACTCTATTTTCCCAGTTGTAATAAGCCAAGGCACTGGCAGTCAACAGGATGTCTTTTGTTTGGCAAACAAAAGACCAGCCAGGGGATTGTTGCCCCGAATAAAGGAAGATTTATACCATTCAATACCTGTTGAATGAGTTGCATTTGGTCCCCAATACATTTGATATTCAGTTGAGGCCCCATATACATGATGTACATTAATGTTGTTGAATGTTGAATGTGACATCAAATTACTGTTGTTCCCCTCCAACTATGGTCAATAAAGTTGCAATGAAAAAACGTGTCTTTTCTACTTTACAACAGTTTTACAGATCATTCACAAGAAAAATATATCAATAATAAAAAACTCACAATGCATAAATGACTCCTGTTTTTTAATAAAAATTCTCTTTTTTATTGTAATTATTTACTCCCATCATAGGCTTCCACAAGAATCCCCCTCCCATCATAGTCAGGCTTGCACAAGAATGCCCCTCCCCAGCCCCCCTGTTCCAAAAGGAATGGTATGTAACCAGATGGAGCAGGTCCCTGGGAAATATTATGCAATCAGGTTTCACGCACCCGTTCAATGAAAAATGTTCCAAAGCCAATAAACTACCCAATACACATAGTTAATATTCTTTTTGCTTTGGATTCATTCAAAATATGGGTGGGCTTATATTTTCGTTTTTACACAAAATATATATATATATTGGCAAAATCTTTTGTGGGCGGGATCTGTTTTTCTAATATTTGTAAATCAAGAGAGCACATATCAAATTTCATGGAAATTACGTTAGATTTGTGATTAAAACTTTACATTGATTGAATGGAAAGAATAGTTCTTCTTCTCATGTGACCTTTGACTGGTCATTGAGAGAGAATCTCATCCAGTTGGACTGCTTTGTCTCCCCCTCTTCCCACTTCCGCTTTCCTCGGGGTGGAATCACGCTCATGCTCTCTCCATGATGTGTCATTCTCCTTAAAAATTTGTTCCAGCAAATCACAACCACAAACTTACTTTAGCAAATAGTGAGACCACTTTATCTTCATTAAAATAACCACACAATAAGGACTTCATCCATTGCTAATATGATACTCAGCACCAACTTCCACAACAACTAAGGTTTTTAGAATAAAGAAAATAAAGAGGACAAATCTGACCCGACTTGGTTATTTATCAGGTCGGGTCTGACTGTTTGAAATTTTAAAGAGCAGAACAAGTAATGCTCTTTCTAAAATTTAAAATACAGATTTTAAACCAAACTCAAATATGGACAAGTTGTTTATTTTGGGCAGAATTTCCTCAAATACAGATGGACAGGTGTCCCATTTCTATCCCTTGGGAAGGCAGGGGACAGATCACTTTCCACATGTGGACGTGCTGTTTATTTCAGGCTGACGTTCCTCAAATGCAGATGGGAATGGGGTCCATTTCTATCCTTGCTACACAGAGCCACAATTCCTGGGGCACAGGGCACAAACCACTTTCCGGCAGAACAATAATACATTAAATTTATAAAAAAAATATGGTCAATTTTTGACCGATTTTTTCAAGTTATTTCCTACTTTCATGGTCTGTTTTAGATTCTGAAGCAATTAGGCTTGTATTGCCTTTCCATGTCCATATATCTTTAAGTGTACATATTCTACCCTATATCATTCTGTAGTAACAAGATTAAGGGCCTTGGAAACTGCAGCTTTTCGTGAACAGGGATTCCGTAGAAACAAGTTCACACATCCTCCATCAATAAAATTTGCTATTTAGCAAAATTATGCTATATGCAATAACATTTATTACCTGAGTTATTCATCATGTGTTCTGTAGTGGTTGTAAACCCCCATCATTTTTGTAATTAAGAACTTACTATGTAGGTCCTTTGCTTACCTTGTTATTGCCATGCCAATGTAGTAAGCGAGTGGAATGATAGATATTGTACCAAGAATAAATTTCTGCAAAAGAGAAGGCAAAAGTGTAATGAGATTGTGAACAGCAAAGTTTTGCATCCAAATGAAGCAAAAAACTAAACAAAATGCATCTTTCCTTCAAGAGCTAAACAAACTATAGACCTATTCCAACTAAGCTTAGCCAATTGGAATGCTTCCGTGACTTCGACCAATCAACTGCTGGGGGAATTTTCCCCTTTTAAGCCAACCAATTACCTGCAGTTGTTTGAGGAAAAGTTGCAAACAATAATATGTGTATTACACTTGGTCTCATACTGTGCATAAATGGTGCAGAGAGACAAGAATCCCCCACTCTTTGATTGAAAAGATTCCTCCAGTATGCGATTGGTCCATCTTTGACACAGGAATGTCAGCCAAGTGACATCATTTTAATTAATTTTCCAGAAATGACCAATTCAGATTTAAAAAGGTCTATAAAGATTTTTCAAATAGAAAGTAACGTTTTCAGATTTGTCTTAATAGCTAAAAGTTCCAAGTTGTTGAGTCTGGGTACAGTTTTAGACCAATGCCCTACATCAAGGGTTCTTAATTAATTTTTTTCAAGGGCTATTATTTCACAACAAACTCAGGGCCAATCGCATGACAAATCAGCGTCACGTGACAAACAAAACCAGTCAAAACATTCCTGAATACAAACAAGCTGAGAGCACGCGTGAAAAGCAGGATGTATGCCAGATGTCGGCGGTTCTCTTATCAGCCGTCCTTTGACAAGTCTGCCCATAACGGAACTAAAAATAACATTTTACTTGATAAGCCGCGATGTTATAGTGCGCAGATCTGCCTAGGGAAAACCCAAAATTAACAAAGTATTTGGGAATTTTTACCGATCTCATTCAGATTTTTCATTTCTGCTAAGACTATTGTTCGCGGGCCAGAGTGGATTGTCTGGCAGGCCAGATTTGGCCCGTGGGCCACCTATTAAGAATCGCCACCCTATATGATTAATATATGTACTAGGAATGTACATCATTTCATCTTCAACAGTGCAAAAAAAGTAATAAGATTCATGCAGAGAATGGAGTGATGATTGATGGCTTGTTACAAAATGTCATGTCACAAAATTTCAAATTTGTCACATAATTGTCTTAAATGTCATATAATTTTTGGCACTTTTGCACAGAATGTCACATCAGATTTGCCTTTGTCACATTTGACTAGCATAGATTAACACATGAACAGTTGACCTCATGAGATACTCATAGAAAGAATCATTTGGTTATGTCTGTTTCATGAAAAGTGGAATCCACCACTAAAATGCAACACCAAATTACCAATGAGTGTGAGTGAAGGGGTACAACATGTCACAAAATGTCAGACAAATTTTAATACATCTGTTTATGTTCAGTTTGTCACATTTTGTCATAGAAATTTCAAAATGTCACAAATTTTTCGACAATAAAATTTTGCCACAAAATGTTACCATGTCACAGAGTCACTCCACTCTTTGTTCATGCTGAAGAACAAGGACTCTTTACTACACAGAAGCAAGACTTTTTCTAACTTTGGACATTCTGTTGATTCTAATTTTGATCAGAATCCAGTGTAAATCAATTATATACTGTTGGTGAGGACATGGTGTGGCGAAAGCATGGTGTGCATGGCGAGGACATGGTGTGGCGAGGACATGGTGTGGCGAGGACATGGTGTGGCGAGGACATGGTGTGGCGAGGACATGGTGTGGCGAGGACATGGTGTGGCGAGGACATGGTGTGGCGAGGACATGGTGTGGCGAGGACATGGTGTGGCGAGGACATGGTGTGGCGAGGACATGGTGTGGCGAGGACATGGTGTGGCGAGGACATGGTGTGGCGAGGACATGGTGTGGCGAGGACATGGTGTGGCGAGGACATGGTGTGGCGAGGACATGGTGTGGCGAGGACATGGTGTGGCGAGGACATGGTGTGGCGAGGACATGGTGTGGCGAGGACATGGTGTGGCGAGGACATGGTGTGGCGAGGACATGGTGTGGCGAGGACATGGTGTGGCGAGGACATGGTGTGGCGAGGACATGGTGTGGCGAGGACATGGTGTGGCGAGGACATGGTGTGGCGAGGACATGGTGTGGCGAGGACATGGTGTGGCGAGGACATGGTGTGGCGAGGACATGGTGTGGCGAGGACATGGTGTGGCGAGGACATGGTGTGGCGAGGACATGGTGTGGCGAGGACATGGTGTGGCGAGGACATGGTGTGGCGAGGACATGGTGTGGCGAGGAGGAGGTAGATAAGCACTAGGCAGAGGAGATGTTGTTACAGTATTTGATGTGCAGCTGGAAAACAAGGAGTTTTGGAGAAGAGCTTTTGTGGAAGAACTCGGCAATGGAGTCAAAGGAGTTGAGGGAAGGTCTGGGGAGGGTGAGCAGCAAGCAATATATGAGGATGTGTTTGACTGTTAAAGGCACTGATTAAATAAATCAATAATAAACTTACCGTTGTTCCCGTGGATATATGGTTGCCAGTGTCTATATAACCCAGAAGCAGCGTAATCAGGACGACCATCAACATATCTGACATCAAGTTAAGGTTTGACTTGAATGAATATATAATGCAGTGTTAAAGATCTAAGGACAGATACCAATAATATGAGCTTAATTGCAAGAAAATATGCTGTAAACCATGAAAATACTTCATGAAAATTGGTAAACATTTTACAGCATTTTGAATTTTAAAATTATGCAAATTTTATTGAAATTTTGTGATATCACAACAAGTAAACCCACATATTTCCCTATAATTACCTATTGTTGTAACAGGTATACTTGAGGAGGGGAGAAGGATGACCAGATGAAATGTTTACAAAAACACAGGGCTATCCTTCGTTCATATGTATTGGTTTCTAATACCGCACAATATTACAATTTTATAAAGTCCGTTGAGCGCCAGTCAGATCCTTTAAACTGCAGCTAGAGACAACGCCCTAAACTTGACTAGACCGGGACGGGAAGTGAATGAACACCATGTTTTTACACTTCTCTTTTAGAATAGTATTCAGAGAACCACATACTGTAGGATGTTACTGTGCATGCTACCATTGAGACAGACAGCTTGACATCCCCTCTGACGGATAGTGTGTGCCACTCAGCCATTGCCACTTCTTACAACAGCTAAATGAGGAGTAGGAGCTGCAGACAAAATGTAATCCACTTTGATGTTCGGCTATATCTACATAGCTGTGGAAAAATTGAATCAAACCTGACCAAGCTTTGAAGTCTTGACCTCCAGCATCTTAGTCGTGCACTCTGCAAACTGAGCTACGTCAAACAATGAAACCAGAGATGTAAAAAATGGATTGGATAATAAAGAACACTATTTAAAAAATACAAAAATGGATCCAGTTGTTATCAGTTTTGACCAGAATGAGATATACACAGAAAGCATATCGTCGCCATTTTGTCATTTTGCCGAATTTTCATGTCAAACTCATGTCGATTGGACAAGCAATTTTTCTACACTACTGAATCACTACTGAATGTGTTTTAAAACAAATTACTATGAATTAAAAAAAATCCTTATTATTCTATTCCTTTCAATCATGAAAACTGTTAATCATCACAAAATAAAACAAATATTTTCAAAGCAAGGTAATTTGCCTTAAAAGCATAAATACACAAGAATGAATAGCAGAACTTGTTTTTAAAAATCTTTCTGACTTTTTCATCAACTTTACTCTTGACTTTTCAACATTCGCAAAATTACATTAGTACAGGACACTGCTTTAAAACTTGTTCTGCAATTTTCAAATTACAAATTACATGCATCATTCCTCAAGATTAACTTTGCTTTAAAGGACATTTCATACTCATTGGGAGATGCTGCTTCCCTTAATAAAAACTGTTTTGTGTTGGGTGGAAATCAATCACATGGTTCATTGAACAGCTTGTATGGAGTGTTGAACACATCACAGTTTTGTGGTTTGTGAAATAAAGAAATAGATCACTTTTATTTCGACCGGCCTTGCTCCACTTCAGGGACAGTCGAAGTGTTCCTGGTTTTTAGCAAAGTCATTTCTAATGAATATCTGCCGAGTGACTTATACTTGCCAGTACCTATTTACTACCAGTTGAGAAACCCCTATTATACGATACTTTAAATAATTATGTAGAAGTGAAATAATTTATCTTAAACATTTGCCACAACATTTATTACTATGTCAAAACAGGAATGAAATAGCAAAAAGGACAACAAGTGGCTCTATCAGTACTCTTGCAGTACTTTTGGTAAAGGATACTTGTAATGATGATACTCATTCCATCTACTGTGTACTTGTAGTAGTAGATATTAGCAGCTTTGTATGTACACATGACGACTTCACGTGGTGTCTGCCCTCTCTACAAGAACACAAATAAGCTGTTTGAATCAACTGACACAAAGGTGTACCACAAACACATATTACAGTGTGTAGTCTCAAGTGCGAAGTACAGGTGTTAAATTCTGGAATTACCTACCCATTACCATCAGAAATACAGTTAGTTATTGCTGTACATATTTAAAAAGAAACTTAAAACTCACCTGTTAAATAATACCCAATCAGATTTGTATCCTTTCGAAATATACTATCTTTTTCTGTATATGTAAATTAATTTATGTTTTTCTTTTCTTTTTGGGGAGGGGGAGGGGAATAATGTACCAGGGGAGGTGTACCTTGGTAGATGTACCTAGTGGTTTGGAGGTGCACCAGGCAGGTGTACTGAAGGGAAGGAGGGGGATGGGGGGGGGGAGGGGGGGGGGTTGCATATCTATTTACTATTTTTAAGGGCCAGACTAGAAAAGATTACTTGTCTGGTTCTTTATCTTTTTTCAGTTAGTTAATACACCACATGTTTATAGCTTTTAAGTGTGTGTTCTATTTACTCATGTTTCATATAAAACATTTTGAATATTCTATTGTGCAAACTTTTTGCTGTGATATTTGTATATATTATTGCTACCTGATTTGAAGATAAAAATACATTAATCAAATAACGAATTATATAAATGGATTTAAAAAAGTGTGTTCATGATAGAAAATTTTGTTAAAGGACTATTGGACATCTACATGTAGCAGATGTGAAAGAGGATGGAATTCTGAGTAGAATAGCTTTTAAAATTTGTAAAAAGCTTTTGTACTTTTCAGATAATGGCTAAACAAAGTTTCATGATTTGTTCATTTGTGTGGAATTTGCGATATACTAAGAGGAACACATCTCAAAATCTTTATATAATTCTTTAAATTTTGTTTTTCAAATTCAGCTACTTGTGAATTTCAGAATGTCTTTTCTAGATACATGATGATTCGGGGTGTGATAAAGCTACATGTACATCAAATTTTGCTCAAAGTCCAATTCCATATTTCAGACAACATTGACAGAAGAATACAAAACAAAGGCTTTACAAAAGGTAATGACAGGTCCTTAATTCCCCTATGATGTCACACATTATTGTGCAACAACAGCTAAAAATTTAAAATGCTGTAAGTTGGTCACTTTTTAACCAATTTTAATGGAATATTTTGCTGTTTTAATGGTTTAGATAATATTTGAAATCAATCAAGCGCCTCTAGATGTCCATAGTCCTTTAAGTGGTGTAAAAATAGTCCAGGTAAGTAAGCCCTTGTGCGGACAGGGAAGTATGAGATTTCAGTCCGACAAGATCTTGTTAATAGTGGTCATTGTCGGACCACACCCAGAAAGACCTCCTGCGTTTCACAAGATTTCAGTTTGACACGTGAATAGTAACCCTTGTCCAGAAAGGGGACCTATGCTTCACAGTATTTTAGTCCCACAAGGATTACAATGAACCCTTGTTGGACTTTGCTCAGAAAGACCTGAGCTTCACGAGATTTCAGTCCAACAAGAGGTAGATCCTTTACAAACTTTGAAGGCCCAAAAGGTATGTTCTTACAGGGCTGTAAATCCCGAGGTACTTGTCCCCCCCCCCTCCCCCATACCTTTCAGCAAATTTGTAAAAATTCAGTACATTTTTAGAAAAATTTGGTTCTGCCCCCACTTTTTGGATAAGATGCCATGCCCACATACACTTTCCAGATGAAAATTACAGTCCTGTGTGCTTATCCCCAATTTCATTGGTATAAGGAGATGACCCCTTTCTGGATGGGGGCACTGCTGAACGTAAAACCCCTAAAGAAATTTAAAATAAGCCTTGTAGAATTTTACACGAATGTACTATGATATAGTACCATTCAATAGCTTATTGACATTAAAACAGGGTTCATTTACACGTGTGTCAAAATAATATTTTCCAGCCTAGCTAGAGGAATGTGTTTTTACTTGTTCTCCTTCAATATTTAAAAGGCCAAACCTTGAACCCCATATACTTGTTTTGAAAAATAAATACTTCTTTTGATAGGTAATTAGACTGTCATAGGTGTCAATAGAACTTTTAACTAGTTTGTTAGCTCTTTAGAGCTTGTAAAACATTTTAATATAACATAGGCAGGGGTGTAACCGACCTTTCAGATTGGGGGGGTCGCTGAGGGAAATATTTGGACCTTTTAACATATTTTCTGGACTTTTTTACCATTACCATTTTACTCTTTTTTTTTTTTTTTTTTTTTGGTAAATGACTCTGCCAAACTAGCACCCCCCACCCCCCTGGCTAAACCAATGATAGAGATAACCATCAATGACACACACTCTAAATGGATTAAATGACAAGTTTCTTGATATTGAAATATACACAATGTACATATCTTACCTTGATTGACATGGTTTTGCTAATTTTTAGCTTTTCTGGAGGCAAGAGTAAAAGGCGTTTGATTGCTATGACATGTAACTGAAAGAAATGAAATACAAAAAATATACAAAATTAATCAATTTCATTCCTGCAGTATACTGCATGTATCAAAAAAACTGATTTGAGTATATATGGACAGATGAAGGCAGCATTATGATCTCTGACATAGGTATAAGATCTCATATTACTCCTATAATTTCCCATTTGCATTGGCTCAAAAGTACAGTCACGAATCAGGTTTAGGCTTTATGTTCATCTTTTCAAAATTCTCTATGGTCTTACACCAAACTATCTGTCTGAATTGATTCATCTGTATGTCCCAGATCCCAGACTTAGGTCTGCCTCTAATGGCCCACTGATAAGGAGACAGTATGGCAGCAAACAAGTTAGTCGTTACAACTTTGCTGTCACTGGATCATCTCTCTGGAATGAGCTGCCTGTCCACATCTGATCTGCAAGTGACATTATTAATTTCAAGAAGCAATTGAAAACACACCGTTTTACCCAATAATGTAAAGCGCTTACTTTTGTTCTCAATATAAGCGCTATATAAGCATCTACATAATAACAATAATAATTACCTAAATTGCTTAAAAGATCCATTAAAAACTATGAAAAAAGCACAAATTCCCACCAAAATCTGGTAAAAGTTGATCGTTTTACAGCTACATAAATTTTTGGGTTTGAATATGCAAATTTGGGTTGAATAAATGGGAAAAGTAGAGGCGTAGGAAGCGGGTAGGGGGCATGGAAGTAATCTGCCCCTCTCAGAGAATTTTACCTGCCTGGTTGCATGTTCTCTTCCTGGTTGGGAGGTAAAATTACTGACATAAATTAGTCAAGTTCAAAGAAAATGTAGTCAAATTATTGGACATTTTTGTCAAATTTGGCAGCATTTTGGGAAAATTGGGAAATTTGACAAAAAAAATTGTGAAAATTGAAGAAAAAAATTGTAAAAATTGACAAAAAAATTTGTCAAAAATTGCAAACATTTCCTCAAAACTGACAAAATACTACCTTGAAAATGAAAGAAAATTGACAGAAATGAATGAAATTTCCAGAGAATTAAACAAATTGTCCCGAAAAGAAGATTTCCCTAAAATTGAGGGAGATATCCCATTTAGCACCAATGTATGATGGAAACTTAATTTACCTGAGCAATTTTTACCGCTTGCAATTTGGAAAATTGAGGGTTTTCCCCCTTCCCCCGAGATGTGATTCTTCCTATGCCTCTTTCTTGGGAAAGAAAGAAGCTGATTCTGACAAAAAGGCTTTTCTCTGCAACACCCCCGATCAAAATCTAAGAGGTATATTTCCATAGTCCCTCATCCTGTTTTTTTTTTCTTGTTTTTTTTTTTATATTTTACAATGTTCATGCACAGTATGTATCTTAAGTAATAACCAGCAGTAGAATTATGCAAAATAGTGTTTTTATCCAATCAGGTATCTTGAAGTCAATAACTGGACAACCATACATCAGGGGTGATATAATAGAAGGATTGGACTACCTTCAAAACCAAATGTCATGCGCACGCCAAGAAGGTACTTTAATTGATTTAAAAGCATCTCCAAAATATTTTATCTTTGTAGGTCATCCAACTATATATCCTGATTGTTTCATTTCTTTTAAAGCCAGATATTATGGTTTCACTGCAATTCAGACCATAAATTAATTGTTTTCAGTTCTTTTAGGCTTCAATTGTTACCATTTTATTTCAAACGAGACATAAATGCTATTGCAATGCGACAAATACTTATTGCTTTCAATTCTTTTCAGGCCAGGAACTTCCTTTTGTAAACAAGATACAAAATCGATATCAAGACCAAGGCTTATTGCTCTCAATTCTTTTGAGGTGAGAAACTTCAATAAACAGCAAGATTCCATAAATCTGAACTTTCTGTGAACACTGGCCACTGCTGCAGACAGCAACAGACTGATCGCTATGTGTCTTTCAGCTTTGCAGGTGAGACAAAAATGGAAACTAGGGCAGGGACAGCCTGGCAAGCATGTGACAGAATCTGAAGTGTGAATTCCTTACCACAATTAATTTTTAGGCAAGCTTTATATCATATTTTGTCGACAAACCTTTGATATTGGGATGAATACAACTGATAATCCAGTCAAAAATATAACAAGTACGTAAGACAGAAGAAGCAACGGTGCTCCAAAAGCCATCCATATGTACGTGGCGGGTCTCCTCTGCAAAATAAAAGAGAAAAGTATTACAATCTTTCAAAGAGATACTCGTCCAAATTGTGACAGCATTTTGTTAGAATATTCAAATGCACTTTTACCTCCGTCATTGAAGTTAGACAGAGGTTATTTCGCCTGCAATTGTTTGTCTGCTTGTTTGCCATCAAGATATCTCCAGAACTTATGATTGGATTTGGATTCAAGTTACTGCTTATGGAAGAGGTGATTAAAATTTGAGACATATTGGGACAAGGGAAGGGCACAAAAGGAGGGGTGGGGATGTTTTCGGATGACATCTGTCAAGACTTCCAGTTCAAATTTTCCAATGGAATGTACTGAACAATGAATTCATGCCCTGAAAGGATTTCCAAACAATCCATTTTCTGGACTCTATAGAAAATCAAGTCTAGTGGTTGGGTATCAAATAGTAATAGCAAAAGTATTTATTTTATATAGCGCCCTTTCTATTCAAGTATATTCAAGAGCGCTTTACAAACATCGGAGCTTTTTTAGAATAGGGGAGAGCTGCCCAAACAGCGCATCATCCATCCATTTGCTCAGGGAAGTGACTGAACACTGCGTTTTCATGCTTCTCTTCTCGAATACTGTTCAGAGAACCAGGTAGAGTGTGACTGTCCTACCATCGTGACCAAGGGCTTAACGTCCCCTCCGAGGGACAGCGAGCGCCATTCACCATTGCCACTTTTCTCAACAGCTGAATGGGGGAGCAGGAGCTGCAAATGACGTACTTCTTCTCTGATGATCGGTATATCTGTCTGCATAACTGTGGAAAAATGGGTTAGACCTGACCGGGGCTTAAACCCGGTACCTCCAGCATCTCAGTCGTGCGCTCTACCAACTGAGCTACCTGACTCAAAAGAAAATCAAAACAATTGCTTTTGACATAAATGTAAACGGGTGGAATGTGAATCTTGCCTGAAGAATGTCTATAATGCAAATGGCAAATACTGATTTAAAGTGAGGAAGAGATTTGGGGATAAGACTGGGGTCTAAAATTTCTGAGATAGAATTGTATTGGGAATGGGGTGAACTTAAAATTTCAGGCATGTTGGAATTATCAAGCAGGCACTCTACAGAGCACTTAAATACTAGTTTTGCATGTGATGGTCTTGGTAACCTTTGATATGAATGTTTAAAGTAACTCTAACAATTTCTCATGTATACTTCTCAATTCATTTTCAATGACACCTGTTTTTGCTTGCAAAAAACTCACAAATTGACAGGGAGAGTTCCTGTATGTATCAAACAAGGAGGTATTTACAGGGAGAGATCCTGTACATATCAAACAAGGGGGTATTGACAGGGAGAGATCCTGTATGTATCAAACAAGGGGGTATTGACAGGGAGAGATCCTGTACGTATCAAACAAGGGGGTATTGACAGGGAGAGATCCTGTATGTATTAAACAAGGGGGTATTGACAGGGAGAAATCCTGTATGTATCAAACAAGGGGGTATTGACAGAGAGAGATCCTGTACGTATCAAACAAGGGGGTATTGTCAGGGAGAGATCCTGTATGTATTAAACAAGGGGGTATTGACAGAGAGAGATCCTGTACGTATCAAACAAGGGGGTATTGACAGGCAGAGATTCTGTATGTATCAAACAAGGGGGTATTGACAGGCAGAGATCCTGTATGTATCAAACAAGGGGGTATTGACAGAGAGAGATCCTGTACGTATCAAACAAGGGGGTATTGACAGGGAGAGATCCTGTACATATCAAACAAGGGGGTATTTCAGGATACAGCACCATGATACACCGCTGTTTGTCAGTGGCAGATCGAGCACTATTGAAGGTCATTTTTGAAAGAAATAGAAGAAATAATCATATCTTTATTCCCAGCTACCCTCTACAAAAACTCATTTTTCTTACATATGTTACAAAATTGGAATGCTTTGCCATATCAGACCACGGTGTTCTAATGACAACTCCCTGATCAGACATTGTACATGCTGTTCTGAACTTCCTGACTAGTGTTCCAATGATAACACTGCAATGGGTTCTAATGATTACAGATCATATTTGTCATATTGGCCTGATCCAATCCAATTTCCGATCATTTTTTATGACAGTAGTAATCATGATAAACATGCCCCAGACAGTGTTAGTGAGCAGATAATTAATCAAATCAAGATGGATGTATAAGATAATAATGAGGAGAATACATCTTGACAAGTAAAGAAAACAATTGACAACATTTGAACTGGGAAAAAAATTGTTGTTAGAATAAAAAAATCAATTAAATAAAAATTACAACAATCGAATTGGCAATCTACACGCATTTCACCAATCCAGATTATGCTGCCAATCAGCCATAATCGGCCCGATATGATCGGCAATGTTTGTTTATTTGTTTGTTTGATGAGGACTTAATGGCACCACGACAACGAGGGTTAAATTGTGCCTGAGAGGTCAGATCATTCTAGAAGTAGGAAGGAAAGAAAACAGGGGGAGATTGAGAGATACACGAGAACTAAGTCAGAAAGCTGGGATCGAGAGACGAGGTGCATTGGTAAAAAAAACAAAGAAGAGAAGGGGTGGGAGAGGAGGACTAAATGTGGTTGTAGAGGGAAGCATGATAAAGGAAGGAGATGATTGGCAAAACAATTATCATTGAAACACTTTTCCTGACACTTTTTTCTTTTACTCATACTTACTTTCCATTGGCGTAATGTCCTCATGAAGAAATAGATTCAGATTTAGACTCATCCAATTCAAACTGAAGTTTATAATTTGTATTACCTTTATATATAAACACATGTTGATTAGCATATCAAAGCATTTTGTTCATGCGCCTGACATGAATAACCCATGTGACTTGTGCAGACGGATAAGAATCCTCCAGTATTTGATTGATCGATAAGATTCGCCCAGTACAGGATGGTGAATTATGGACGTGTGAATTTCAAATTATTATTCAAATTAATTTCCGGAAGTTTTTGATTCAGAATACGTACCCATATGTTGGTATTTACTTTACGGTATCTGGGACCCATAGATGACGTCTGCGTGGAAGATGTTAGCGAGTGTTCGGTGATTATGTTAATTGTTTCTATGTCATTAAGGACGTCATCTGGCTCTTCATCCTCCATGCCTCTTTCTTCCGTCTGCAATATTGTCTGTGACATCACTTCATCATCGAGCTCATAATGAGTTTCCTGAATGTGAGATAAAACTCAAGCATAAGTAAAATATCATAGAACTGCTGTGACGCACTGTACCTGACAAATCTGGCATGAAAGAAGGAGGGGGGAGGGGGGGGGGCACTTCCATGTATGAGGTATTTGGCTCCAATTCGATAGCATCAGCAACCTATGCGGTCATGGTGGCGTGTGTATGTGTGTGTATCTTTGTGACGTCCAGCTCGTAAACGCAATTTCTCAAGAACAACACAGTGCATTCATGTCATATGTGGTCAGAGATCGTGTAAACGAAAAATTTGTCGTATAATACGCCATGGCTGAAATTTCTTATGACACAGGTTGTACCTGCGTCGTAAGATTTAGATATAGCATGTGGAATTTTCATTAACATAAATGAAAATCATGAACATCTTACCTCTCTGGTGCAATTCAAATTTTATTTCACACAAAAATGATTTTTGAATTACTCATTAATTAAAGAAAAATGACACAACTAGGAGACTAACGGCCGAATGATTCAACATGCCCGTAGTGCTGTCATAAACACATATAGGCTAGTACATAGGCCCTATGCATGATGTATGTACACTGTACAGTGTATGTGAAAGTTTTGATGTTGTTTTGAATTGTCAACAATATTATTAGCTAGGATTTAACTTTCCTCTTGTATTGTGTTGATCGTGTATCTGTGAAGTGATCACAGTCTGCAGGTCAAGTTACTATACTGTAAAGACGTAGGCGTGTTCGAGATCTGAATAGTATACTATCGTTGACAATTGGTCAAAGTTCAATAAAACTTCATGAAAGTTTGGATACGATAAACAAAAGTATTTTCTGGTTTATTTTGGGATTGTTAACCCAAATTTCGTGATTCAACAATCAACATTATACAAGGATTGGGTATGAACTTTTTCTTAATGTTTTTCATGATAATAATAGTCCAATTTTTTTATGATTTTGGTATTTTAAGCACAATTTTCATTTACTTCAGCGAGGCAGGCCTACACAAGTGTGTGTGTTAACAATTACTTGCATGCTTCGCTAGCGCGCAATGCCCTGTACATTACGCAATGCTCTGTACATACGATTGCAAATTTACAAAATACGCCATACTTCAAGGGCTTGTCGTAACGAAATACGTCAGGCAAAACATTATAACGCAACCTCTGTATGTGGTACACAGATAGCCCATGGTCCGTAGATGTGCCTTATGTTTCTCATGGTGATGTCATTCATATTAATGAGAAGGTGGGACTTCAATGTAAAAATCTTGAAATGCTCATATTTTAAAAACCGCATGTCTGTTTTGGTCCATATTTTGTTTAATTATGATATTAACTGGTATGTAGACGTCCATCATGTAAAAATTTGAATTTCTTTAATATGCATAGTGGGTGGGATTAATACGATTTTGCTGAAAAGAGCTTGTAAACATGGTATCTCAAGAATTGTAAACTGGATTCATGTGAAATTTTGTACACAGAGTAGCCCATGGTCTGTAGATGTGCCCTATTGTTTTTTATGGTGATGTCATACATATTAATGAGTACGCAGGCCTTAATGTTCAAATCTTAAAGTGTTCATAAGTTAACAACCATGTGTCTGTTTTGTTTCATATTTGGTACACTTATGTGTTTGATGGTATGTACAAGTTCATAACGTAAAAATTGTTGAATTTCATTAATAGGCATAGTGGGCAGGGCTTAATATGATTTTGCTGAAAAGAGCTTGTAAACATTATCTTAAGAATGGTAAGCTGGATTCATGTCATATGTGGTACACAGATAGCCCATGGTCTGTAGATGTGCCCTATTGATGATGATGTCATGCATATTAATAAGTAAGGCAGGGCTTAATATTCAAATCCTAAAGTGTTCATTTCTTAACAACCACATGTCTGTTTTTCTTCATGTTTGGTATAATTATGATGTTAGCTGCTGTGTACATGTTCATGAGGTAAAAATGTTGAATTTCATTAATATGCATAGTGAGCAGGGCTTAATATGATTTTGCTGAAAAGAGCTTGTAAACATTGTACTTCAAGAACAATAAACTGGATTAATGTATAATGTGGTACTCAGATAGCTCCTGGTATGTAGATATGCCCTATTGTTTTTGGCAGTGATGTCATCTTGAGTGCAGCTTTTGATATGGTGGATCACCCAACCATGCTGACAATGCTCGGTCCCAGTTTGGGATAACCCATGTGGCACTTAAATGGTTTGAATCTTACTTATCAAATTGGAAGCAGAAAATTATTGTGAATGAAGAATTTTCCAGTGAGACACCCATAGAGACACCCATTTTCTCAGTTCCTCAAGGTTCCTGCTGTGGCCCTGTGCTTTATACCATATATGCTTCATCATTTTTCAGCATTGTACAAAAGCATGCTCCAAACGTTGCAGGAAATGCAGATGATCATCGATTGATGGTAAGTTTCAAGATCACCGATAACCTATCCGAGATGAGGGCCATTGGGACAATGGAATGATGCTTGGAAGATGTAAGAAAATGGATGGTACTGAACAAATCAAAAATGAACGATGAGAAAACAGAGATTATTTTCTTCGGCACATGTCAACAGCTCAGAAACCTAAGTACCCCTTAGGACTGTCAGTGTTGGTGGTGCATCAGTAAAAGCTGTTAACTTTGTGCATGACTTAGGTGTTTGGTTTGATTGCAACCTAAATATGAAAACCCATGTAATGAAAAAATGAAGATCAGCATTTATCAATCTTTACAATATGAACAGAATAAGGCCTATGCTAACTAACGAATCAGCTGAATCCCTTGTACATGCGTTAGCCCATTCCCACATTGACTATTGTAACTTCCTCCTTGCTGGTATGCCAAGTAACTTAATTCAATCCATTCAATGTCTTCAAAATTTTGCTGCACGGATAGTAAAAAGGCTAAGAAATATGACCATGTAACTCCCATTCTCTATTCCCTGCATTGGCTCCCAACTACTTTGAGAATTAGATTTAAGATTTAAGAATTAGTTTTTAAATGTATTGTGTGTAAATCACCAAACCTATCTTCAAGAACTCATATTTTTTAAATGCTCCAAATATAATCTTCGTAACAGAAATGCTGTTTGGCTTTATGTACCAACCATAAAGCACACAACACTTGGTGGGAGAGCATTGTCTAGGGTGGGACCACTTTGGTGGAATGAACTACCAGTTAAAATCAGACAAACAGAAAATCAATCCACATTAAAGCCTTCTTAAAACTCATCTTTTCAAAGCTTATTTCAATAATAAATTAGTTATTTTTCATCAGCATTTTATAAGGTGAGGGGTAGTTTCATTTATTGTTTTCATTGTAAAGCATTTTTGAATATGATTGTATACATAAAACACTATATAAATTAATTATTATCATTATCATGCATATTAATGAGTAGGGCGGGGCTTGATATAAAACTCTTAAAATGCTTTTATTTTGACAATCATATGTCTGTTTTGTTTAATATTTGTTATATTCATGATGTTAGCTAGTGTGTATGTTTTCATGGTATAAAAACATTGATTTTCATTAAGATGCATAGTGGGTGGGGCTAATATGATTTTGTACACAAAAAGCACAAGTAAACACCATATCTCAATAACTATAACTGTACTCACACCATGTGTCATGGTACACAGATGCTCATGGTCTGTTGTTCTAATGTTGTAGTAGTGATGTCATGAATGCTAATGTAGGGCTTACTGACAAATTATTGAAATAGGATAAATGAGCAATCATTTTTGCATCATACTTGCTATGATGATGTTCTTCATTATTGTGCAAATTCTAATATTGTCAACATTTTAATTGATCTGCATGGTGGGTGTGGCTTATTAATAAATATCGTGGAACAAATATTTCATGGTATGCAATGACATGACAGTTAATACAAATTTTGCAAATCAATCAGCTTATGAAAAAGCATCGGAACCACAAAACCTTTTGTTCTGGTTTTGCATCATTTTCATAGTGCAGGTCCCAAAAATAGTGGTTTTACTCTGTTAAATTTGTACTATTTGTCCATTTTTACAATATTTTCATTGAAAACTCATACTGCAGGTATTAAATTGACTCATTTCATACTCCCATATCAAAATTACCACTTTTAGTAGTGTGAAGTGCCAACCCCCTTCCCCCCAGGATCTGTTAATGATCTGGCAGAAACTATGTGAATTCTGTAATTTTTAAACCACCAAATAATGTGCATATATGTGACCATTGTCCTTAACAACAGAGACATATTTGTGACTTAGGCAATAAATATCAGAGCAAAGGGTCTTACTGTAAATCATCATTTGAATTTGAGACCAAGGACGACGTCATCTTAGGGTTTGCTGGAAATTTTCAAGACTGGTCTCAAATGATAATTAAAACAAATGTGTCGGAAGACCAAAGCAGAAAAGTTTATTAGCAGTCATTCATTTTTTAACAGAAATTAATGAGGCTGGAGAGAAGACTATAGTAAGAAAGAAAAATGCAGAACAAGTTAAAGATCTTGATTGTTCATATAAAACCATTTTTTCCAGAAGATGTAGAACATAAATTATGATGACCAATTCTCTTTACTTGTATAGCCCTGGTCTTGAATGTTATTGGAGACCAGTCTCGAACTATTTCAACCAATCAGAACACTAGAAACTTGATTTCTTATTCAATATTTGTAATATAAATGTAATAAAAATTTTCAAAACGAACCTCTTTGACAAATTTCCCAAATGGCCACAGGAAGTACCATGATAACTTCAGACAATACACAGCTGAAAAGAAGAAGTGTAAGTTTGTTAACATTTGGATATATACTAGAAAGATTTATGTGAGTACATGAAGGAGGGGTACATGAAGGGGGCCATGAAGGGGGTACATGAAGGGGGTACACAAAGGTGAGTACGAAAGAGGGGTACATGAAAGAGGGTTACACGAGGGAGGGGCACACGAAGGAGGGGCACACGAAGGAGGGGCACAAGAAGGAGGGGCACACGAAGGAGGGGCACACGGAAAAGTACACGAAGGAGGGTACCTGAAGAAGGGGTACATGAAGAGGGGATGGAGAGGGGTACATGCAGGAGGGCTACATGAAAGAGGGGTACATGAAGGAGGGGTACATGAAGGAGGGCTACATAAAGGAGGGGTACATGAAGGAGAGGTACATGCAGGAGGGGTACATGCAGGAGGGGTACATGAAGGAGGGGTACATGAAGGAGGGGTACATGAAGGAGGGGTACATGGGGTACATGAAGGGAGGTACATGAAGGAGGGGTACATGAAGGAGGGGTAAATGAAGGAGGGGTACATGAGGGAGGGGTACATGAAGGAGTAAATAAGGCAGGTGTACATAAAGGAGGGGTACATAAAGAAGGGGTACATAAAGGAGGGGTACATGAAGGAAGGGTACATGAAGAGGGGTACATGAGGGAGAGGTACATGAAGCAGGCATAAATAAGGCAGGTGTACATAAAGGAGGGGTACATGAAGGAGGGGTACATGAAGGAGGGGTACATGAAGGAAGGGTACATGAAGGAGGGGTACATGAAGGAGGGGTACATGAAGGAGGGGTACATGAAGGAGGGGTACATGAAGGAGGGGTACATGAAGAAGGGGTACATGAAGAAGGGGTACATGAAGGAGGGGTACACAAAGGAGGGGTACATGAAGGAAGGGTACATGAAGGAGGGGTACACGAAGGAGGGGTACATGAAGAAGAGGTACATGAAGGAGGGGTACATGAAGAAGAGGTACATGAAGGAGGGTACATGAAGGATGGGTACATGAAGGGCTACATGAAGATGGAGGGCCACACGAAGATGGAGGGCTACATGAAGATGGAGGGCTACATGAAGATGGAGGGCTACATGAAGATGGAGGGGTATATCAAGATGGAACGGTAAGAAGGAGAAGGAGAAAATGTGGAGAGGGTACATGAAAGGAAGGTGTGATGATTAAAAAAGAAAGGCAAATGAAAAAGGGGAAAAGAAGGCAATTTAAAGGATGAAACAGAACATGAATGGGATAAAAGGAGAAAATATGGCGTAGGGGGAAATAGTAGAGATGGAAATTGGTAGAAAATGGAAGGGGCAGGGTGACACAGTGGATTAAATCAAGCAAGGAATAACAAAGAGAAAGGTTGTGTATTTTTCTGTAATAACTAATATTAAATGCTTTGTGTCAAGAAGGGCTTATAAATCACATATTTATGAAGAAATTATTTGGGGGATGACGAAACTATCTACTGTGCTACCATAGGGATGCATGTCCCTCGTTATCCCTACTACTATCAATATCATTCAGAAGTACAAATAATATGTTTATACTGAGAGGTGATGGTATCCCCTATTCCCACTGTAACCCCCCAACCCCACCCACCCCCAACTGCCAGTAAAATAAATCAATGTTGTGAATCAAAATGATACAAGGTGACCCCTTAAGGTCAAATGAAATCCATAAAGTAAAGGAGTAGGGCCAGAATTTGGCCAACTGAGGTTTAGCTTGTATGACAGGGGGCAAGCATCCCTGACAGGGGGCAAGCATCCCTGACAGGGGGCAAGCATCCCTGACAGGGGGATATCCCTGACAGGGGGCTAGCATCCCTGACAGGGGGCTAGCATCCCTGACAGGGGGCTAGCATCCCTGACAGAGGGCTAGCATCCCTGACAGGGGAATAAAATGAATAACTTACACACAAAATGGCATCACCCTTTGATCCAAGACTCACTTGATCTTAACACTTACCATAGGGCAGACCAAATATGGAAATGGTCATAAGACATGCAATGAACAGATGGACGAGCGCAATCCACCAACCAAATAAGATGACGTATGCAAAGTTACCGGGACTCCAAATGGTGGAACCTATGCAATGTAAAGATAGAGACAAAAAATATATCAAGCGAGCAAAAAAAAACCTCCTTAAATTGTTCAATTCCATGCTCTCACAATACCAAAGCTTTTTAAAAAATATTTCTCTTAAACAAGAACTGCTAGCCCCCTTTCCATCTACCCACATTCTGGCAAATCCTCCCCCATACCCAACAGTTATACCGATCCTCACATCTATCCTCACTCCCTCCAACCAATCCCCCTACACTACCACCAACAATCCCATTATCCCCACCCTTTCATCTACCCACACTACAGTACTATTGGTTCCCCATTTTCCCACACTCCAGAATATCCCTCAACTTCCCACCCCTACCATTCCCACCCCCAACACTTATACTGAACCCCTCACCTCTCCTCACTCCCACCAATCCCCCTACACTACCACTAACAATCAAATCATCCCACCCTTTTATCTGCCCACACTACAGTACTATTGGTTTCCTTATTCACCCACTCCAGAATATCCCTCAACTTCCCACTCCCTACCATTCCCACCCCCAACACTTATACGAATCCTCTCACCTATCCTCAATCCCCCTACACTACCACTAACAATCCCATCATATCCCACCCTTTCATCTACCAATGCTACGGTACTCTATTGGTTCTCCATCCACCCACACTCCAGAATATCCTCCTCTCCCACCCATCCTACTACACTCCCATCAGCCGTCTTAACCTCTAGTCCCTCCCCCTCCTCCCCTACACTCCCATCAACCGTCAATAACCTCCAGTCCCTCCCCCTCCTACCCTAACACTCACACCCATACATAAAACCATAATTTTCTAATCTTCCCACATTTTTATCTTTTATAAGGAAATCAGAGTGTAATGGAATAAAGTTTTTCCGTCAATTAGTAGTCCTCTAATCTTATCTCAACAACTTTGAACTCTTCCATGCATTTCCGTGTCAATAGGCAACATAGATCATAAAAATACAATCAAAAGCGATCGTGATTTTGTTTTGCTTTCAATGAATCGTTCGTGTCTCTTTGTTTCAATGTCAGGTGAGGCAATACAAGAATACACAAAGGATGAGAGAACAATGTATCAAAAGTAATTAAAACAAACATCTAATATTTATAATCGAGTGTTGTTGTAAGTTTGTTGACACTGATGAGTGTGATGGTAATCCTTCCAATCAAAAATAAATCAATTCATGCTTGATGTTGTATGTCTTAATTACTTTAAACAAGGGAGGATCGCCATAGGGATAAGGGGGTGCACTTGCCCACCCCCCTCCCTTCCAAATATTTGTTAATCAATGTTTATTTTTGTAATAAAGAATATAAACGTGCTTGAATTTATATGTATAATTAATCATCTACCTACTGTGGTGTAGCGGTTATCATACCTGTCTACAGACCACGAGGCCCTGGGTTCAAGCCTGGGTTGGGTAGACACACCAAGCGTACCACAACTGGTTATCGAAGGCCGTGGACATTGACTTGGTTGTCGATGTTATGTCTGTCCATACGTCATACCTGTGTTCTCGTCCGGGTCATATTAAGCATTGATAGCATTGTTACTATCATAACCTTATACGCAGGTGACGACTCCGTCATTGTAATTGTGTGTTCACTCGTCGGCGATGTATAATTAAACAATACCATTTTTTTGCCCCCAGTCATGTTTTGCCCATCCACCTTAAACCTCTTGCAAACGCCTGTGACTTTAAATATATACTATACTTGTGTGTATTCCCTGTAGGAACTGTAATTCTACAGGGATGATGTTCAGTCTCTCAAAGAAACAATCAGTGAAAGACTCCCTGCAGCCTCTCGGTGATTTTCCACACTGCTGATCAAGTAATACTCATAACCTGTAAATGTACCTCATTTGTTACTCACACTAACATGAAGAAGTTTGTGACAACATCTTGGCCAAACGTATGGACAAGCCCCCGCCCCTTGATCAATGTTGAAAGCCATATTTTACCATGTTTTACACAACAGTGAATGTGGTCTACCATGTTTGTTTTTTGCAAAGCGCACAACATCGAATGGGGAGGGGAAAGTGGCGTAAAATGCCGTTTAAAATTGTTGAGCGATTTTGCCCCAACACTTTTTGGCCATGACTGTAGGTGTACCAAAGAACCAAATCATATTCTGAATGTCACAGTATCTAGGTGAACAATTTTTAATATAATTTTGTAAACATGTTTATCAGGGAGTTATCAATGCTCTGGATAATTTTGTTTTCCAGACAATGAAATTTACAAAAGTGCTCAAAAGAACAACTGAAATACTGAGAGCTTCACATACAGGTAAATCAAATAAGTCCCCAAAGAATAAACTTACCAATGAAGGGCAAGATTCGCTTCGGTTCTTCATATAAACTTTTGACCGCTTCTGACCTCTGCTCAAATGGACGTTGGGTCAGATGCGACTTCCACTTCTTAAAACCGAACTGAATATCAAAATCAATAATGAAATAGTTAAACAAACTTTTTTAATCAAGCAACATTGACAACTGAATAATAACGTTATTAACAACGTCATGGAAATAAAATTTCACCTCTTACAATTCTTGGTGTACTTTACTACAGATGTGGCATCGGATATAATTACTAGGATGGGGGAGGGGGGGGGGAAATAGGTACTATATGTGAACAAATTTAGATTATGATACTTCTCCTTTTTTATTCCATTTTTCAATTGGGAGTTACATGCTTGGGTACCCCTTAAATCTGATATTGTGTCACAGCATTCCCAATGAAAATTTGGGAAATGTAAAAACTAAAACCTAAAAAAAAAAAAAAAGCTAAACCTTAAATTGCGTTATGGCTGTTAATACTTACAACACAAACAACAATATAATTGAGGTTTCAGTCAGGGTTCAACAAATCATGCGTCCGGTTGCCTGGGACAACCAGAAATCTTATCTGGGAAACCATGATATTTACTTGACCTGCTCAGACGGACAACTTAAGTTTTCAGCAAAATTTGTATTGTAGGTATACAAAAATACCTGTATTTGCGGAAATTGCGGAAGAAAAAGAATGAAATTTCTTTTGCTTTTTATTTTTATCATTGGACTCTTTTTCTTCTTAATTTTCTGTAAATGACAAAAAAACCTGGAAGTTTGTAAATATTGAATTTGTTGGGTTTGTTTTCTTCCCATGTTTATTTTTTTCATGAATACAATATTTCTTCCCGTGAATTCCCGTTTTTTCCGCGGTTATAACTGCTGGAACCATGGACTTTTTTTCCAACTCCGCCTGTCCATACACCTTTAATCTAGTAACGCCGCCTGTCCATACACCTTTAATCTAGTAACTCCACCTGTCCATACACCTTTAATCTAGTAACTCCGCCTGTCCATATACCTTTAATCTAGTAACACCGCCTGTCCATACACCTTTAATCTAGTAACTCCGCCTGTCCATATACCTTTAATCTAGTAACTCCGCCTGTCCATACACCTTTAATTTATTAACTCCGCCTGTCCATACAACTTTAATCTAGTAACTCAGCCTGTCCATATACCTTTAATCTAGTAACTCTGCCTGTCCATATACTTTTAATCTAGTAACTCCGCCTGTCCATACACCTTTAATCTAGTAGCTCCGCCTGTCCATATACCTTTAATCTAGTAACTCCGCCTGTCCATACACCTTTAATCTAGTAACTCCGCCTGTCCATACACCTTTAATCTAGTAACTTCCCCTGTCCATATACCTTTAGTCTAGTAACTCCGCCTGTCCATATACCTTTAATCTAGTAACTCCGCCTGTCCATATACCTTTAATCTAGTAACTCCGCCTGTCCATACACCTTTAATCTCTAGTAACTCCGCCTGTCCATATACCTTTAATCTAGTAACTCCACCTGTCCATATACCTTTAATCTAGTAAGTCCGCCTGTCCATACACCTTTAATCTAGTAACTCCGCCTTTCCATACACCTTTAATCTAGTAACTCCCCCTGTCCATATACCTTTAATCTAGTAACTCTGCCTGTCCATATTTTTTTATTCTAGTAACTCCGCCTGTCCATACACCTTTAATCTAGTAGCTCCGCCTGTCCATATACCTTTAATCTAGTGGCTCCGCCTGTCCATACACCTTTAATCTAGTAACTCCGCCTGTCCATATACCTTTAATCTTGTAACCCCGCCTGTCCATACACCTTTAATCTAGTAACTCCGCCTGTCCATATACCTTTAATCTAGTAACTCCACCTGTCCATATACCTTTAATCTAGTAACTCCGCCTGTCCATACACCTTTAATCTTGCAACTCCACCTGTCCATACACCTTTAATCTTGTAACTCCGCCTGTCCATACACCTTTAATCTAGTAACTCTCCCATATTTTTTATTCTGTAACCATATCCACACCTTAATCTAGTTATTCCGCCTGTCCATATACCTTTAATCTAGTGGCTCCGCCTAACTCCTTTAATCTAGTAACTCCGCCTGTCCATACAATCTTGTAACTTTAATCTAGTAACTCCGCCTGTCCATATACCTTTAATCTAGTAACTCCACCTGTCCATACACCTTTAATCTTGTAACTCCGCCTGTCCATACACCTTTAATCTTGTAACTTCCATACACCTTTAATCTAGTAACTCCGTCCATATACCTTTAGTCTAGTAACTCCGCCTGTCCATATACCTTTCATCTAGTAACTCTGCCTGTCCATACACCTTTAATCTCTAGTAACTCCGCCTGTCCATACACCTTTAATCTAGTAACTCCGCCTGTCCATATACCTTTAATTTAGTAACTCCGCCTGTCCATACACCTTTAATCTCTAGTAACTCCGCCTGTCCATATACCTTTAATCTAGTAACTCCACCTGTCCATATACCTTTAATCTAGTAACTCCGCCTGTCCATACACCTTTAATCTAGTAACTCCGCCTTTCCATACACCTTTAATCTAGTAACTCCGCCTGTCCATATACCTTTAATCTAGTAACTCTGCCTGTCCATATTTTTTTATTCTAGTAACTCCGCCTGTCCATACACCTTTAATCTAGTAACTCCGCCTGTCCATACACCTTTAATCTAGTAACTTCCCCTGTCCATATACCTTTAGTCTAGTAACTCCGCCTGTCCATATACGTTTAATCTAGTAACTCCGCCTGTCCATATACCTTTAATCTTGTAACCTACGCCTGTCCATACACCTTTAATCTAGTAACTCCGCCTGTCCATATACCTTTAATCTAGTAACTCCACCTGTCCATATACCTTTAATCTAGTAACTCCACCTGTCCATACACCTTTAATCTTGCAACTCCGCCTGTCCATACACCTTTAATCTTGTAACTCCGCCTGTCCATACACCTTTAATCTAGTAACTCCGCCTGTCCATATACCTTTAATCTAGTAACTCCGCCTGTCCATATACCTTTCATCTAGTAACTCTGCCTGTCCATACACCTTTAATCTAGTAACTCCGCCTTTCCATACACCTTTAATCTAGTAACTCCCCCTGTCCATATACCTTTAATCTAGTAACTCTGCCTGTCCATATTTTTTTATTCTAGTAACTCCGCCTGTCCATACACCTTTAATCTAGTAGCTCCGCCTGTCCATATACCTTTAATCTAGTGGCTCCGCCTGTCCATACACCTTTAATCTAGTAACTCCGCCTGTCCATATACCTTTAATCTTGTAACCCCGCCTGTCCATACACCTTTAATCTAGTAACTCCGCCTGTCCATATACCTTTAATCTAGTAACTCCACCTGTCCATATACCTTTAATCTAGTAACTCCGCCTGTCCATACACCTTTAATCTTGCAACTCCACCTGTCCATACACCTTTAATCTTGTAACTCCGCCTGTCCATACACCTTTAATCTAGTAACTCCGCCTGTCCATATACCTTTAATCTAGTTATTCCGCCTGTCCATATACCTTTAATCTAGTAACTCCGCCTGTCCATACACCTTTAATCTAGTAGCTCCGCCTGTCCATATACCTTTAATCTAGTAACTCCGCCTGTCCATACACCTTTAATCTAGTAACTCCGCCTGTCCATACACCTTTAATCTAGTAACTTCCCCTGTCCATATACCTTTAGTCTAGTAACTCCGCCTGTCCATATACGTTTAATCTAGTAACTCCGCCTGTCCATATACCTTTAATTTAGTAACTCCGCCTGTCCATACACCTTTAATCTCTAGTAACTCCGCCTGTCCATATACCTTTAATCTAGTAACTCCACCTGTCCATATACCTTTAATCTAGTAAGTCCGCCTGTCCATACACCTTTAATCTAGTAACTCCGCCTTTCCATACACCTTTAATCTAGTAACTCCGCCTGTCCATATACCTTTAATCTAGTAACTCTGCCTGTCCATATTTTTTTATTCTAGTAACTCCGCCTGTCCATACACCTTTAATCTAGTAACTCCGCCTGTCCATACACCTTTAATCTAGTAACTTCCCCTGTCCATATACCTTTAGTCTAGTAACTCCGCCTGTCCATATACGTTTAATCTAGTAACTCCGCCTGTCCATATACCTTTAATCTTGTAACCACGCCTGTCCATACACCTTTAATCTAGTAACTCCGCCTGTCCATATACCTTTAATCTAGTAACTCCACCTGTCCATATACCTTTAATCTAGTAACTCCACCTGTCCATACACCTTTAATCTTGCAACTCCGCCTGTCCATACACCTTTAATCTTGTAACTCCGCCTGTCCATACACCTTTAATCTAGTAACTCCGCCTGTCCATATACCTTTAATCTAGTAACTCCGCCTGTCCATATACCTTTCATCTAGTAACTCTGCCTGTCCATACACCTTTAATCTAGTAACTCCGCCTGTCCATATACCTTTAATCTAGTAACTCCGCCTGTCCATACACCTTTAATCTAGTAACTCCGCCTGTCCATATACCTTTAATCTAGTAACTCCGCCTGTCCATACACCTTTAATTTATTAACTCCGCCTGTCCATACACCTTTAATCTAGTAACTCCGCCTGTCCATATACCTTTAATCTAGTAACTCTGCCTGTCCATATACTTTTAATCTAGTAACTCCGCCTGTCCATACACCTTTAATCTAGTAGCTCCGCCTGTCCATATACCTTTAATCTAGTAACTCCGCCTGTCCATACACCTTTAATCTAGTAACTCCGCCTGTCCATACACCTTTAATCTAGTAACTCCCCCTGTCCATATACCTTTAGTCTAGTAACTCCGCCTGTCCATATACCTTTAATCTAGTAACTCCGCCTGTCCATATACCTTTAATCTAGTAACTCCGCCTGTCCATACACCTTTAATCTCTAGTAACTCTGCCTGTCCATATACCTTTAATCTAGTAACTCCACCTGTCCATATACCTTTAATCTAGTAAGTCCGCCTGTCCATACACCTTTAATCTAGTAACTCCGCCTGTCCATACACCTTTAATCTAGTAACTCCGCCTGTCCATATACCTTTAATCTAGTAACTCTGCCTGTCCATATATTTTTAATCTAGTAACTCTGCCTGTCCATACACCTTTAATCTAGTAGCTCCGCCTGTCCATATACCTTTAATCTAGTGGCTCCGCCTGTCCATACACCTTTAATCTAGTAACTGCGCCTGTCCATATACCTTTAATCTAGTAACTCCCCCTGTCCATATACCTTTAGTCTAGTAACTCCGCCTGTCCATATACCTTTAATCTAGTAACTCCGCCTGTCCATATACCTTTAATCTAGTAACTCCGCCTGTCCATACACCTTTAATCTAGTAACTCCACCTGTCCATATACCTTTAATCTAGTAACTCCGCCTGTCCATATATTTTTAATCTAGTAACTCTGCCTGTCCATACACCTTTAATCTAGTAGCTCCGCCTGTCCATATACCTTTAATCTAGTGGCTCCGCCTGTCCATACACCTTTAATCTAGTAACTGCGCCTGTCCATATACCTTTAATCTAGTAACTCCCCCTGTCCATATACCTTTAGTCTAGTAACTCCGCCTGTCCATATACCATTAATCTAGTAACTCCGCCTGTCCATATACCTTTAATCTAGTAACTCCGCCTGTCCATACACCTTTAATCTAGTAACTCCGCCTGTCCATATACCTTTAATCTAGTAACTCCACCTGTCCATATACCTTTAATCTAGTAACTCAGCCTGTCCATACACCTTTAATCTAGTAACTCCGCCTGTCCATACACCTTTAATCTAGTAACTCCGCCTGTCCATATACCTTTAATCTAGTAACTCCGCCTGTCCATATACCTTTCATCTAGTAACTCTGCCTGTCCATACACCTTTAATCTAGTAACTCCGCCTGTCCATATACCTTTAATCTAGTAACTCCGCCTGTCCATATACCTTTAATCTAGTAACTCCGCCTGTCCATATACCTTTAATCTAGTAACTCCGCCTGTCCATATACCTTTAATCTAGTAAACCTACCATGTAATTGTGCTCTGTCTTCTTCACCTCCACTTCATTTTCAGGTTTCTCAAGAAGAACAAAATCATCTTCGATTCTTTCTCGCGTGCTTTGCGACCTGTTGCGAACACTTGACTTTGAATGTCCATAGGGACGTGCATGAAATGAGCCGCTTTCTGATCCTGAAGTTCTATGTTCACCGCTGGCTTGAAGTTGATTCGGGGACTCCATCATGAATTGGTATGTAACCGATGTCAAGTATCTTATAGTTTCTTTTTGTCTAGCCTATACGACATATGTAAAGAAATATAGATTGCATCTTCAATCACTTAAATGGTGAAATGTGATTAACTCAAAGTTCTTAACAACATCAAACAACTTCTGTGTCATATGTTTCTGCGTCAAATGTTTCTATGTCAAACGGCAAAGGATTTTATACATGGCGACAATTCTTATATCAGCAATCACCTGATAATTGTTCTTCCAGTCTCATTCTGAATCTGTTAGGATTAGAAGAAAATGAAACATCAGTGGAATATAGCATTCTATAATACATCATTTTATTTTTTGTATCTGCACAATAACTTTACAAATAAATCAATTTTTTGAGAAATTAAAAGAAGATTATAAAGAAATCATTTTAGTAAACAGTACATACCTAACCAATAGTAAACAAACACAAATTAAACATTGAGAACCAAAACAAGATTCACAAAGTGCACAAATAAAGTATGACACAGTACAAAGTGCACTGTACTTTCAACCAACATTGGGCAAACTTCACAAACAGTTTTGATACTGTAGGTTTTTTTTTATTATTCTTTCCATTTATCGTCATATTGACAACAACAAAAAAAAATACAGGAAACTAAAACATTCATCGTAAATTGAGGGTGGGACTGGTTAAGGGCAATTTTCAAGAAAACTGCTATTCTTGCCCTCATTGTGTTGAAAATTATTGCATACTACTTTCCATCCATCTTTGGTGCTGTGGCTTAGTGGTTAAGGAGTCTTCTCCTATTCGAGAGGTGCCGAGTTCGATTCATGTCGTGAGCGCTGCATGGTGTCCTTGAGCAAGACACCCTATTGCTTCAGTCCACTCAGCTGTAAAATGAGTACCAGCACTGCTGGGGAGTTAACCTGTGATGGATTGGCATCCCGTCTAGTGGAGTCATGTACTCTCATCCGCTTGCGCCATGGAAACCGGAGATAAGCACCGGCCCAATGAGCCTAATGGCACGGATAGATTTAGGTTTTTAGCTACTTTCCATCTTTATTTCTATGCCTTTCAACTCCCTCCAAACAACTCCCACCCCTCTGTATTCTCCTTAGAAAAGTTTATGACAAAAGTTTACAATGAAAATATTCATAGGCCTATTACATAAAGTACTTCTTTTCCCCAAAACAAATTTTTTAACCACTCATCAACATCCAACAAACTTGGTACACATGTACAGCACATGATTGAGGAGGAGAAAAAGGGGGGAGGGGGGAGGGCGGAGGGGAGGGGGAAGGAGAATTTTCCTCTCCACTTTTTCCCATATTTATTATCTTAGTTTTATGGTGTTTTTTGTATCATGTAGTGTGATCGAGTCTGTACACAAAAAATACTCCAGTAAGCACACAGGAAAATGTTACAATTTCTCCAAATCTATCTCACAACATTTCTGCTTCTCTTCTCTCCTTCTTTCTGTCTTACCCACTGCCTTAGTTTTTAAATCTCCAAGTACTGCTCTTATACTATATCTCTTTATAAAACTCCTTTATCAAATCCTGCTTTTCAGTTAAAGAAGGATCACCAAAGGGATTAAAGTTAAGGATAAGGAATTAAAGTTAAGGATAATGGATTAAAGGATAAGGAATTAAAGGATAAGGGATTAAAGGATATTGTATTAAAGTTAAGGATAAGGGAATAAACTTATTCTATTTAACACTACTTTGACTCCAATTTAATACAATTAAACCAAAACTGCCTGCAAAGTCATTTAAAACAGATACAGTACCCATTCTAAGAACCTTTAATGATGTAAAATGAGGCTAGGCATTATTTCACCTCCTTAATGTAAATATAATACAACCAACATTATATTGCCAGTCATCATCTCCAAATGCATTCTGGGAAAAATACTTCTATTGAACTCTACTTTGACTCCCAGCTTTCTCTGTAAAGGATCTGTGTGCGTAGATCCCTTATGGTAAGCGTACTCATCTCAGTGCAGAACAGCTGTTACCCTGCTCTCTATACATGGACAAGAGGAACTTCAGGAAAGCTTTACTACACATAGTATAATTTGTACCTTCCAGCTCCTACCACTTTCAGTGCCCAAATACAGACCCCTAGCTTTGCTGTTTTACAGGTGCGGCCAGCCCCACCCCTCCAAAAGCCCTCCCTGCTCCTGGGGGTCCGCCCTGCCCCTGGGGTCCACCCTACCCCCTGGGGTCCACCCTACCCCCTGGGGTCCGCCCTGCCCCTCATGAGAAAAAACATTTACAAATCATTATTTTATTTTTTTAGATTATTTTTTCTTAACTTAATAATCTTAATAAGCTCATAAATGAATACATAGCATAGAATGATAGCATAGTAAGCAATTGTCCTGTTTGTAAAGGGGGCCCCTGTACTCCATGCCGAAAAGACGCAGTGCTTCGCGCGCGCATTAATGTGCCCCTCAACAAGTCTATAGCACCCTGCCCCTTTTTAAATCAAGCTAGGTGTCTGCAAATATGATCTTGGGACTTCCTCCCCACCTCACTTCCAGTAGGCATTTGGGTGGGGCTTGCATGCAAGCCCCACCCATGACAACAAACCAAACTACAAAAAAAGGTCTACAAACAAATACTAAATTTATAGACCTTTTCAAATCTGAAAAACTTTTTCGGAAAATGTACTGTACTGTATTCGCTAAGCGCCCCTGTTCTAATAAGCACCCACACAATATTTGTTTGGAGATGGGGGGGGGGGGAGGAAATTAATTCATTTGATTAATTTCAAGAGTTAAAGTAAGTTTTGTTACATTTTTGTTATATTTTGCATCTGATGTTCACATTGTTTTTGTGGTGGTTATTATAGGGCTAGTATACAAACAGTTCATGCAATTCAGTCCGAATAGCACACTGTTTGCAGCCCCAGAGCATGGGCGCTTCTTAGGAAAAAACTTTTGGCTTAAAAGGGGGTAATTCTATTTTTGTAAGCACCCAGGTGCTTATTACGTTGAATACAGTAATTAAAATAATGTCACATGGACGAAATTCACGTGTCCATAATGGGCCAATGGTGTACTGGAGACATCTTATCGACCAATCAATTACTGGGAGATTCTTGCCTGTCTACACAATTTATGGATGACATGCAGCTAGTGTATGTGTGGGGACTGATCTTATAGTCCACCGGTTTGGATGACGTAGTATGACCCAGTAACCTACTGTGTCCCTGGGGGACCTGTAGATGAGAAATTATGTGGATCCCTATGAATACAAGCATAACTAAGTAAAAAGGCAGAGCGTGCGTTCTAGTATAACACGCCACCAAACAATGAAGATGTAATGGTAAATAAATACAAGGGGGGAAGGAGGGGGAAGTTGGTATACCTAAGCTACCGGTGAAGCGAGATATCGCAGGTAAACTAGTGGAATATGCCAGCACTAGGGGTAGGTTCATTGGATATACCAACGTGACCACAGGAACAATCCAAGTAAGTAAGGAATGTGTTGCTGTTGGACAATTGACTGAAGTGAATGAGCAGACAAGACTACCCACATGGTCGGCAGGGCAGGTGATGCTCATGTGCTGGGCAGAAGATACCTAGTGAATAATTAGGTACCTAATATGCATTGGCTTTACCGTAGACAGTAATGCCATACCCAAAGCATGGGACCTAATGAATGCGATAAGTGACATATACCAAGCAGGTGAGTCAGCTTAGCTTGGGCACCCAAAATGTGATGATAGATAAAGTATGGTACATAGAATTAATGTACATACTTGTAATACAACTTGTGATGTAATAGAATTACAAGGCAAAAGTGCATGGCATAATAAAGACATGATAAGCATAAGCACATAGTAAAGGTACTAAGAGAGTATAAAGGTACTTAGATAAAGAAAAGCAACTTAGCTGGTAAACTGGTTAGCTCCATAGACCACATGATACCTCTCTTTTGCTGCAGCCAGAAATGAGAGGATAATGCACATATACATGTGGCCAGGACAAACTGAATAAACAGCAAAGACCTAAGAACCAATCAAAACATTCCACAATACACAAAACTGAACTGTACCTGGAAGACAGAGGAATGTATAACAATAGCTACACACAACCTGAGACAATGCAACTGAGGAAGTATCAAACCACTACATATGCTTCAAACACTAATCATATGTGTGTCATACATGGGTCATACGTGTATCATAAGTGTGTCATACAAGTGTCATATGTATGTCATACATGTGCACATTGTTGTTTACTTTTTTCCTTCATCAGCTGCAGTTGATTGGTTGGGAAACAAAGGTCAAATACCCCCAGCAGTTGATTGGTGAAAGTACGTTTAGCTAAACTTGGTTTGAAAAAGTCTATGCACAAATACAGAAGATTTTGAACTTGATCCTTTTTCAACTAAAAAAATACATTGTTATAGGCAAGATTTGAGGTGAGCAAGCGCCCCCTTTCCCCCCATACTTTTTTTCTTTGAATTTGTATCTTCTGTATGGTGATTCTTAACATGATTTTGTTGGTTTTGCCCCCAACTTTTGACTTTGCTCCCCATGGTTATTAGCCTAAAATGCAAGTTTCAAGTTGCTGACCAACCAGCTATTACATACATAATTGTCAACCATTCAATTTTTCATTTCTTATCTTTGTTTTTTTTAATTTCTTTTCAAATTTGATTGAATTGATAATTGTTCATTATATAATAATTGATAAGTAATTGTTTTAAGTCTGCATGGTCATCAGGCTTTGTAGAGAAAATGAAAGTGCTAAAGTGACATACTGTATTCTTAGATAAACAACAAGCACTTTTGCTTTCATTTTATAATGGATTTTTCTAACCAGTGTTGATCTGTTTGTATATGTAGTGCATTACGGTACATTGTCAGTTATGATGGCTTAAGACTATTTTAAACATATTTACAGCAAAATTATTGGCCAAAAGTAAAATAATAGAATACAAAATCAAATTATTTACTACATTACTGTATCTGAAGAACATAGTTTGAGGGGCAAAACTTGATTGAGGAGAATTTTTTTTTAACATATTCTTTTAATTATACATATAATTCAAGCATGTTTGTACACTGCTTTTACGACAAGACAGCATGTTCATCATATACTGTAGTACAGTCACTATACCTTCTTCAGCTTCACTCCTACAAGTTTGCTGATTTTAGGTACAGTATAGGAATTCGCCCGTTGGAAACAAAAACACGTGCTGAAGCAGAAGTCAATGGAAATAACATGTGCTCAAAAGTAGGCGCCCTAAAAATTTAGGGCACTTAAAATTTCGGTATCATAATAAACACCAACATACATGAATATTCATACACTTTTATTTCAATATCCGTTCTACAATCTCCCTTGGCTATCGAAACCTAATTTGCGTGAGTTCATATCGAAAATTAGTAAAGAATATAAAATTCTGAACATTTCGTTTCCGAGTACGTTAAAAACAGTATCACCCACAGAAATGCATCTATCATGTACAGAAATGCATCTTCACAAAAGTGCACAATAGGTCATGTGGGCGCATTTAAATGATTGACAGATTTATAGCCTACAGTGTAAAGACACTTGTAATGAGCGCACCTTTGAGTGTTTTTTCCCGTAGGCAAGCTTGGAGAAAAGCTAAAAAACTCAGGTACTGTATAAAAAAATGCATTAAACCATAATCTAATCTCAACCTTGAACAGAATTATTACAAGAAATAATCATGATCATAATTTCCAAGTTCCTATGCTAAAAAGAATGAATATAAATAGGGCATAATTATAGAATATCCCACCAATTTCTAACAATACTTTTCTTTGGATGTTGGAGTACACAGTCAATTACATGTATAAGCTTTTATTACATTGGATAATGGAGTGTGCAGTCAATTATAACCTTATATATTAAGATGATCAAATGGTCACTGTGGTGGTGGTGGGGGAATGGGTGGGGGTGGGGCACACTTTTAGAAACCCATAAACAAATAAGAAGAAAGATGACCAATAAGATGGACGACAAATAGTAAAAGATCAACATTGGTTTCTGCACATCTATAGTAACTACAATGTTTTTGATTTGTTTAAGAAAGAAATCATTTAAGGTAGTACTGTATCTTACAGACAAAAATGTATTTCACTTAGTAATTTTCTACAGTCGGGAACAAGGTCTGCTTGCAGAGTGTTTATGTTTTGCTTTGTTTGTATCTCGAATCGACAGTGACATTTTTTTGTCTTTCTCATCAACACCGTCCCACTGGGAGATTTCATTGTCAAAGACCGATATTTCCGAGCTATAATCTTCTCACCTTTTTCGTCTTAATGCAGATTTAATACCTTTAAGCAAATGTATCCCTCTTGCAGTAAATCTTGGAACTAGAGCTGTGAACGTTTAGGAATTTTAGTAAATGTGTACACGCCAAAAAAAGTGAGCGTGTGTCGTGTACACGCGTTTAGTAATGTAATTTTCGGAAATACACCAAAATTGCTCCAAAACTACAAGGCGAAGTAAAAAAATTGTGCAACCAGTATGGCAAAAGTACTGACTCCATTGCCCAAATAGACACTGATTTTGCTTTTCAAATCGTAAAAAGTTCACTTCTACAGTAAAAATCATCATTTTATGGAAAATATGCATTGAAATTCAGTTTAGAAAGAATAGATAACTTCCTTTCAATGTCATTTAAACTCAAAATCGTAACTTTTTTATCCTATTGAGGCGGTCGGTTTGACATAACTGTGTACGGGCTCAGTACGATTTATCCAAGTTGTAAGGAAAAATTTATCAGTCAATGAGATATTTTTTATGAATACTTGTGTCGCCTCAGCCAGTCAGCAAAAAGTAATGGTATTCATATATATTGGAAACTACTGTTTAATACACAACATTTGTTAAGAAAAATAAATTATGTCGAGTATTTTTAGCAAAAAAAAAAAAACAAGGGTTTTCTCCTGTTGACTGCAATGATAACTGACTGTTTGTTTTTCCCTTTAACTGAAGTTCGAGATCGTCAAAAAAGCATTGTTTCCCGGATGTCTGACCTCCTCTATTCGCTACTGCTTTCAAAGTTCTTCTGTAAAAATCTTGCATACTGAGGCCTATGATATACTTCGCCGTAAAACATTTTAAAACTACGCCACCACCACCAGGAAGTTGTGAAATATCAGTCCTCTTGAAAAAATGGCCACCATCTTTGTGACGCGAGCAGAATTTCAGCTCTGTTAAAACCTTTTTCTGTTTGTTTATTATGCAATATTTTTTCTTTCTTGCAAAATTTATTTGACTCATAAGGCAATATTTACATGTAAATGTACTGATTGTCATGATTCAAGTATTTTTCAAGTGTTTTTTGGTCGATTTAACAGCTTGTAAAACGGGCCTTGATTTAAAGCCTTATGCCATTATGGCCTAACGTTAGGCCTATTGTTAGTTTCACTGTTTACTGCTGCACATTCGCGGTGCATTTTACAAGTTAGATTACTCAGATTTCGGCGAAATCAAAGTGCATAATATCCCCATTTATTGATGATAACTGCACATTTGTGATTCGCACATTTAAAAAGGATTATGCTGATCGGGTTTACAGTTTGTCATCGATTGGAATTTTGTCAGCTGAATATGTGTGTGTGATTTGAATCATGAATGAACATATTGATTTTCAACGGCAAGACATAACTGAAAAACGATTACTTGCAATGAAGTTTTTAGTAAACGTTTAAAGATTTGCGAGCGTGTAGCGTGTACACGCTAAACGGTCACAGCTATTGTTAGTACTGCCCTCTATTTCTTCGTCCTCCCTCCTCCAACTAAAAATACAACCTCACAAAATTAACTTGTTTATTATGCTGCCCTCGATTTGACTGGCTTTTGCATACTCCGACATCCAGGGGAAAACAAAGTATAGTGATAGACCATGGACTAAATAAAATAACTTGATATATTCTGTTTGACTTCTGCGTACTCTGACATCCAGGATAAAACATGCTGAGCCCTTCTAGATCTACGATTAAACTTGCCCGGTATACCGGTTTTAGTCGGTTTTGAAACTAAAACCAGTTTCTTCAGTCTGATTCATAATTTATGAAAAACCAGAAGTGCCGAAAATAACCAAATCACAAAAATTGCCAAAAGATGGTAAAAATCTCTTTTATTCCAATGAAAAGAAAGTTCATGCTTTGTGCCAACATGTTTTTTGTACTATCTTTTAATATATTTGTGAAAATATGTGATATTGATGCAGATTCAATCAATCAATAAATACGATTGAAAATGTTTGGAAATAAATAAATCAATAAATCAATGTTGAACTTATCTGCAGAGTGATGAAGAATTATTTTTGCTTGGGTGCAAGGCATGTGTTGTAAAAAGAAAATGTTTTCATAGCTCCTTGCTGAAACAAGGTCTGGTTTAAGTACAGAACACAATGTATTTCAGTTTAATTTTCAATCCTGATCCATACAGAGATTGCAGGTAATACACTCATTTTTTTTTTCATTTTGATGAAGAAAATACAAATTTGGTGGGGAGTGGGACACTACCTTTCACTAGCGGGCATTTTCTTTTCTGCCTTATTACACTCCCATAATTCACACAGTTTTAAAGCGCATTAAAGAAGGCGGTTACCATATAAGGCTATAGGGCGGGAACATTTGGTGGTTTAAGTAAAATAGAAAATGCCACTATCATATAGATGGCCTGTCGACACGGCCTTTTTCATAACTTTTTTTACGTGACTGCCTTGGGACCTAGACTGACAAAGAGGTAAAATCGGCATTATTTGAGGGGCAAATGGGGTATATAAAATCACTTTACATGCAAACAACATTAAAGTTTAGTAATACATTTTATTGATCAATGCCTCTGTTATCATTTTCAACATTATTTACAGAAATTACTGATACAAACATCATAAGTATCTATCATTAAACAGTGCAGTACACTGCAGTTATATTTACTGTAATGCACTTTATGTTCCAAGCTTGTTTACATTACAGGTGAAAAACTGGTTTTCCAGATAAAGCAGGTTTTGGTTTTGGAAACCGACCGATTTCATATCGGGCAAAACCGTGTGTATATATCTGCAATAAATGGGTATGTTCTGTATTTCACTGCATACTCCGACATTCAGAGGAAAATACTTCCATCTATTCTTTTAGTAGAGGCTACTACTAACGCTTAACCTAATGCTAGGCCTTTAATTCTAAATTTTTCTCCGCATGCTCCGACATTCAGGGGAAAACAGTACTAAACACTTTAAATAACTTTTAAAAATCATGAGTTTGACTGCTTACTCTGACATCCAGGATAAAATATACTTAGGCTTAGGCCTGGGGGATACAAGTAATCGAGGTATAATATCTCCACATCAAGGTATACCAAGAAATTAGCGGGGCATTCTATAGTTACTCCTAGTACTCCCCAACCTTAGTACCGTCGTACTGATTCACGTGGTCGGAGTTGACATAACCGTGTGCGAGCTTAGTACGGTTTTGCCAAGTTGGAGGGGAAACTTTACCATTACAGTCAATTGGATATTTTCTATGAATACTTGTGTCGCCTCAGCCAGTCAGCGAAAATTATTGGTACTCATATATGTTGGATACTATTATCTAATTTGATAATTTAAATTTGACATCATATTTGAAGAAAAATAAATTCTGTCCAGTATTTGTTGAAAATTGGCAACAAATAGGTTTTTCTCCTGTTGACTGCAATGATAACTGACAGTTTGTTTTCCCCTTTGACTGAAGTTTGAGATTGTCAAAACAGCATCGTTATGTCACCATGCACCACAACATTCCCAGATGTCCGACCTCGAGAATGCCAGCCAGTTAGTATGGCTACTGGCCATGATGGCTGGCTGCCTTATACAGCAATCCCAATGCCAACCGTACCAAGGGATGTGTATAATAAGTTATTCCATAAATAGGCCTAGGCCTACTCCTTCTTTCCCCAAATCCAGAAATTGGAATCCAAAAAAAGCCTACTTTGCCATCAGTCTAAACAGACTCAATGTAAACTGTTTCAAATCCCAGCTCACTTAACTTAAGTAGGCCTAATGTTAAATCCCCTTTTTTTTTCACTCATACTTTTGTTTGCTCGGTTTGCTTCATGTCCTCTTTAAACATAGAAGGATTTGTTGCCGACCTAAACTTTAGGGCTATTAAGATTCAAATAAAAATACTGTTTTCGCGAAATTGGTATGCACAACCTATGCTTACTAGTAATAAATATCTTTATAAATTATATATATAGCCTACTAGTATTAGTAAAAATATAATGACATAGGTTGCCATAACGCTAGGAACCTGTGTGCACAACTACCGAATCTAATAATTTGATAGCACAATGCCACAGTTCACATATTACTAACATTTTCTAATCTTAAGGCAAATTGAAAAAAAATGTTTTCCACGATATGAAAGGTTTATCATTGAAAATATATTCAGATAATTTATAATCTTACCGCGAAATCAGAGATGTGAACGAGGATTTACAGCCAAATTAGTTTGACTCGTTTTGTAAGCCAGCGCTCATCATTCATAACTTGCCTGGCTAGCTGCAGCTGGTATTTGCACGCAAACCATGGGACTATTGCCAGCAGTCACGGGTTGAGGGAAATTCCGAGTTCTGTAAATGGAACCAGTTGATTGGTCGAAATAGCGCAGAACACTTGGAACCGTCATATCTGTGTCATTAACTTTTGTTATTATCGCAACATATAGTATATGCATGTAAGAAGGAAAACACTATGTATAGAGAAAAAATGTATAGGGAATTTTTAAGGCAGGACAATAAAAATAAATATAAAAGGTATAAGAATAAGATGTACTTTGACAAAGTGTTAAATGAGCATAGAAATGACATTCAAGGAGCATCATGTGGAAAATATTGAATAAAATAATCAAAGGAAAACAGCAATCTTCTAAATATCCAGATTGCTTTGTTAATAATGGTAGTAAGATTACACATAAGAGGGACATTACAAATGGTTTTAGCGATTTCTTTGTTAATGTTGGTCCAAACTGAGCCAAAAACATTCCTATTCCTGAAGGAAAAAACATATACAATTTTCTAAAAAATAGAAATGAGTATTCCATGTTCCTTGAAAAAGTTGATGAAGCAGGGATTTTAAGTGTAGTTACACATTTCAAATCTATGAAATCAAAAGATTGTGATGATATCAATATGTTTTTTTCTCAAGAATGTTAAATTGTATAACAAAACCGCTAACTCATATTTGTAATCAATCCTTAGTTACTGAGGTGTGTCCAGCAAAGATGAAGATTGCTAAAGTAGTACCATTCTATAAAGCAGGGAATAAGTATATTTATACTAATTGTAGACCTGTCTCAATTCTTTCACAATTCCCCAAAATATTAAAGGAGTTATTTGAAAAAAAAAGGTAGTTTTATTGATAAACATGATCTGTTATAACAGCCAGGATGGCTTTAGAACAGAGAGGTCTACAGCTTTGGCTCTTAAGAAATTCATTCAGGAAATAACCTCTGCCCTGGACAGAAAGAGGCATGCTAGTGGTGTGTTCATAGATTTGAAAGAAGCTTTTGACTATTATTCATGTTCTTCTCACCAAGGAATCATATTTTGTATGGCATCAGAGGGGTTGTAAATGATTGGGTATAAAGTTATCTCACAGATAGGCAACAATTTGTTTAAATAGATGATTGTTCCTTTTTATTTGTTAAATATTAAATGTGTGTCTGGACGGGTGTGTGTGTGGGTGTGTGAGTGTGTGTACAAAAATGTATGCTGCGTGTACAAAGAAAACCGTATACGCTGTCATGCATAAACTTGGTGGGAGGGTGTAGGGTGAGGTGAACTTATGTCCCGCACAATTTGGGTCATGTACCTTACAGGCCAAAGGTCAGAGGTCTAATAATTCATTGAAAATGGTAAATTTGTGTTGCGCTTTCCTTCCTGGGATAATCGTAAGAGATATTAGGTTGGTACTTGGTGGGTTGGTGGAAGGTGATACAGGGTTAATCTAAAATGGTAAATTTTGGTCGATCGAGTGTTATGGAAAGAGACCCCTAAGTAAGGAAGTGCTGAGGCGACGATGGAAATGTATTGGGCACATACTCAGGCAAGACCCAAGCAATTACTGCAATACAGCGTTCTTGTGGTCACCTGAAGGACATATAAAGCGTGGAAGGCCCAAAACTACATGGCGGCGCTGTGGAAAGGGAGAGAATAGAGACAGGATAGAGGACATGGGCAGAAGCACGGGTTACGGCAACCGACAGGAAAAAATAGAGAAGTTCGGTGGAGGCCCTATGTGCCACCAGGCACGCGGAGGATAAGTGAAGGTTAAGGTGATGTTAGGTCGTGTCTCTGAAAAGTTGTGACATGTCGCTTAAAGGTTAAAGGTCAGAGGTAAAATAATAAGGCAAATTTTGCGCTGCATTTCGTTGGAAAATGTAAGTGCTAAATTGTATTGGTTCTTTATGGATTAAGGTCCAGAGTTTGTTATTTGGGGGTTAGTGGAGGTTGATGCAAGGCTATTTCCCACACATAATGGGATATGTCATTTGAAGGTCAAAAGTTAGAGGTCAAATAGTTGATTTTAAAATGGAAAATCTTGTGTTGCGCTTTCCGTGATAACCGTAGGGGATATTGGGTTAGTACTTGGTGGGTTGATGAAAGGTGACGTAGGGTTATGTTCCTTACAAAATGGGATAAGTCATATAGAGGTCAAAGGTTAGAAGTCAAATAGTTAACTTAAAATGGTAAATTTTGGTCAGTCGCGTGTTATGGAAAAAACCTAAGTACAATTAGGTTGTTTCTTTGTGGGTTGATGAAGGATGATGTAAAGCTGTGTCTCAAAAATGATGTGACACTTCACGGTCAATGGTCAGAGGTAAAATATTAATAGTAAATTTCGTGCTGAATTTCGTTGAAAAACGTAGTTGCTATTCTATTGATCCTTGGTGGGTTGGTGTCCAGTTTGTTACTTGGTGGGTTGGTGGAGGGTGATGCAAGATTATGTCTCACGCATAGTAGGAAAGGTCATTTAAAGGTAAAAGGTCAATGTCAAATAATTGATTTAGAAATGGTAAATTTGTGTTGCGCTTCGTGGGGTAACCATAAGTGATATTGGGTTGGTATTTGGTGGGTTCGTGGAGGGTGATGCAGGGTATGTACCGCACGAATTGGGACAGGTCATTTAAAGATTGAAGGTCAAATAATTGATTTAGAATGGTAAATTTTGGTTGATTGCTTGTTATGCACATATCGCAAGTGCGATTGGATTGTTACATGATGGGATGATAAAGAATGATGAAAGGTTGTGCCTCGGGAAAGATGTAAACCGTCGCTTAAAGGTCAAAGGTCAGAGGTCAAATCAATGTCACTTGCTGGGTTGGTGGAAGGGGATATAGTGTTGTGTCTCGTACATAATGTCATTTAAAGGTCAAACGTCAGGGGTCAAGTAATTGATATAAAATGATCCATATTATGTAATATTTCTTGAAAAAACATTTGATCATTTTACAAATTCGATGTGGCAGAAGCTATAAGGTCAGCAACTCCGTGGATTGCCATCTTGTTTTGCTTCTTTTTTTTTAACCTGATGATACGAAAGCCTATAATTAAGGCCATCAAAAACAACAAATATTAGTTTATTAAGTTTGTTATTACAAAATGTTAATTACAAAATAATATTTTGTAAATACAATTTATTATTTACCTTTAATGCTCCTTTCTCCTGAGTATGGAGATTGAGGCTTCTCTAAGCAACTTCTCCCATCTCTTTCTATCTCTTGCTACTACTGCAGCTTCTATAGCTGTTCCATCCAAAACTGTTTCTCTCCTTTTCTGCCACTCTTCTCCATGTAGCCTTAGGTCTTCCCTTCTTTTTTCTACCTTCTGGTGACCAGGTGATGGATATTCTGGCATAGTTTTCTTTGACCTTTTTTAATTTACGGCCCAACCGGGGAGGGGGGGGGGTTGAACACACAATTACAATAACGGGGTCGTCGCCTGCGTATTCGGTTATGATAGTACAAATGCTATCACGAAACGCTTAATACGACCCGGACGAGAACACAGGTACGACGTACGGACAGACATAACATCGACAACCAAGTCAATGTCCACGGCCTTTGATAACCAGTTGTGGTGCACTGGCGTGTCTACCCACCCCAGGATTGAACCCGGGGCCTCGTGGTCTGTAGACAGGTATGATAACCGCTACACCACAGTAGGTAGATAGACGGCCCAACCATCTCCATCTTCTCTTAAATATCTTCTTGCTTATCTCCATTTGTGCCTGTACTATCATACAGTTTCTTCATTGGTGACTTTCACTGGCCATCTAATTTTCAAATTAATTATAAGGCATCTCCTTTGGAACACATCTTGTTTCTTCTCGTCAGCTTTTGTCAACTTTCAGGTTTCACATCCATGTGAGTACTGAGATTACATTTGAATAAAATATTTTCAGTTTAGTTTTTATCCGGTAGATGTTTGATTCCAAATCTTGTTAAGTTGTCTGAAAGTTGCCTCCTGCCATCCCAATTCTGCGTTTTATGTCTTCATCAGTGCCTCCTTCTTTCAACAGTCTTGCACCGAGATAGGCAAAGCTATCAACATCTTCAAGCTCCACATTTGCAACTTTAATTGTTCCATCAGTTTTGTTGTTAATGCACATGATATCTTTGTCTTTTTTTTCATTAATCTTCAGCCCAACTATTTTACCTGTTTCATGTAGTTTGCTTCTTTTGTCTTGGAGTTGCTCTTTGGTGCTAGAAATAAGTGCAATGTCACCAGCGTAGTCAAGATCGCAGGCTAGGGCTGTAAATAAGTTCACCGGATGCCATTCCTTCTGCCTTGTGTACTGGTTCTCATCATTCAATCAATAGGAAGTATAAACGAGAAAACGAGACATTACACATCCTTTTTCACCCCAGTTATCACAGAAAACCAGTCATATAGTTTTCCATCGCCTAACACTGCACATTTGCTGCCATCATACCAGTTCTGTATAATATTTGTGTATTTTATGGGTATGCCATAATGATCCATAATCTTCCACATCATTTTTCTGTCTAGACTGTCGAATGCCTTCAGAAAGTCAATGAAGTTAAGGTATACTGATATCAATTGCGCTACGAAGCCTGTCAATCAATATCCTTTCAAATATCTTGTTTACTGTTGGTATTAAGGATATACCTCTGTAGTTGTCACAAATTGTCAGGTCACCTTTCTTTGGTATAATAGTTATAATTCTTTTTTCCATGCATCTGGAACTTCTCCTGTAAAATTCTAAATTATTTACAAATTATTATTTACAAATCATTATTTACAAACCATTATTTACAAACTACTATTTACAAATTATTATTTACAAATCATTATTTACAAATCATTACTTATAAATCATTATCTACAAACCATTATTTACAAACTATTATTTACCAATCATTATTTACAAATCATTATTTACAAATCATTATTTACAAATCATTATTTACAAACTTTTATTTACAAATTATTATTTACCAATTATTATTTACAAATTATTATTTACAAATTATTATTTACAAATTATTATTTACAAATTATTATTTACAAATTATTATTTACAAATTATTATTCACAAACTATTATTTGCAAATTATTATTTACATATTATTTACAAATCATTAATTACAAATCATTATTTGCAATTTATAATTTACAAATTATGATTTACAAATTATTTACAAATCATTTTTTACAAATTATTATTTACAAATCACTATTTACAGATCATTATTTACAAATCATTATTTACAAATCATTATTTACCAATCATCATTAACAAATCGTTATTTACAAATTATCATTTACAAATTATTAATTACCAGTTATTATTTACAAATTATTATTAACAAAATATTATTTACGAATTGTTATTTACAAATTATTATTTACAAGTCATTATTTACAAATTCTTATTTACAATTCATTATTCTGTGACTACAATTAATTATATTTGTAATTTTTGATTACAAATGAATTGATAACAGTTCAAATATCGTCAGAGATATGGGGAAATGACAATGACGCCCCTGGATTGTCGGAGCTGTTATTTCGATAACAGCTCTATGCAAACATATTTTATTTTTACCACTCAAAATTAACTTAGATAAGTTTTAATTATGAATTATTAATTTGTAATTACAAACCAATATTTTGTCATTACAAATGAATAATATGTAATTGCAAATTTATAATTTGTAGTTATATTTTTTTTCTCTGAATGAACCGGGCTAATGAACTATCGTATTATTCGTATATGAGTGTAACTTCAAGTGTAAGGCCCTGTAAAAAATTATATGGGCCTATATTTGAGCTAATCACCCTAACCCAGTTAAAAAAGTAATGTGGCGCTTTCCGGATCATGTCAACCACATCAGGCGTAATAAATATTGAAAACTATTGGAAGCAATCTTTCATATTCTGCTAGAAAGTAGAAAGAAAAAGAAGTACGAGCGCTGAATGACTGATCCGAGAGAAAATACGGTACTTTAAAAATAAAAATAAATCAGGTGTTCTCTCAAAACTAATGTGCTGAGCTAACAGTGTTTTTATTTTTTATTTTTATAGTTTTTTTAATTCATGAAGCCTAATATATAGGCCGTGGAAAGTTCAGATATGGGTTTGGACAATGCGAATATTTATGGTAAGCCAAGCCTAGTACATTCCGACGAATACTGCTACAGCGATGGGTAAAGTTGTTCACAACAGTGGGCAGCGAGTGAAACTGGATTCACTCTTATCCAATATTGCGTAAATCGTACGCAGTATTTTGTAAACATCATAGATATGTACTCGACAGGGCCGTAATTTCGGGGGTCGGGGAGGGGGAGAAGTTAGACATGTAACCCCCATTTTTCGGCAGAATTTAAAACTCATACATAAGGTTGTGAAAAACTCTCCCCCACTTTGTGGAGCAATATCATGTCTCATGCCCCCTCCCCCTCATCCAGATTTCACTTTTTGAAGGAGAAGTACTCAATATGGTCAAAAAAGTCATCAGTGGCTGAAGTTGAGGAACAGATTTCACGGAATAGCAAATATATTGTACATGTCTTCAATTCGAATGTATGAATCATGTCAGTGGCTGCGCCAGGTACTACAAGCTGGTGAGGGACAAGCCATAACGGATTTCAAAGCTCTGAATATAGTAGGAAAGAATCCTGGACTTTTGGTGTAATAATAAATACATCAAAATTCAGAGCTTCGTATTTATTAAGATACATGGAGGCCACCATTTTAACTATAGTGGTAACGTTAAGTCAATGGGGATTTTTAATGAGAACGCGGGTGTAATTTTTTTAAGGAAAAATGGATATCAAATGAATATTCATTAGATTTGACCGCGGACTTTTCAATTTCATCGTGGACTTCGCGATAAAATAACAAAAGACTTTCGTTGACAGGTCGTTGACCTTTTAAACAGCCCTCTCGGCACATGATTTTGTGTTGGCTTAGTCAACGCTGATACCGTATACATGCATCATAGGTTACTTACACAAATACTACCGTCTCTTAGTAAAAATCTCATTGATATAACGTTATCACAAGTTAAAATGGCGGCCTCCATGGGTCGTAATAAATACGAAGCTCCAAGTTTTGGTGTGTTTTCTTATTACACCAACTTGAAAGTCCAGCTTTCTCTCTGACTGAAATATGCACTGTTGGGTCATGTAGAAAGCCGCTGACCAAACTTGAAAATGATTGCAAGGACCTCATTCAAAAATAGCCCCGACCCATAAGCCAATCATTTGTTTTCGGATTTAGACGAATTGGAAACTTGATGTTGGCAAGAAATGGAAGAGATGATTACCCCCCCCCCCCTCCCACACCGCCCCTCCCCCCTCACAATGTCGCCGCTTTAATAAATAGGTTGAAATGTCACTATAGCTATCTTGCCACATAAACCATGTATCAAATCATTTGAAGGGAAGAATGAATTGATTCTGACAAAGGTTTTGGAGCTTAGGGAGCTTAATAATAACTTTCATTTGAAACTGAATGGCAGGAAATGAAAGAAAGGAATGCAGACGATAATACTTTTAAAAATAGACATAGTGGATGGATTGCATGCACCAAAAGAGCTTTACATTTTGACAATAGTTTCAGAGATTATGAATAGTTACTGCGTATGCAACAGTTGTGACGTATGAGGAAGATGACTACCCAAAATTGTTCATGTAATTATTTGCATTTCTGTCCTAAATTTCAGTCCCTCAAATTCATGAAAATAATTTTGTTTGAGGCCTTATGATGCATATTAAAAACTTCCGAGTTATCAGAATGTATAGGCAACTGCTCCCATTCAACTTTAGTACTTTGGTGGAGTACTTTAAAAATATAAATCATCATGAAGAAATTAAAAGGTATTCTTGTATCGATTGCACAAAATATTTTTTTATATAATAAGGTTCTAAAATTCAAAATGCTGTAAAGTGCATAGTCAATTTGTATCTTTAATAGAAAATGACTCAGAGATTTGCAATTGGCTGTTTTAATATTTCTAGGGAGGTGATACTTCCGCAACCTCCACATTCCTATGGTACGGGTTTCTTTATTATTAAATATGCGAGTGACGTGCCAAACGCTTGGATGTAAGAAGCTAAGAGTAACATAACATCCTCTCAGGGGGCAAGGATCCACAAATTTCCACCTGGGTATTTACCGGAAAACTGCCACGACGTTGCTATTAATCAGGAAATCTTCAATTTCGTTCATTTCTACCATTTTTTTCTCGATATTCTGGAAATTTTGTTCATGATCGGGCAGTCGAGCATTTAACTTCGAACTTTGAGGACTCTTTTATTTATGAATTTGTCTTTGAAATGGGGAAAATTTACTTCATTTTGCAGCAATGGTCTTCGAGTTTTAGTAAATTTTTGTCAATTGTCTTGAATTTTCATTTAAAAAACCGCTGGGCCTTACCCAGGGCTTTACCCCCGGACGCATCCCGGTAGACTCTAAAGCAGGCCTATGGATCCCACCTGTTATAGTCACTTCGCTCGACATGTCACTACATCTTGTTGGTGCCCTGTAATTACCCCCCCCCCCCCCCCAACCGCCTTCCCAAGGGCTCAATATGGAAATCCTAGCTACTCCACTGGCACTGGAAAAGTTTCACTTAGGCTGAAGTTGGGCACAATTGGGGAAAGCAGTTTGCGGCTGCTACTATCAAACATGATAAGTATTTACAAGTTTATCTTCATCTCTGTCGATCCTTTCCGGGGTATGGGAGCACATAGGATACAATCACAAAATACAGATGGCAATATAATGGAAAAAGAACAAGGTTATCATCTACCTACTGTGGTGTAGCGGTTATCATACCTGTCTACAGACCACGAGGCCCCGGGTTCAAGCCTGGGGTGGGTAGACACGCCAGTGCACCACAACTGGTTATCAAAGGCCGTGGACATTGACTTGGTTGTCGATGTTATGTCTGTCCGTACGTCGTACCTGTGTTCTCGTCCGGGTCGTATTAAGCGTTTCGTGATAGCATTTGTACTATCATAACCGAATACGCAGGCGACGACCCCGTCATTGTAATTGTGTGTTCAACTCTCTCTCTCTCTCTCTCTCAGAGAAGGTTGTTTACATAAAGTGACATGACATGTCAGAAATATTAGTTAAACTTAAGATACAAAACTTTGGAAAACCTAACTTTTTAAACTTTGATAAATTTTCACAATGAAAAAGTTGGTATATTTTCAAGATGTTTGGACGGATTTTTTTTTTTTCCTCCATTTATTTCATTTCACAGTATGTGTAGTACAGTAGAACAAACAAATAAATACCTTCATATATACAAATGAGAATGTTTATGATACAAAAATGTTCAATAGTACAGAAAATGAAATGAGATTTGCATGAGACAAAACAAGCAATAAGGGTGTTATGAAAGACTAATATCAGCAAGTCATGCAAACAGACTTGACAGAGGGACTTGAAAGAAATTGTAACTGTACTGTACAGAATACAGAAAAATTTTATGTACGAACAAATTGTTTCAAATATCCAGTAGCTCATTTTTAGAGTTCTTCTCTAAAATGTAAAATTAAACCTGCATATCAAATTGAAATTTATAGAAAACAGCTATCTTATCAGGTAAGATATTGCTGACTTTACAAGAAAAAAAAAAAATTAGCATTTAAAATAAAGAAATTGATGGGATGCATCAAGTCTTCTAAATAAACGAAACAACTGGTTCTTAGTGATAAATGAAAAACATGATGTAAACATAGTAACTATATCATAACAAGAAACAGTGACATTTCGACAGTCCCAGAGCAGATGCTCCAAGTTTTTTTTATGAATACCACCAAAAAATAAAGAGGGAGGCAGTCATTTTTAGCATGTTTAAATAACTGTTGACTCCTAAAATTCTGTGCATAAAGCGATACTGAAAGTACTAAAACTTTATATTTCCAATGGCATATAAAGGCAAAGAAAAGGCGGAATTCCAATAAATATTTTGAAAATCAACATTGTATAACTAGTGCTTTATCGCAGATGGTGTTATCATGGAATACTGATGCATCAAGCCCTTGTAAACAACTAGTAATTTTGGAGGCGTACATACATTGAGTAAAACGTACATAATTACAAGAAAGAGATTCAAGATCCCCCAAGTTAAACGCTAATGATATGGAATAGCTGATAAAATGCCAAAATATACAGTGAAGGCAGGTTTGTAATGTCAAAGTTATTAACAAATTACAATGCGAAACAGGTTCACCATCGGTAGATATATGGACGGATGGTATAATAAGTGGCAATGTAATTGAGTCAAGTATTTGTAAAGGCAGTGCAAATAAATAGATGATGAAGCTTAGGGTAAAATGGGGTAAGTGGGACACTTAAGGAATAAAATGCCTGTCAAAAAAATTAAAACATTCAAACAATTTTACTTTATGTTTTTCTAACAACTATATTATGGTAGTAATCTATCACAATACTTTTAAAGAAAACAAATAATTGTCTTTAGGTAGGGTTCAGTGATTACCAACAGGATGTCAATGTCCCAGATACCCCACCAAAGTGGGGTAAGCGGGACAGTGCTAAAATTAGCAGATTATCATGATAAAAGCTGGTTAGCATATACTTAAAGGAACATACACTCAAAATAAGATTGACAGAAAGTTATTTGCAGGCTACAGATATATCTTTTACACAAAATACACGTTTAACTTTTATTTTTGCATTACCTTATTTGCAGTTTTCCCAAATATCCCCATCCGGAAAATTTTGCGATATCTGTTTTAGCTATAATTTTTAAATAAAATATTATTAAAGTGATTTGGCATGTTTTAGTTGCTGCCAGTTCAAACCTTATCCATTAAGATTTGTTTTACAGTATAGCAGTTAACCAAATTTAAAATAATGTAAGTGAAATTAAGGGTTTAATACATCATGAAACAATTGTGAAACATATAACTGTCACTACGGTATAGAACAGGTATAAAACAACGGTTTCCAGACAGTAGGCCTACAATGAAACATTGTTCAATGATTGGTTGTTGGGGTTTAAAGACACCTTCAATCAAAGTCATATGTGCCAGTCGGAGAGTAAGTTGGCTCTTTAAAAGAAAGATTCTATGAAAATTGAACTAAACACAAGCTTTACAGTTACTACACTTAAACATTTCAAGTTGAGAAAGTTTCCAAAGTCCAGTGCAGGACTCATGAAAATACAGTTTACACGGCCCTCTACATTGCCACCAATCATCGTCATCACTGTCATCATCATAGTAGAAACCATTACAATATCCACAGTAATTCTGTGGATTATCCTCTGGGTTATCGCTCGCATCTGTGCGGTTTTCGCTCGCTTCTGTGTGGTTTTCGCTCGCTTCCGTAGTGTTTTCACTTGCTTGTGTGGGGTTTTCACTTGCTTGTGTGGGGTTTTCACTTGCTTCTGTAGGAATTTCACTTATTTCTGTCTGTTTCTTTCGGGGACGTGATGTAGATTTTTTCGCTGTTGTACCCTTTCCTTTAGACTTCTGCTTAAGCAACTTATTTGCCTCTCGCTCTTGCTTTTGTCTTTCTCTCTCAATCTTTTTGCGTTCCCTCTCTTGCTTTCTCAGTTCTTTCTCTACGTTCAGTTGCTCTACTTCTGACTTTCTTTCTCTCAATACCTTCAATTATTTCGTCGGATGTCATACATCTTGCATGTGTAACACGCCTGGACTTTTTCCCAGTTTGTTGGATGTTTTTTTCAACAATTGGTCTTTTCAGACTGAAAGCAAATTTGGAGCATGTTGGCTGATCTTTGCTTTGTTCAGTGGTAACGCTGTTTGTGGGCGTGGTTACAACACTTGGTGACTTAGTTGTAGAGTCAACAGTAACAGTAAGACTTGGTTCAGTTGCAGTAATCGAGGTTGGACTTAAATCTATAACATTTGAGTCATTGAGTTCAACAGGTTTGTTACCACTTGTTGGGGTAAGTTCAGGTTCAATGACCTCTGCTGGGGTGGGTAACTCAATGGTATGTTGTTCCGCTGCTTCAGCGGTGTCTACAGTATCACAGTCTTTGTGAAATTTTGTTGCTATTGACGATTGCTGCAGGTGTTCTCCTTAATAGCTTGAGGGTTGAAAGGATAAATTCCTGTACCCTTGAAGCCGCTGACAATGTTTGACATTGAGAGCTCGCAGAGGTAAACATCTCTAAAAATAGAACAGAAATCATACCGAGTAATGATTTTCCCAGGGTTATCACGCATGAATTTCTCGCACTTTTTGTTATAACTTGACTTCATAGACTTAAATACTGACTTGTCAAGAGGTTGGGTATGGTTGGTTGTGTGGGGAGGAAGACAGTACATGTGGATTGAGTTTGCTTTGGCCAGTTTGAGAGTTGATAAGGTCAAATGGGATCCATGGCCATCTAACACCAAAAGAACAGGTCGTGCAGGAGGAAGGTTGTTGAGAAAGAGCTTGAAAACCATATCTCAAATAGCTCTGCGTCAATGAATGAGCTGTCACTAACTCCGAAGAGGGTGTCTGGTGGTGCATGTAAAGTTATGGCAGGACTCAATCGTTTCCCTTTAAAAATAACAAAAGGTGGCAAAGCTTTACCTGCTGCATTCGCACAAATGAGGGCTGTAACATTCTCACCGCGCTCTCCACTAGTTCTTGCCTGAACTGTTAAACACCCTTCTTAGCAAGAATGCGCGAAGGTGTGTGCACAAGGCTAAATCCTGTCTCATCAGCATTAAATATCTGAGCTGGTTTGTTTTTCAAGTCAGTTGATGTAAGCAGCTCATTCAATCTCTTGAAATGATCTTGAATTACAGTTGGATTAAGCATTGCTGCTCGAGCTGCTGAAAGTCCTTCGGGTTTTCGTAAAGATAAAGTTGGATGACGTTCCCGAAAGCCAACATACCAGTCATATCCAGCTCTTTTCTTTTCTTTGTTGAAATTGTTGGTGATGCCTGCTTCATGTGCCATTTCAAAGGCGACCCTACAAACATCATCAATTGTGAGGCCAAACCCCATACTCTCCATGTGAAGAATATGGGCTAGCAATAATTCCTCTTCGTCATTCTTAAAAACAGGAGGTCTGGAGGCAGGCATGTCCATTATTCCCTTTTGCACTCGACGCTGGAGGGTTGACTTTGGGACAGCATAGGTAAGCGCTGCCTTGCGTACCCCCATTTCATTCTCCTTGACTGCTTTGACTGCTTGTTGCATTGCTTCTTGCGACCAATTTCCCTGCTTTGGTGTCCAGTTCCTCTTTTTACGTGGCATGGTAATTGGCTGAAAAACAAATAAATGAAATTTTTAATCTTAAATTCAAAGAATATAAATGAAAGAATACTTGAATGTATGAACAAGTCCTTCACCTACAATAAACATTACAAATACCACAGTTTATGCAACACAATTGTGCCCCTATAGGACAACCGTCATAATGCTAACATACTTGTACACACCAAAACATGGGCGTCCCCACTTTCCCGATTAGTTGGGGCAAGTGGGACACTCATGAAAAAACATCCATATCTTACTAAAATTGTTTCCAATAATTATTTTAGACAATGGGCAAAAACAAATAGACTTAATATAGCACTACAATACCCTTTAATTAATTGAAAAGTACCCAAACATGATTAATTAAGAGAATGTAATAATTGAATCTTACACACTTTTCCATAGTTTGCAATGTATGTATACCACAACACACAGTATCAATACACATAGGTTATAACACTTACTAAAAATACTTAAATATTAAAGTTGTACTACATTAAAGGCAAAGTTTTTGGAGCATTATGATATTTGGTCAATATAAATCAGTGTCGTCCATTTTCTGTCTAAAAAACCTTCGTAAATTATTTAAAATTTGGAACAAAAATTTTAACTGATAAATTACTGTGTTCAGTTTGTTATAAAATGTACGCCCTCAATTTTAGTCACAAAATATCTCTTAATGCCATCTTTTCCCATAAACATTCCCATAAACATTATGAAAATATTCTTTACATACGAAAATTGTACTCACATTGTTTTCCGTAAGTTAATCCAAGTTGATGAACAAAATATCACTCCTTTCCACAAAAATTGGACAAAGAAATACGGTAAAACACAACAATGGTTGAAACTGATGTATTTACAAGTTAGTATTTCACGAAAATAGGATGAAAGATGGATCGATTTTGATGATTCAAAGAGATTTTTATAAAAATTCTAGCGATAACAGTGTTAAACTTTCGGCCATTTTGAATTCAAGGTGTTTGTCTGTTGAAATGTGTAAACATTTCTCCAGTAAAGTATTTATCGCTGGCGGTATACAAGAATAAACTTCATCTGTCCCACTAACCCCATTGTCCCACTTACCCCGGACTACCCTATCACCCAGGACATCTGATTTGCATAGTGTACAATTTCTTTCACTATGAATTTCCCGAAATCTCTTCAGATTACATAACATTTTTCTGTCATATGGATCTAAAAAAGAAATTTAGCGTGAGCAAATTTTTTTAGTGTGCGCAACTAACCATAAAATAGTTTAACGCCACCTTCCAGCTGGGCCTTTAGATTTTGTTCAAAGATCTTATGCTGAAATTAATAAAGGGAGAAAACTCGTTAGCTTAAAATTAAAAAACCCATTTAAGAAACTATTGCATATATATAAAATACCTATTTGAATTTTAAATACTTTCTCCCTTCTTTCGGTGATAAATGCATGTAAACGTTTTGGCAATATTGGGCTCTGATAATTTTGGCGTATAGAATTTAGAGGTGACTCTATTGTTGATTTCATGCTTCATGAAGTGTCATGGCTGCCTCCGTGGCATTAGATTGATTTTATTCTACGAATACCAGCTCATTTAATAAAAGCTAAAGAACAAGAAGCCCACAACAATGAGTTTCCTCAAAGTTCTTCAAAAGCAAACGTACACTTTCCTATCCCATCAGTATGGCGTCCTGCTGATTTTCGCCGGGATAGTGTTGGTGATTGTATCGGCATTTCAGTTTGGAGAGGTAATCTTTAACTTAAGTTTAAGACGAGTATTCACCCCGTAGACCTAACGTTAGTTGGTCAGATACTGTAACATCTGACTTTCTGTAGTATACGCAATAGCCACTACATACATGGCTGCTATGCACAGTCAGAAAAAGCTATATACAGTACCTTATCACGCTGAAACTGCTGCATTGGCTTATCATATGATTTAGAAGCGTAGATGAATTTCGACTACGCGCTAGAAAAAGTAGGCCTTTCCGCGACGATCGCAGGTCAACTTTTGACAATGCCTAAGTTTTATTGTCATGAATGACTTCTGCATTACAAAATAAATCGATATATACAATGATACTATATTGAGACTTTCACTTACATTTTGTACGTGAGTTTAATAAAGAAAACTGAAAAGTTGTGTTTTGTATATTAACTTAGCTTTTGCTACTGACTTAGTTTCAAACAGCGCCTTGGATGGATGTATCTAATTAGTTGAAAAGTTGTCGAACATTAAATTGAACACTGCATTTACTGACAAACATTTTCAAAATAGCAGTGCCAGCGCTCTCGAGTGATACACACTAAAAAGTCGCGCGTTTCCTAAAAGGCCAAAGTGAGGGATTTGCGAAGTAATCTGAATGTTATTTCTTCCATAATTTAGATATTTTTTACCTACAAAATGTTTATTTCATTTGTTACTTAGTTTGAAAGATACTTAAAAGTTTCAAAGTGCAAAATCAACATTGATAAGTTCTTTACTAACTCTGGGCATCTTTGATTTTTTGTTTTTATTTGTGGTGGTGGTGTTAGTTTGTGCTTTTTATGGGGTGACTAAGCCTTTTTTGCCTGTAATCTTGTCATGTTAATGAAATAAAAATCATAGATAGTAAGTACTTTTGTCAGTTTTGAGTGAGAAGGGTTTTCATTTTATGATTATGTTATTTGTTGTTGTCTGAGTGGTTTTCAATAATACAAGTGTATTGTCTCACCCGGTATGCAAGTTGTGCCCCACTGAGTGAGGTGTTTATTTCACTAAACATTAGTGAGCCTACTGGTACTTTCGTCGGACTGATGCCATGTTAGTATGGCTGCCGTTAGTTATGGTTGACAGCCTACTGGTACTACCGTCAGACTGATGCCATGTTAGTATGGCTGCCGTTAGTTATGGTTGACACCCTACTGGTACTACCGTCAGACTGATGCCATGTAAGTATGGCTGCCGTTAGTTATGGTTGACAGCCTACTGGTACTACTGTCGGACTAATGCCATGTTAGTATGGCTGCCGTTAGTTATGGTTGACAGCCTACTGGTACTACTGTCGGACTGATGCCATGTTAGTATGGCTGCCGTTAGTTATGGTTGACAGCCTACTGGTACTACGGTCGGACTGATGCCATGTTAGTATGGCTGCCGTTAGTTATGGTTGACCATCCAAGGGTTCTAGTTTTAAGATTTTGGTGTTAACCTTCTTTTTTTCGCCCACAATGCTTATTCATGATGTTTGAAGCCCATCCATGTCTTTAAGTCCAAAAACTTTTTACGGTGATTTTTACTTACTTTTAATTACTTGTAAGTATTTACTGTGCTACTTTCCATTCTGCAAAAATTGACTGACGAGCTCCCCAAAGTACCCTCAAAGTTCAAAACACTGCTATTAGGGCTAGAACATTTTAGCAGGGGTATTGTTTAGATTATTTGTGGGGAAAAAATAGACCTAGGGCCTACTTATAAAGTACAATTAGGCTAGGCGTATATTATCGAAACATTTCTTGGTGTTTTGTTTGTTTTCACACACAGTTTTTACTAAAGTATTTAATAAAATTATATGAAGCCAAAAAATGTCAGTGAAAAATCAACCTTCAGTTTAGTGGAACAACCTAAAACTTATTTGCGCACGTTTGAGTAGTTGATCACAAACGTGCGGTGACTAAGAAAGATGGCGACCAAAACATCGAATCGGAGAACTTTATCCCATCGTGGTGCTAAATAGGTAAAGATTTGGGAAAAGTGTATTTAGACTAATTGGTATAAGACTATCCAAAAAGTAAGTTATTTTTCAATCATCAATTTTCTACATGTGAAGTTTTAAAAACATAGGAATTGTATACAATCCATAACAACCCCCGTACGGCAAATCCCAATGTCAACCGTACTGAGGGATGTGTAAAATAACTAAACTTAGGCTAGGCCTACAGTACATTGGCCTAGGCCTATATGAGTATGACACTGACACAAGTATTACTGACGTTAGTATTAGTCTAATACTAGGCCACAATACGGTTTCTCAGACTTCGGTTCTGTGGACAGGTCACTCGCGAAACTGAAAGTGTATCTCATTGTAAATCCCATCACACGCGGTGATTATTTAGAAATAGGCCTAGGCTATCTCAAAACACAATAGCGTTGAATATTTGTTTCTTGGATGTTATTTAAAGAATCCTTTCCCGCAAAAAAAAATGAGTAAAAATAGCCTTTATGATATAGATATTCATGATAAATTATATTACACAAAATTCAAATTAGGCACAATTGCAGAATATGCAGAATACCCTACAACTGTAGAAGCACTTTGAAGCATGCTACAAGGTAGCATGAATCTTCATGCCTAAATCACATAGTGACCTTAATCCTCCAGATTAGGGCATGAAAGCATGTACATTCCAGACTGTATGTAGTTTTTTTTCTTGTGTGGAGAACTTAAAAACTATCATTCAAAATCTGCACATTATCTAGGGGAATGTAAAGTTGAACAGTGAATATACGCAGGAATTTCCATGCTTTCACAAAAAATTGTATGCAGAAATTTTCAGAAAAATAACAATAAATTGACAGAAATTTTACCTATTGGGTTTCTGATGGACGAACTAGACATCAAGCCCCATCACCCATCATGTGGTGACGTCGGAATTTGTTGCATCGATCGAACGAATGACACATTTCCAGCAGAGATGGTGGTGTCCTTCGAAAACTAATACTGCTCCTTAAATGCCGACCAGTAGCCGTTATGCCATTGGTGAATTGTTGTTGGAAGACTGATAACGGAAGTTGTAACTGGATAGTATGTAAATTTGTAGCAGTGACGTTACTTATACTGCAGTGACGTTACTGCAGTGCAGTCTGCATTTGAATCCAGTATTATAAGGAATTCAAAATAAGGAATATATGGGTTGTGATTGACAAGCTCGTAATGTGAAGTGAAGTATAGCCAAGTAGACAAGGTTGTCCGTTGTTGCAGATGAAGAGAGGTACTATTTTGCGCGGGGAATGTCTCGCAAATGGCCAAATTTTATGCGCGGATTTGGAGACAACCAGGAATTTGCGCTGACAGATAATAGCCGATTTTAAAAACATTCCCTACGCAGGAGAACAATGTACAGTCAAAATCGTGTATCACACAAAGACAAAGTCAATTGCCTACATCATGTGTCTACAAAATTTTGTGACCAGATCTGGTTGCAAAATTATTTTTTGATATCAAAACTGTATTTATTGAATCTAAAAAATGGATAAAGCAGTAGTCAAACTTGTCAACTAGTGTTCCGCAAAGAATAGAATATTAAAAGTCTTCCGTAAATTCATCAAATTTCCCCTCTAAAAAGCAGAAAATAATCCATTGATGCGCGTCATTCAAATAGATTTAAACCCAGTAGCGCATCAAAATGTGATGACCGGCGTCCTTCTGTGAGCATTTGTTCGTTACTGTACTTAAGAACACTCAAGTCTCTCGCATTTAAGTGTATATGCTCACGCGACAAAGCATACCGATTTTGCTCGAGCATGTTTTAGATACGCACTTAACTACCGTACCATTTCTGAAGCCGTGAACAACCAAATAGCAAAGTAAGTGTGGAAAAAGACTCATTTTCTTAAGAATTTGGCTTTGTAAACTGTATTGAATGAGGTTGTTGTTTTCTCAGACTAACTGGTTGCTATCTTGTGAACATTGGGTTTTGAAATTTTAAGGTGTATAGATTTTTTCATAGATGTAAATGGTGTGGGCTCTGAAAAAGCAGTGCAGGTTTTTACACATAGAAATGCATAGCGAGGCATTTTCACTAGCTATGAAGTCACATATGCTGACTGTACACAGAACTCATGCCATGAGATTATGTTAGGCCCATACCGAGCTCGGAGCTCACAGGAACAAGCAAAGAATACAACTGCATAACTTGGGTTTTGAACGGCAAATGGATCCCCTGTCACTATGGAGGTCAGAGCTTGAAGCAGCCTAAAAATACAACTGCATAACTTGGGTTTTGAACGGCAAATGGATCCCCTGTCACTATGGAGGTTTAGAGCTTGTAGCAGCCTAAAAATACAACTGTATAACATGGGTTTTGAACAGCAAATGGGTCCCTGTCACTATGGAGGTCAGAGCTTGTAGCAGCCTAAAAATACAACTGCATAACTTGGGTTTTGAACAGCAAATGGGTCCCCTGTCACTATGGAGGTCAGAGCTTGTAGCAGCCTAAAAATACAACTGCATAACTTGGGTTTTGAATAGCAAATGGATCCCCTGTCACTATAGAGGTCAGAGCTTGTAGCAGCCTAAAAATTCAACTGCAAAACTTGGGTTTTGAACAGCAAATGGATCCCTTGTCACTATGGAGGTCAGAGCTTGTAGCAGCCTAAAAATACAACTGCATAACTTGGGTTTTGAACAGCAAATGAGTGCCCTCTCACTACAGACTTTGAAGCTCAGCAGCTTAAAAATACAAACTCCTAAGGACATCGGAGTCCAAAGCATGCTGCGAGATGACCTAGAGCTTGCAGGGTATTCTGCAGTTACTCCTCAAAGTAATCATTTGCTTCAAATGTAAAAATATAATCAAGCAATCTGAACTGCAGATTCATGAAGTGACAAATTATTCTATGAACTAGAAAGATTTTCTTTTGAACATTCATTGCTAACGTGGATTCGTTTCGAGCACATTGAAATGGGGAACCTGCTCTGTTTTCAATGATTTTTTTAAGCGTAAACAGCATTTTTGTGTCTGATTTCATGTAAGTAATGATAATAGAGGACAATACGGTAACCTTCTTGGGGGGTTAGGTCACTCGCGGATTGTAACGTTAGGCTCAATGAAAAATCTCATCTCACCGGGAGATTCAATATCTCACAAACTACAAAAGCACATGCTGTACCTTCTAGAGTTGATAATTTCCTTCTTTGTTATTCAATGATTCGTTTATTACTTTCTTTAGGAAGAAAATTCAAGCCAGATAGATTGAAATCCAACGGATAACAGTTGGCTGTAGGAGTTGTCGGCCATTTTCCACAAAAAATATATGAATATACATGTAAGATAACAATGAAAATCGATCAATCATGTTGTTCATTGGTGTAATGTAAAAATATAATCCTGAAATCTGAACTGCAGCTGAAATGACAAAAATTATTCTATGAACCCGGAAGTTCTTCTTATGGATATTGAATGCCAAATAGAATTCGTTAAGAGTACATTGGAATGTGAAAATGCTCTCTTTTTAAGGATTTCTGAAAGGCTAAATGGTTTTTTTGTGTTGGTATTCATGGTAAATATTGATAGTAATTATATTTTCTGTGACATATTAAGGAATTTAGTTGGGGGAAGGTTTAATACTGGATTTCAGAGAACATTTGCTAAAAATTTGGTTTCCGATATGTGGTTCTGCATTGACTTTATGCAGGATCCCCCACATAGAGGCTACTGTATGTCCCCTTTAAGTACTGTATATATTTCCTATGACATATTTAGAGATTTCAATTGGAGGGAGCTTTAAAAGTGGATTTTGGAAGATATTTACAAAAAATGTAAATTCCGATAGGTGGTTTTCCATTGAGTTTACATGTCAAGTTACGCGCCAAATTGCGTAAATTATTTCTAGCAGTGTGTAAGATCTATTGACCTCTAATGGTTGCCATTTTTAGTTTGGTACACTTTGCCAATCAAGTTTCTTGAAATATAACTTTTCTGTTGTTCAAAAACTGTTGAAAATCTATAGATATTTTGACGATTTTATCAATTTTAAAATATTACAATATTCTTTTTAAATTTTTGTGTCAAAACTGAAATAAATTAAAAGGAACTAAGAAATGAAAAGTAAACTTATTACCGCTATAAATTTTTTAGCTCGACTATTCAAAGAATAGTAGAGCTATTCTACTACCTTTGGCGTCGGTGTCCAGAAAGGTTTTTAAAGTTTTGATTAAAGTTAAAGTTTTCATAAGTTATGAATGGTGTACATTTATGTAATTTTGCATGGGGGTAGGGGACATGGGTACTGTTCAAATCAGCATGATTGGGGGTTGTGTGTGCATACTAATTAGATTATTTGCATAACAATGAAAATATTTGTCCAGTTAAAGTTTTTGTAAAGTTTTTGGATAAAGTTTTCATAAGTAATGAATGATGTACATTCATGTAACTTCATATGAGCATGATTGGATGGTTGTGTATGCATACTAATTAGCTTATTTGCATAACAATGAAAATACCATATTAAAGATACAACTATTTTCATTGTTATGCAAATAAGCTAATTAGAATGAACACACAACCCCAAATCATGCTTAATTGAACAGTACCCATGTCCTCTATCCTGTACCAAGTTATTATCTCAGGCCAAATAATTAAGGCGGATCCCTTGACTCCATGCCGAAAAGGTTTGTTCTCCCCCCCTCCCCCCAATATCGAACTCCTATTTTTGACTTTTTTGATGGGGGTGGGTTAGTCTGTATTATTGTAAAATTATATGCTGGTATATTAGATCGTTGGTAATCATCCTAATTTAGTTAAAAGAGTTGTGTATTACACACATTCAGAGTCTTTTTGGGGCATCTAAAACCTAAAAAATGTGAGGCTTCCTGGGGGTCCCCCCCCCCCTCCCTTCTCTCAGGACCAGGAGTTAATTTCCTTTACTTTGAAAAAGCTGGACATAATTATGAAAAGTGAATGATGCCCAGGTCATTTGAAATTCAATGACATTCTTTAGTCCGTACCTTATCTGTCAACCTTTGACCCCAAAAATGCCACAAAATCCTAGCAAAGCAGTACAATTTTGGCAAAATGAGTTTCATGTAATACAGTACATTTTTTTTCCGTTATTAAAATAACTGGAAGTGTTAAGATTTTAGACAATTTTATCCATTTTCCTCCAATTATTACAACTTAAAATATTTGTGTTAATTATTTGAGTTAAAAATTATATTTCAGATCAAGAAAGAAAAAATAATTATACTTAATAGACTAAACTTACTTCATTTCACTTTACTCTATTTAGCAAGTTACTGCTGTACTAGGATTCTTATAGAATTGGCAAAAAGTAGAACGACTTTTACCTTTGTTTATTGTTTGTTTTCTTCAGATCACCATGGAATGGAGCCGTGACAAGTATTCTGCTCTTTTTAACATCTATCATGACAACATAGCAGGGAAGGCTTTCCAAGACAGGTAAGTCACTTTGAAGCAGTGCAGTATTTTAATTTTTAGCTCCACTTATTTGAAGAATAGTAGAGCTATTCTACTATTTGAAGACTAGTAGAGCTATTCTACTATTTAAAGAAAAGTAGAGCTATTCTAGTATTCCCGGCGTCGGCGTCTGGTTAAATAAAGTTTTGAGTACAATTTTGGTTAAAGTTTTCATAACTTAAGTTAAAAATGGTGTACTTTCATGTGACTTGGCATAGAGGTAGAGGACATGGGTACTGATTAATTGAGCATGATTGGAGGGTTGTGTGTTTGTCCATACTGATTAGCTTATTTGCATAACAATGAAAATATTTGTCAGGTTGAAGTTTTGGTTAGGTTTTTGGTTAAAGTTCTCATAACTTATGAATGGTGTACATTCATGTGACTTGGCATAGAGGTAGAGGACATGGGTACTAATCAATTGAGCTTGATTGGAGGGTTGTGTTTGCATACTAATTACCTTATTTGCATAACAATGAAAATATTTGTCAGGTTAAAGTTTTGGCTAGGTTTTTGGGTTTTTAATGAAAGTTCTTATAACTTATGAATGGTGTACATTCATGTGACTTGGTATAGGGGTAGACAACATGGGTACTGATCAATTGAGCATGATTGGAGGGTTGTGTTTGCATACTAATTACCTTATTTGCATAACAACGAAAATATTTGTCAGGTTAAAGTTTTGTTTAGGTTTTTGGTTAAAGTTCTCATAACTTCTGAATGGTGTACATTCATGTGACTTAGCATAGGGGTAGACAACATGGGTACTGATCTATTGAGCATGATTGGAGGGTTGTGTTTGCATACTAATTACCTTATTTGCATAACAATGAAAATAATTGTCAGGTTAAAGTTTTGGCTAGGTTTTTGGGTTTTTGGTGAAAGTTCTTATAACTTATGAATGGTGTACATTCATGTGACTTGGCATAGGGGTAGACGACATGGGTACTGATCAATTGAGCATGATTGGAGGGTTGTGTTTGCATACTAATTACCTTATTTGCATAACAACGAAAATATTTGTCAGGTTAAAGTTTTGTTTAGGTTTTTGGTTAAAGTTCTTATAACTTATGAATGGTGTACATTCATGTGACTTAGCATAGGGGTAGACAACATGGGTACTGATCTATTGAGCATGATTGGAGGGTTGTGTTTGCATACTAATTACCTTATTTGCATAACAATGAAAATAATTGTCAGGTTAAAGTTTTGGCTAGGTTTTTGGGTTTTTGGTGAAAGTTCTTATAACTTATGAATGGTGTACATTCATGTGACTTGGCATAGGGGTAGACGACATGGGTACTGATCAATTGAGCATGATTGGAGGTTGTGTTTGCATACTAATTACCTTATTTGCATAACAACGAAAATATTTGTCAGGTTAAAGTTTTGTTTAGGTTTTTGGTTAAAGTTCTTATAACTTATGAATGGTGTACATTCATGTGACTTAGCATAGGGGTAGACAACATGGGTACTGATCTATTGAGCATGATTGGAGGGTTGTGTTTGCATACTAATTACCTTATTTGCATAACAATGAAAATAATTGTCAGGTTAAAGTTTTGGTAAGGTTTTCGCTTAAAAGTTCTCATAACTTATGAATGGTGTACATTCATGTGACTTGGCATAGGGGTAGACGACATGGATACTGATCAATTGAGCATGATTGGAGGGTTGTGTTTGCATACTGATTACCTTATTTGCATAATAATGAAAATATTTGTCAGGTTAAAGTTTGGTTAGGTTTTTGGTTAAAGTTCTCATAACTTCTGAATGGTGTACATTCATGTGACTTAGCATAGGGGTAGACAACATGGGTACTGATCTATTGAGCATGATTGGAGGGTTGTGTTTGCATACTAATTACCTTATTTGCATAACAATGAAAATAATTGTCAGGTTAAAGTTTTGGTAAGGTTTTCGCTTAAAAGTTCTCATAACTTATGAATGGTGTACATTCATGTGACTTGGCATAGAGGTAGAGGACATGGGTACTAATCAATTGAGCTTGATTGGAGGGTTGTGTTTGCATACTAATTACCTTATTTGCATAACAATGAAAATATTTGTCAGGTTAAAGTTCAGGTTAGGTTTTTGGTTCGCATGCGTAGCATTATGCGAACCTATGTAATGGCGATTACGGCCGTCCGGCCGTTACTGAGATTTCCTCAGAATCGTTAAAGTTTTTTCAGACTTCTTCAAAATAAGTTAAATTTTCTTCAGATATCCTTATGGAGATTAGAATTTCCTTATAAAATGTTAAAGTTTTTCAGAGATACTTAAAATAGGATTAAAGACTAGTTTCCTTAAAAAGTCCACCATACATTTGATATTTTCTTAGAAGATAACTGACCAGACTTTTTTATTTAATATGCTTAGTCAGGGAGTGTGACAGGATGTGCTTGCATATAAACATAGGGAGGGATGCCATGTAGGACCTGGATGGGGGCCATGAAGGATATATGATTTAATATTTACCATGTTGTATACACCAAGGGCTATATCAGGCATAATTAGTTGACTCCACCCTTTATTCTTATTCAACAACTCATTTGCATATAAGTTATTATATGAACTGACACTTTAATACATAGTATGCTCAATCAGGGACTGTGATAGCTAGGATGAGACTTCTTATGGAGCTTATGGGATGTCATGTCAGACATAGGGTGGGATGCCATGTGGGACATGGGGTGGGATGCCATGTGGGACATGGGGTGGGATGCCATGTGGGACATGGGGTGGGATGCCATGTGGAACAGGGTGGAATGCCACGTAAGATATGTGGTGGAATGCCGTGCAGGACATAGGGTGGATTGCCATGGGATGGAATGTCATGTGGGACATGGGATGTTATATGGGACATGGCGTCCCACCCTATTTCAACAAGTCATTAACATATAAGTTATTGTATGAACTGACACTTTCATACATAGTGTAGTATGCTCAATCAGGGACTGTGATAGCTAGGATGAGACTTCTTATGGAGCCTATGGGATGTCATGTGGGACATGGGAGGAATACCATGTGGGACATAGGGAGGGATGTCATGTGGTACATATGGTTGGATTAATGTGGGATATACATGTAGGATGGGATCCATGTGGGTCATAGCGTCGGATGCCATGTGGGACATATGGTGGAATGCCATGTGGGACATATGGTGGAATGCCATGTGAGATACTGTATGGTGGTTTGCCGTGTGGGAGATATGGTGAAATGCCATGTGGGACAAGGCATGGGATGTCATGTGGGACATGGGGTGGGATGTCATTTGGTACATGGGATGTGGGACATAGGGTGGGATGCCATGTGGGTCATAGGATGGGATGCCCTGTGGGACATATGATGGAATGCCACGTGGGACATGGGATGTCATGTGGGACATGAGGTGGGATGCCATGTGGAAGATATGGTGGAATGCCATGTGGGACATGGGATAAGATGCCATGTGGAATGCCATGTGGGACATGGGATGAGATGCCATGTGGTACATGGGATGCCATGTGGGACTTAGTGTGAGGTGCCATTTTTATAATTGGCCGGGTCATATGATATGGGTGTCAATTTGCATGGGCATGCTAAGCATGACAGTATTTACCGTTCTAGTTGGTTAAAGTTCTCATAACTTATGAATGGTGTACATTCATGTGACTTGGCATAGGGGTAGAGGACATGGGTACTGTTCAAATGAGAATAATTGGGGGTTGTGTGTGCACACTAATTAGCTTATTTGCATAACAATGAAAATATTTGTCAGGTTAAAGTTTTGCTTATAGTTTTTATGTTAAAGTTTTCATAACTTCAGTTATGAATGGTGTTCATTCATGTAACTTGGCATAGGGTACTGTTTAAGTGAGCATGATTGGGGATTGTGTGTGCATACTAATTAGCTTATTTGCATAACAATGAAAATATTTGTATCTATGATATCTCTTAGATTAAAGTGGATTTGGAGATTTTGTTTCCACAAATGATCATATTTGTAAATATAGCGTTGTCTACACGTAATGGTGAGGTGAAGCTTGCATATTAACTATCTTATTTGCATAACAATAGACTTTCGTACAAAATGTTTAACATTCATAAGCGCATAACTTAAGTTATGAATGGTGTACATTCATGTAACATGGCACAGGGTAGAGGACATTGGTAATGTATAAAATGCATGATTGAAGGTTGTGTGTGCATGCTAATTAGTTTATTTGCATAACAATGAAATTATTTGTATCTATGATATGTCTTAGATTAAAGGGGAAGTGGGGATTAATAATAAGGTTATTTGCATAACAATAGACTTTCGTAAAAAATATTTAACTCGAGATGACAACTTGGTACTTGATACAGTTGTAGGTGGCATTAATACTACTGTTCACTTAAGCATGATTGGGGGTTGTGTGTGCATACTAATTAGCTTATTTTCATAACAATTAATTTTTGTGTATCTATGATATCTCTTAAAATAAAGTGGGTGGAGAGATTTTGTTTAAACAAATGAACATATATGTGAAGAGCATTGTCTACACTCAATGGTGAGGTGTAGTGTGCATATTAATTAGGTTATTTGCATAACAATAGTCCAAAATTGACCTGAGATACTATTTTGGTTCAGTGGTAGAGGACATTGGTACTGTTCAATTGAGCATGATTAGCGGAGTGTGTGTGCATACTAATTAGCTTATTTGCATAGCAGTGAAAATTTGTGTATCTATGATATCTCTTAAATTAAAGTGAGTGTGTACATTTCATTCCAATTCCAATACGATTGATACTTGGCCTATAAGTACATGTATATGTCATTGTATTTTGACCAATCAAGACTCACAAATGGAAATCTATTTACCTATTTCCCATGTTAGAAATGATAAATGGCCTTTATAATGTTGTCAAAATTTCTATTTTATTGATATGCATGGTGGGCGTGGCTAATAATACATGTTATTTAGCATTCATGATATGCAATGACAGTTGGTATAAAACTTTCAAATCAACCAACATATGAAAGAATGCATCAGAACCACTAAACCTATTGTTCTTCTTTTTATATTTCAATGTAGGATGTGCCTTCCGATGCCGATGGATGTAGTTTACACTTGGGTGAACGGGTCTGACCCGAAGCTGCTTGCAGACATGCAGGCTGTGAAAGATAAGCTGATGCAGCCTCAAATGTAACCAAGGCTGGAGCCAAAAGCAATTCAAGGTATGGAGGATTCAAACCCCCTAGCTAGATCCAGAAAGGGCTGGGTGTCACTGACCAAAGTGGGCATTTATAAGGCATCATGGGTTCTTTGAGGGCACTTGAAATGTAAACAAGGAAGTGAATAGTACAACAAGTACTTACATCTTTGTATATGGGGAACTGTAATCATGAACAGAAGCCAAATAGTTATCAAAAGTATTTTGTTGTGAACAAAATGTAGAATGCTTAGTGAAAAGGAGCAGGGTGCAGGCACTGTAGGGCAGGGTAGAGCACCTTAGGCAATGCAGGGCAGGGTAGAGCACCTTAGGCAATGTAGGGCAGGGTAGAGCACCTTAGGCAATGTAGGGCAGGGTAGAGCACCTTAGGCAATGTAGGGCAGGGTAGAGCACCTTGGGCAATGTAGGGCAGGGTAGAGCACCTAAGGCAATGTAGGGCAGGGTAGAGCACCTTAGGCAATGTAGGGCAGGGTAGAGCACCTAAGGCAATGTAGGGCAGAATGTAGTAGAGCACCTTAGGCAATGTAGGGCAGGGTAGAGCACCTTGGGCAATTTAGGGCAGGGTAGAGCACCTTAGGCAATGTAGGGCAGGGTAGAGCACCTTAGGCAATGTAAGGCAGGGTAGAGCACCTTAGGCAATGTAGGGCAGGGTAAAGCACCTTAGGCAATGTAGGGCAGGGTAGAGCACCTTAGACAATGTAGGGCAGGGTAGAGCACCTTGGGAAATTTAGGGCAGGGTAGAGCACCTAAGGCAATGTAGGGCAGGTTAGAGCACCTTAGGCAATGTAGGGCTGGGTAGAGCACCTTAGTCAATGTAGGGGGTAGTAGATCACCTTCGGCAATGTAGGGCAGGGTAGAGCACCTTAGGCAATGTAGGGCAGGGTAGAGCACCTTAGGCAATGTAGGGCAGGGTAGAGCACCTTGGGCAATGTAGGGCAAGGTAGAGCACCTTAGGCAATCTAGGGCAGGGTAGAGCACCTTGGGCAATGTAGGGCAGGGTAGAGCACCTTGGGCAATGTAGGGCAGGGTAGAGCACCTTGGGCAATGTAGGGCAGGGTAGAGCACCTAAGGCAATGTAGGGCAGGGTAGAGCACCTTAGGCAATGTAGGGCAGGGTAGAGCACCTTAGGCAATGTAGGGCAGGGTAGAGCACCTTAGGCAATGTAGGGCAGGGTAGAGCACCTTAGGCAATGTAGGGCAGGGTAGAGCACCTTGGGCAATGTAGGGCAAGGTAGAGCACCTTAGGCAATGTAGAGCAGGATAGAGCACCTTAGGCAATGTAGGGCAGGGTAGAGCACCTTGGGCAATGTAGGGCAGGGTAGAGCACCTTGGGCAATGTAGGGCAGGGTAGAGCACCTAAGGCAATGTAGAGCAGGATAGAGCACCTTAGGCAATGTAGGGCAGGGTAGAGCACCTAAGGCAATGTAGAGCAGGATAGAGCACCTTAGGCAATCTAGGGCAGGGTAGAGCACCTTAGGCAATGTAGGGCAGGGTAGAGCACCTTAGGCAATGTAGAGCAGGATAGAGCACCTTAGGCAATGTAGAGCAGGATAGAGCACCTTAGGCAATGTAGAGCAGGATAGAGCACCTTAGGCAATGTAGAGCAGGATAGAGCACCTTAGGCAATGTAGGGCAGGATAGAGCACCTTAGGCAATGTAAGGCAGGGTAGAGCACCTTAGGCAATGTAAGGCAGGGTAGAGCACTTCTGAAAAAACAAAATTAGGGGCCTAGGGTACTTCTGTAATGATCTTCATTCGGTATAGAACACCTCCTACTGGCTCCCCACTCCTTTGCAACAATTGCCATTGCACCCTCACAGTCCGTCACATTCTCCTTGCTTGCCCCCTGTACAACCTTCCCAGACCTTCCCTCGCTGCCCACAACTCGGTAGCCGAGCTTTTCCACAAAAAAAAATCCCGACAAAATTATTTCCTTCTTTCATCATGCTTCCCTCTACAACCATATTTAGTCCTCCTTCCCCACCCCCTCTCTCTCTACGTTATTTTTCCACCCATACACCTCCTCTCTTGATCCCAGATTTCTGGCTTTTAGTTCTCGTGTTTCTCTCAATCTCCCCCGCTTACTCTCCTTCCTACCTCTGGAATGATCTAACCTCTCAGGCACAGTTTGACCCTTGCTGTTGTGGTGCCGTTAAACTCTCATCAAACAAACAAACTAACAACTTCATCTTATATGAAGGAGGACTGAAAAGGAAACAAAGTGGCGAAGACAGCGTTCTTAAATCCCATTTCGTTAACAAGATATTTAAGTTGATTAAAGTACTGTTTGTTTGTGTAAAGAGGTGCACTGGTTGGAGAGTTGTGCTCGTATGCGAAAAGTACTGGCTTCGATTCCCACCGCAAGTGTCGCATTGTGTCCTTGAGCAACACACTTTACTTTGCTTGCTCCAGTTCATTCAGCTGTAAAATGGGTACCAGCACTGCTGGGGAGTTGACCTGTGATGGCCTGATGGGCCTTCATGGCTCTAGTATTGATGTAACTTTAACTTTGTTTGTGTAAACGACTGAAATCAGACTACTTGTCACATCACATCCTCACATTTCTCAAAAGTTTTGGCAACACACCAACTACTACTACAACATCTGACCTTCACCCCTTACTCAACTCACTTTTTTCTTTGTACCTATTTTTCCTCTGATATTATCCAATCTCTCTGGCACAACTTGACCATTGCTGTTGTGGTGCTATTAACCTCACCAATTAATCATTCAAGGTAAAAAGCACTCTAAAGTCTGGTGCCAAGATGGCCACTAAAATGGCTGCTGCCATGTTTGAGAGACCATATTTAGTTCCTAAAGTAATGATAATTTGTAGTTTGACTTTTCAAAGAATAATAGAGTCACAGTATTCTACTACCCTCGGCATCAGCATCCGATTAAAGTTTTGGTTATTAGATTTTGGTTAAAGTTTTCATAACTTAAGTTATGAATGATGTACATTCATGTAACTTGGCATAGGGGTAGAGGACATGTGTACTGTTTAAATGAGCATGATTGGGGATTGTGTGGGCATACTAATTAGCTTATTTGCATAACAATGAAAATATTTGTATCTATGATATCTCTTAAATTAAAGTAGGTGTGAGGATTTTGTTTACACAAATGATCATATCTGTGAAGCGCATTGTCTACACTCAATGGTGAGTTGTAGTGTGCATATTAATTAAGTTAATTGCATAACAATAGACTTTTGTAGAAATATTTAACCTCAGATAATAACTTGATACAGTGGTAGATGGCATTGGTATCTTTCAGTTGAGCATGATTGGGGGTTGTGTATAAGTACTAATTAGCTTATTTGCATAACAATGAAACATTTTATACATGTGATATTAAAGTGGGAGTGTAGATTTTGTTTAAACAAATGATCATATGTGAAAAGCATTGTCTACACTTAATGGTGAGGTGTAATGTGCACATTAATTAGGTTATTTGCACAACAATAGACTTTAGTATAAGATATCTAACCTGAGATAATAACTTGTACTTGGTACAGGGGTAGAGGACATGGTTACTGTTCAAATGAGCATGATTGGGGGTTGTGTGTGCATACTAATTAGCTAACTTAGATAACAATGATAATATTTGTGGCTATGTTATCTCTTGAATTAAAGTGGGTACAGTAATTTTGTTTACACAAATGATCATATATGTGAATAGCATTGTCTATACTCAATGTTGAGGTGTAGTGTGCATATTAATTAGGTTAGGTTATTTGCATAACAATAGACTTTATACAAAATATTCAACCTGAGATGATAACTTGGTTCAGTCATAGAGGGCATTGTTACTATTCAGTTGAGCATGATTGGGGGGTTGTGTGTGCATACTAATTAGCTTATTTGCATATCAATGAAAATATTTGTATCTGTGCTACATGTAGCTCTTGAATAAAAGTGGGTGTAGTGATTTTGAATAAACAAATGATCATACAGTATATGTAAAGAGCATTCTCACTTGAGGGCATTGGTACTATTCAGTTGAGCATGATTTGGTGGTTGTGTGTGCATACTAATTAGCTTATTTGCATAACAATGAAATAGTTGTATCTATGGTATCTCTTGAATTAAAGATAATCTTGAATTAGACTGCTGTAAAATGTTTGACCTGAAATCAAAAATATATGGCAGGCGAGACTTACTAACTTCACATTTCTAGTTTTGTTATGATATTGATATTCCTGACATGAATAGGAATCAAAATGTTCGTCTTGCCATGAATAAAGTAGCAAATAAAAGTTTCCTCACTTCTAAAGAATTTTGAATTAGGGATTTGGGAAATATAAACAATAAGTGGAATTTGGGGTAGAAGATGACATGATGATAAAGTAGCTGAAGGAATTAGGATGAGGTCATGTGGGACAGGGTGGGTTGGTATGTAGGGCAGGGTGTGGTTGGATGTTGGTCAGGATGCATTGGCATGTTGGACAGGGTGGGTTGGCATGTAGAACAGGGTGGGTTGGCATGTGGAATAAGGTGGGTTGGCATGTGGAACAGGGTGGGTTGACATGTAGAACAGGGTGGGTTGACATGTGTGACAGGGTGGAATGGCATGTGGTGGGGTGTCATCTGGATTTCAGTTGTGATGGCATGTGGGTCATGAAGTGGTAGATGACATACAGTATCTGGTTTTCAGGTGTGATTGCATGGAGTGTAAGCATGGGATGACATTTTGGACATGTTGGATGGAATATGTTAAGCAATATTTTTTTGCATAATTTTGCTTTAATGTTATTGTACATTTTTCATGCTGCTTGACTTTGCTTGACACACATATTTTCTTAAATTGGAAGTTGTATTACAATCCAGGTTGTGGTCAGTCAGTCCACAGAGCCCTGTTAATTATGTCACGTGACTGGGTGCTCTTAGCAAGGAAATTGCGCTAGCTACGCAAATTTGATTTTTCTTGGACCAGCATGCAACGTAACATAATTTGCATAATATACGTGGGCTGCATATTCATCAAAGATGGCAGGATAAGTGTTTGACGGAAAAGTTATTTTCAATATAATTTTTTTAATTATCTGGATTTAAGCGTTAGCTTTTAAGAAATCTGGTCAAAGACTAGAAATGAACGTAAAAAGTTACAATGAATTAGCCATCCTTTCTTGTGAAGTTGGAACCAGGCTTTTTAGATCTGGTGCATATTAAAGTTATTAAAGGCCTTGTGCATTCTATTTCTAACTTGACACTTTCAGCATTTAGATAGTAATCTTGTTATTATCAAGAGGCATTCTGAGTGAGACTTTTATTTCACTAGATCAAGCATTCCTATTTTTTTAAAGATTGTTGTTTCATTTCTTTTGTAAAGAACTTTTACTTGTTAGTTGTACTTTTTCAAGTTCTTCTAAACAGTTTTTTTTAGTTTCAAATAAGATATTTAGGGAAAATATTTGTTTTCAAGTGAAATTTTTTAAATAATTTCCATCAAATTTTAGCTTCAGTATATGAGAGGGTGGTTAAACAAACGCACATTGTATGTATTTAAAAATTATAAGATCAAATGTAATAGAAATAGTTCAGGAAAATATTTCATTGATTACACACGCCACTTAGATTTTGGATGATTTTTGTTAACAGTAAGTCTCTTGTTTTACGGCCCAAAGTCTTCATGATTAAGGGAGTTTGATGAAATTGTCAGATCTTATTTGCATTGAAGCGTTTCAGATTTAAGTGCAAAACACTGCAACCTCACAAAACATCGTTGCTATGGCAGTATGGTAGAAAGGAAAGTGAAGGATTTTTATCAGTAGAAAAATAGTACTATACATTCACTATGAACACTTTTAATGGTGGTGAATTGGCCAAAAATCTGTTATAATGTTCTGCAAAATTTACTACCATGAAAAAAATCTGTACTTTTTTTTTTCTTCTATTTCATCTAAACTTCACTGCTGTTAAATTTTCACTACACACCCAGAGGAATAATATGTGTTCTTGAGCTGTCTGTCACTCCTCTTGGGTTGGAAAGGTCAATCTGTGTTATTGTTTTTGTTTTGATAGCAAGGAAGTGATAAGAGTCAGGAAAATCTCCAAATAATTCAGGGCTGTGCCTGGAAAAGCACATGGAGCTATAAAACTGTCAAACAATAACTACTTTCTGTGGATGCTTCTGTAGCCTTCACTGCAAGACACAGATTTATGACCACTTACTGAGTGGAAGATTTTAATGGCTGTAGTTTGACGGTCGCTTTCACAGTGTTAGTAAATACCACAGCCATGAATTCTCTGGATGTTGCAAAAACAGCTGTACTTTTTAAGTTGTAACAGATTTTTCCAGTGAATTTTTTAACAGTGGTGAAAATTAACAGATTTTCCAAACAAAAATCTGTTAAAATGTTTATAGTGATTTGTCTTCGTAATGTTATGAATTAACTTTTTTATATTTTTTTTCATATTTTTTTTATAGTGAATGATTAATCCAAAATATTATTCTGATCACCTGATTTTTTAAATGGAATTTGAGTAAATGGTAAAACAGATATAGAAGAGGATGCACTTTTAATCACTTGTAAAAGTTGCCGTTTTCATATCTTAATGTTCATTTGCAAGTTGTATCACAAACTGGGTACCATCAGATTATTTTTTATTACAAAGAATTTGAACCATTTTTTTGGTGCATCAAGCATGTCTGTGCTGAAAACCACTATAATTAGAACTACATTAAAAATAAAGCAAGAGCATCTTCAACATTGTTGATAATGTCACTTATGTGAGTCTAATTGGTATCAGAATGATTGTGATACCAATTTGAGAATGTGAAATACAAAGGGTAGTTACCGTGGTATCAATTTGTTTTGTATATCTGGAGGCGTGGAAAATTGGATGTTGCCACTTTGGTAGGGATATGTCAGGTTTCCTCAAATTAACTTGGCCATGGTTATGAAATCTAATTCTTTTTAAGCAGATTAGAAAAATGACAATCGTTTTCTCTACAGCCTAACTGGGGCCATTTGATCTATTACCCTCCTCCATTTTACCTTGCTTCCACTCTTATCAACACCCCCACCATTTCTTCTCCACCTCTAGTATCTCAGCCTTCTCCAGGTGGGAACAGAGAGTCATTTGCCTACCTGACAAGATTACTACCCCCCACCCCACTTTATCCCAGAGCAGGCTGATCAATAGTCCTTTCCCCCCCCCATGAAACAAATCTTCCTGTCTCCCCCTCAGTCCCAATCAATTTCCTGGTACTGACCCTGCTCTGGATACATTTGGCTGAAAGCAGGGAATTTACTACTTCTAAAGTTCCCTAGTGTAAAAGGAAAATCAATAAGTAAAGACTTGTTTGAGGAATGTCAAACAAGGAAACAAATGCGTGACAACTGAAGGTTGACTGCGTACTTTGCAGAAGCTGTTCCAGTTATATAAACGGACTCAAAATACTTAGGATTTTGTTATACTATATTGACTTCACTTGGACATGCACCACAAAAAGCAGGAAAAAAGAATGCAGAATGCTTCTTCTGAAGAACTAATCAATGTAATGAGGGAGCCTTCAACATTTTGCATGGGACAATATTGTCAGTCTGTCCAGTGATATATTCAACTTAAAATAATGCTGAATATTATCCGTATTAATGAGCTCAATATAATTAACTTCGATATAGAAGAATTATAAAAGAAATTAACATTAATACAAATTTGAGATGACCATTTTATTTTGTATACAACTTAGTGTTGTAAGAGTCTGTGGCAAGAGACCATAAGAAAATGCCTTGAATCTGCTGTGTTTCTGACTCAGCCGATGAATATTAATGTAGTGAAAGTAATGAATTTGTGGGTCAAGCAATCTTTTTGATCTTTTCTGAGATTGTTGAGCTGTTGCAAGTACTTTTTCATGTATAACTGAACAAAAAGGAAAAGTAAGCCCATAATTTTCAATACGTTGAATACTATATTGCATATAATAGCGTCCGCAAATCGAAATATGACGTAATGAATAACAAAATCAACAGCCAATGAGAGCACAGAACACCACTATGCAAGTGTTCTGCTCGTTTCTGACAAGCGACTATATGAAATTGCCTTGAATTTGCTGTGTTCCTGAATCAGCCAACAAATAATAATGTGGGAAAGTAATGAAATGTGGGTGGCAAACATATTTTTTGATCTTCTGAGATTTTCGTGCTGTTGCAAGTATTTTATAATGTATTAATGCTTCAAAAACGTAAGCCTGTATTTTCCCGTTTGTGTTAAAAAAAAAAAAGATGCCCGTAAATTCACCCTTTTCCTTTCTGTTCTTAATCAAAGGTGTTATTATTTTCCGAGAAATCCATCTTTTATTAGTAATCTGCAAGTTAGATTGTTTCTGTAGGTGTTTTAGTCATTAAGATGTCGCAGTTTTAAAATGGTATGTTTCAGCTCATTAAATATGCGCATCGCGAAAATCTATGCATACGCTCCTGAGAGAAGAAAGTTTATTTCAAGGCTTTGCGGACTGACTGTACTTCTGGGAATGTGTATGGGTTGGGGAGAACGTACAGGTTGCAAAGGGGGCTTAATGACATCCTTTCATTGGCAAGTCAGGGCCTCTCCTTTCTTTGTTGTTCAATTGATAGAACTAAGGTGTTGTAGTTATAGAGACTGCAGTTTTGACATGTTTTCTGAGTTACTGGGTTAGGTAACCTTGAGCTTTTTTGTCTTAAAATATCTGGGGGTAAAACTCAAAAGATACTTTGAAGCTTGTACTAAGATGTGAAAATTAACAAAGCAAATAAAAATTTAATTGCATCTTTTAACGCTCAAGTAATTTGAAATCATCTGCCCCTGCTACCCTATTTCTGTATATACTTCCCACAATAAGCCCATTCTATGAAGGTTATTAGGGTCCAAGAATATTTTCCTTTTCTTAGCATTAACATTATACATTTTTTTCAATAACAAAATCCAAAATGGTGGCCAATAATTTATCCTTTCCGTATAAAATGTCTCAATGATACATGTATGTGTAATCTTTGGTGATATGATTCAATAGACATTTCTTTCAGTAATGAGTCCAAAATGGTGGCCAATAAGGTATCCTTTCCGTATAAAATGTCTCTACGATGCGTGTGATAATCTTTGGTGATATAATTCAAGAGGATATATGCAACTTTCTAAAAGTGCATTTTCAGATTTTCCTCCGACAGATGAAAAATAAATCAATGATAATCACATTGAAATAAATCAATCAATCTCATTCATTTTCTTAGCACTAGTCCGTGTCATCTTGAAAACTGCATCTCTTTCAACTTTGCTATCATCGATGCCCCCTTGCCGAAGAACGTGACGTTGGACAGTCTCAAAGATATTCCAGCTTTTCAAAATGCAGAGGATGTTTTTCAACTAACCAAGGAGGGGGAAACCAAAGTGATTGTCATACAGCTTGGAACGCCCGAAGATGGTAAGTGTGACATCAATGCAGGGGCAGAATTTACCTCCTAAACATTTTGGAGGGTGGGTACAAGGCCACAAAATCATGAATCTGCCAAATTTGGGCTATATCTAAAATTTGAGATGTATTGGAAATAGGTGAAGGGGAAAAACGGAGGGGTGGCAATGCTTTGGGATTAGATCTGTCAAGACTTATAGTTCAAAGTTTTTAATGGAATGTGCTGAACAATAAATTTGTGCCCTGAAAGGATTTCTAAACAAATCCATTTTCTGGACTTTAATAAAATAAAATTCAGTGGTTGGATTTAAAACAATTGCTTTTGGCATGAATGGAAAAGGATGGAATGTGGATCTTGCTTAAAAAGAACTCAAACAATGAATGCTTAGCCTGAATAAAACTTAAAACAATGAAGGTAGATAACCCTGAAGTGTCTTAAATACAAATTAGAAGTGAGGAAGAGATTATTTGGGAATAAAATTTAGTGGGTCTAGGACTTCTGAGATAGACTGTATGGGGATGGGGGTGAACTTTTAGCCATGTTGGAATTACCAAGTGGCCAGAGGTATGCACTCAACAAAGTGCTAAAATTGCACTCTACAGAGTGCTAAAATTGCACTCAACAGAGTGCTAAAATTCTATTTAAAATATGTATTGATAATACTTTATTGGAACTATGTGGTGATAAAGATTCAAAGATTACTTATTTACATTTAAAAGGTTACGTATTTACACTTTGTATTTTGTCTACAGTTGACAAGATGGTCCGTGCAAACCCAGTAATACAGCTTGGACAAACCAATGCCACTCTCTCCAGAAGCTATTTGGTGAGGAATGGTGCTTTTTCTTCATGTTGCTATCTGTGGAAACTTTGAATGCATGTTAATATTTCATTCATATGATAAAACCTTGTTACTTCAACAGGAAATCATATGAGGTGACTCGTACGAGCTCTTGCATCAGCTTCCATTCCTTCAACAGGAAATCATATGAGGTATCAGCTTCCATTCCTTCAACAGGAAATCATATGAGGTGACTCGTACGAGCTCTTGCATCAGCTTCCATTCCTTCAACAGGAAATCATATGAGGTGACTCGTACGAGCTCTTGCATCAGCTTCCATTCCTTCAACAGGAAATCATATGAGGTGACTCATACGAGCTCTTGCATCAGCTTCCTCGAGGCTGTACATACTTTGTTTACATATTGGGGTGAGTCCTGGTACTAAAAAAGAAATATGCTAGGAGAGCATGATAGTGATAATAATCAATTTAGTGAGGCCTAACTTTGGTACCAGAAATCATGAAAATTGCAAGTACTCTTGGCTGCTGGACCTTTTGTGGTAAGGAGTACATCCTTTGTGCTTCGTGTTTAGGCTAGTCTTCCCCAGTGTCATCTAATGAGCTGACTATCCCTTGTTAATTTATTTGATAAGTTGTTATTCACATGCCAGTGATTGTATTCTCACGTTTGCCACTGCATACATAACTTATATCTCCAACACATAATTTTCTATTCATAAGCAAAGATCATTTCCTTTTCATGTTTCTGTCACAGAGCAGCGACACGAGCCATCATAAGAGAATTGAGCTGGACAACAAGATACTCGTCAAGGGAATCGCAAAAGATACAACAGTTGAAAATATCAAGGATCTGCTTTCAACAGAGAAGAAGGAGTATCTGTCCAATGTAAATATTCTGATAGACCTGTTTAAACAGATTTTAGCGAAACATGATTCATTCAGTACTTGGACCAATCAACTGCTAGGGAATTTCCCTTTGTTACCCAACCAGTCAGCTGCAGGTACTGAAAGAGTGACTTGATGTATAACGCCCACATGCCCTGCGTGAATTATGCAGCTTCCCGAGTTTCCCAGAATATATGATTGGTTCATTATGAATACATGAATTTCGGCCATATAACATTAATTAGATTAGTTTTTGCATAAATTGTTGAAATTGGAAAAGGTCTGTAGTGTTGCCACTGTTTAACATGTACACGGGTAAGCTCCCGAGTTTTTGATTGATCGATAAGATTCCTCCTGTATACGATTGGTCCATTTTGGACATGTGACATTATTAAAATTAGTTTTGTGTAAATTGTTAAAATTTGAAAAGGTCTGTAGTGGTGCCACTGATTAATGTGTACATTTAATGGTGGCAAAGCTGGTTACTTTCATCATATACTCATTTTCAAAAAAGAAAGTTCAAATGTTTCCAGTCTGCCACTTTTCTTGTTCGTGGTAAATGCTTTTTTTCCCTCATCCATGTAACATGTAAACGACTGATGAAATATAATTTTAGTGAAATACCGTTACTCCGAATTATTACTTAAACCTTAGTAGAGTCTTTGAAATTTGATAGATTATGTAAGAAATAAGGAGATATTTGAAATTGTAATCTATGTGATACAGTTTGCCTCTCACTGTGATTTACAAATGATTACATGGGGAAAGACGTTTTTGATTTTTTCATTAATTTCATTTTTTTACGACAGATTGAAATCCGCCAGGCTGCTGGAATAGCAGTCATTTCCATTTCCAAGACTGAAGAACTTGACAATATCATAACCGAGGTTTGCGAGATTTAATTAATCTAAATGTACCTGCAGTGTGTTGTCTACAGGGCTATAGAGCTGTTGTATGTGAGTGGGTGATTTGTGCAATGCCCACAATAAAAGGTTGACAGATCTCCCTAAAAACCCCTTTCCCTCCCCCCCCCCTCTGGTTTTTTTTTTTTTTTTTTTTTTTTTGGTGACAATCGTAAAGTCACACATAAATTGATTGGTAATATCATAATATTAATTACACAATGTGATTTAACACTAGGCTTCAGCCAAAACTCGTTTGGAAACTGTAAAACTGCCCGAAAAATGAAGTCAAAAGAATGAAACTTGCTATGCCCAAGAACTGACTTGAAAAATTACTTGACGAGTAAAATAATTCATGCCAAGAAAGGGGAACAAATTAAAAAATATGGTGAATAAAATGTTTCAACAGAGGTGAAGTTCAGCATAGTTATGAACCAATTGCAGCCATTTCGAAGAGGCAGGTAATGGCATACTTTCAAAAAAATTTACAGTCAGAATGAAGCTCCAGTCTGGCTTACAGTAAAATATGCCGGGAAAGGTGGGTTTAATCATAATGAAAGTGTACCATTCCTATTTTTCTAGACAACAATTCTTTACAATTTTTTCATGAAAATAATCAATCGTACCGAAGAAATAATTTTTTCATGGTTTGGAAAGCCAAATTAAAGCATTTCAGCCATACACTAGTTCTGCGATTTTTTTTTATTTAAGTACATATGAAATTTAACCTGAAATAACCCCCCTCCCCCTTATGAAAATGTAGCGCCCCTGGGGCATATATTAGGGCATATACGGTTTGGATATGTAGCAACAACAGGAGCTATATATGCTATAAACCATGAAAATAGCAAATTGTTTCATCAAAATTGGTTAAATATGGAAGGATTAGTTGAGTGGTCATGTAGCTTACATGAACAAGGTAACAACAGCAACAAAATTGTGAAGAAAGTGGTGAAAAGGCCGTAAAGGCCGTAACACACCGAACGCGACGCGGCGATTTTTTAGATAATCATACAGAAAACAAATATTATAAGATGTTTGACTTTTTGCTCACACACAATGAAGTTTACAATTGAGGCTTTCTGATGATACTGGAAAATTTGTTAGAAATGCTTTTTGTTCAAACTGTAGAGAAATTTGCTTCAGTGGGGGGCGATTTTCTGTCGCGACATGAATTTTGCTTTAACGGGCGTTGAAACACCCTTTCAAGCAATTTTCAATTATAATCTGAATAGCCATATAATGACGATGATTCTCTGAAAACAAGAGGTCAAAATGTTTTTTTCCTTTGTTTTATTCAATTTTGTGTAAAAAATAGATGCGTTTGGTGTTTAACGGCCGTAAAAAAAGATTTTGAACCGTCCTTTCTTTCATTCATCACAACTTTTGCATGCATGAAGAATTCTTAAAATTTGATTTGCCAGAACCTGTAAATTACAGATACTTTGACATAGCTTAAAAGACTATTCTGTTCAGAATGTCAAGCTATTTCTGCTGTCCACATACCTTTTAAAGATTGAACAGGGGTTGAATTTCCCACTGTTCTGCTGTTTCGAGAACGGTGCTTTTTATGCAGGAACAGTGAAATTTCAAACATCTAACTGCTTCAATAGAACAGTGATGTACAAGCATCAATGACCAATAACTTGATTTCTGCTCAAGAAAGGTGCAGGTTGTCAAACAAGATTATCATAAAAGTAATTCTTTCAGAAAGAAAAAGCTTTTCCACGTTGCCTGCAATTGTCAGCACAATTAGTCATTAATACACCTATGCAAGGCTGCTTGCACAATTATACACAACGGGTGCTACATCATGTACATGCAATAGCAATAACTGACAAACATATTTGCATATACTGAACAATAAAGTACTTGTAAATTAAGTCCATTTTGAAGAAAGGAATTTGTCCTGTTATCTGCAACAAAGTTGGAACAGTGAAATCTGATCCGGAACAGTATTATTTGAGAAAGTACCGTTTTGTGGAACAGTGGCAAAAATATTAAAATTCAATCAACCGTTGCTGAATAGATATTGTGCTAATCAGATTTTTATCTTTGTCAGTCATTTGATCAGCCATTGATTTTTATCTTTGATACTTGCTAGATTTCAGAATATTTAGGGTAGAGCAGGTCAGTATTGGGAAGTTTAAAGGATTAGTCCAGGGGTCAGGCAAGTCCTTCTTATATGTTAGAGAACTTCAAAAGAAACAAAATAGTGAAGAAAGCATTCAATCATCTTAATCTGTTAAGGAGATATTTAAGTTTAAAGTTTGGTATTACTTGAGGGGAAACGACTGAAATCAGACTACCTGTGACGTCACAGCCTCAGATTCCTTAAAGTCTTTATGTATTCTGTCATATTTTTTGTGTGTGATTTTGTGGCTGGAAAAACAGTGCATATGTTAGGGACACAGAATCTATTATAGGAAGGGAATCATCCCATAAATACTTGCAGACGTGAACCCTGGTAAGGTCACTTCCGGTTTTCAATTTTCCTATAAGGGTGTTTCAGCTGACGTCATAATGTCACATGACTTTGTTTACATCACCATTTTGTTGGGCAGGAACACTGTCGTCTGCTGTACACTTAATTAGACCTACATAAATTTGCATTTTGTTATATAAGATTAATTTTGTAAAATGATTATGCCGGAATCTTGCTGTGACATTGGTTGCACTAATAGATGTGTGCGGGGAATGCAAAACATTTTCTTGATTTCCATCTGATCCTGATCGACGTTTGAAGTGGGTTTCTGCTGTACGATGCAACGGCTTTCAACCTACGGTTCACACTAGGATTTGCAACGAGTATGTAGGCTTTGTCTGAGTTATAAAGAACAATCAGCTGGCCTTAGCAATAAAGTTACTCTTTGTATACCTGGTGAATATATCAATCTTAAGAAAAGTATGAAGTAAAATCGGAAGTGAACAAAAAAACTGCAATTAGTCAAATTAGCTGAACTGGCACTGGTAGGTTAGCATGTAGTATGTTTGTTGTACGTGTGATGTGACTTAATTGTGTCAAGATGGGTGAAATGCAACGACGTCACTGCCCTGCAAAATGGAGTCCATTAAGTTAGAGTCACATGATGAAATCCCTCTATAGGCCTTTATGTTCGATCGGCAAATGTGTGATTGATAACATCTTAGATTTCTTGCGATTTGTAGGGAAAATTGAAAACTGGAAGTGACGTTACCAGCGCAGCGGCGATCACATCTGAAAGTTTTTATGGGATGGTACTTTTCCTTTAAGGGTAAATATAATTTACCACCTGAAATAATTCAATAAGTAAAGAAGTGAAAAACATTTACTTTTGAATACATTACCAGTTGTTAAAGATGTGAGGATGAGTGCGCCAACCTTCCATAGTAGACTTACTACACCAGTCATTGCTGCACAAATAAGACTTTCCTTGACGGGATATAAAAAGATAAACACGCTTGACCACTGAAGTAATTCTTTAAGTGGAAAAGGAAAAGGAAAATTAAATATTCTTGTTTTGAAAAGTAAATATTCTTGTTTTGATTTTCTGATTTGCAGGCAGACAAAGCTGAGGTTGAAGGAGACCTTAAATTTCTGAAAGTATTCTTGGTCTGGGGATTGGAAGCGGTGAGTTATTTTCATTCAAATGAAGATATACCTTGTCTTGAAGTCCGTGTCTTGAACGCATATATATGTATGGTCTACTCTTCTCTTTCGCTGTGAATGCTGGACAATTACCAGTGACATCAAGAAAAGATTAGAAACTATGGAAATGTGGCTCATTAGGAGAATGTTGAAAATATCTTGGACAGAAAGGAAAACAAATGATGATGTCCTGATAGCTTCTAGCATGGACAGGTCCATCAGAAGGAGACAGATGGAATTTTTTGAGCATGTTTATTAGGAGGGTGGGTTGGAACAGCTTGCAGTATGTGGAAAAATTGAGGGCAAAAGAAGCAGAGGAAGGCAGCGACTTAAATATGTCCAAAGCTTAAACAACTGGGCAACCAACAACAGCCTAAGTAACAATAAGTTTATGCATTTAGCTCTAAACAGAAGTGACTGGAGGGCCATGATCGCCAATGTCTGTTCCAGACTCGGTACCTAGAGAGAGAGAGAGCTATAAGTTGGCTTTCATGGGAGGAGGCATGAGTCATGTTTGTTAAAAAGAAAAGAGGGCTCTAACTTTGGTTTATTTTGACCATATCTCAATTTCTTCTTATATTTTTGATGAGTTGTCAATAATTAAACCTTTGAAAATCATGTAAACCTTTGACACTGTGTTGAAGGTTTAGGGGCCTTATGGCCAAAGCATTGTACTTTTCCCACATTGAAGAAGATGAAAGGTTAATCTATGAAAAGATATTGTTTAAAGTGAAAAGTTATTGTAAAAAAGTCAAAGGTTGTTTAAAAGGAGAAATGTTTTTTGTAAATAGGTGAAAGATTATTCAGTTCAGTTCATTTATTTAGTGTTGTTGGCCATCAGCAATTATTTAACAATCATGGTTAAGTAATAATGGTTAAGTAAATACACATTTGAAAAAAGGTGATAGGTCATTGTAAACAGTTGAAAGATTATTGTGAAAGGTTGTAAAAAGGTTGTTCCTATGATATTACTCATGAGCAATCATTCCTTCATTTCCATGTAGGCATTTGATGATGATATGTCAGCCAACAGATTCGAGGACAATGAGGTAAGACATCTTCTTAAGACACATTTTGGGACTCCTTGGTTTGTCAAAGAGGAAGGGGCATGAGGTTGAGAGAAAGGAGACTAGGGGCAGAGGAGGGGGCTGATAATTGAAACATATTGAACATGTGTCATACTGCCATGTGTGTCATACTGCCATGTGTGTCATACTGTCATGTGTGTCATACTGTCATGTGTGCCATACTGTCACGTGTGCCATACTGGCATGTGTGTCATACCGGCAGGTATGTCATACTGGCACGTGTGTCATACTGTCACGTGTGTCATACTGCCACATGTGCCATACTTCCACGTGTGCCATACTGCCACGCCGTGCCATGTACGACAGTTTCAAATGTGTTATAATTGACCAAAATGAGGCAACTCCAATTCCATTTTCGATTATTTTATAATCAAAGTTCTTCCTTGATTGGTTTACAGGAGCTTCGGTATTCTCTGAGATCGCTAGAAAAGCATGCACCGTGGATCAGAACGTGTATATTGTCACTAATGGCCAGATTCCATCTTGGTTGAATTTGGACAACCCTCGACTGACCATCGTTTCGCATTCGGTGAGATTGCACATTGATATTAAGTTCTTTTGCACCGGTCAACTTGAGCACAAGCTAGAATTTTACTATAATGAAAGAATGGAATGTATTGCATGTATGGGTGGTTCTTTTCCATCAGTAGACCTTTTCAAACCATTTTAACCGAACGTGATTACCTCAGTACTTCGACCAATCAACTGCTGGGGGAATTTTCCATTTGTTACCCGACTGATCAGCTGCACTTGCTGGAGGAAAAGTTATAAGCAACAATGCATGTGTGTATTACCTTCATGTATAAATTGCATGATGGTTAGGGTTTGAAAGCATTTTTTTCATACATCATACACTTGGTCCCATACTGTGCGTGCATTGTGCAGATGACCAAGAATCCCTAGTATTTGATTGGTTGAAATTCCCCCCCTCCCCACCCTCATTATACCATTGGTGTATTATGGACACGTGATTATCAGCCATGTGACCATATATTAGATTTAGTTGTGGAAATTGCAGAGTGCGATTTGCAAAAACGCAAATGAATGAGAGTCAACAACTGTAAGATGGGACACCAGTCCATTACAGATTACATCCCTAGCAATGCTGGTACTCATCATGCACATATCTCTAACTCCTTGTAAGTTTGATTATTGCACCCCAAGGTTTAGCCTCTCTTTGACTGCACCTTTTATTTGTCTAAGGTTAGTTTGAAATAATTTAACCTCTCTGACCTGATATGACCTTTGCCCTTGGCATGTCAACAATTGTCATCAATCAATCGTTTACAAATGAGTAGAATACTGTATGTGTCATGGTGAGTTGGAATTAATTGTAAAATTTTCCACGGTTCTGAATAAAGGTGTTGAAAACCACATGTACTGTTGTGTGCTCAAGAAATCTAAAAAATATATATATTTTTTTTTTTAATGAATTTTCCCCTGTGAATCCACAATTTTCCCCGATTTGGGTGCCCCATCTTTGACTCCCTTCCCAAGCCTGTTTACAAAAAGTGTCGGTCCTTCAAGGGTTAACGAACCCGTGAAAGGTGTGCCAACTCAAAAATATATGCAGCATCCTTTCAGTGGGAGGCCCACCGGCTCACGGAAGCAAAACGTGCCAGACTATGCTGCTTGGAAAGCCTGTAATAATCAGCCTGTGCTCAACCCTTTAAGGACTGGTCGCCGTGTCATGATTTGGGTACCCCATCTTTGACTCCGCCTCCCATGCCTGTTTTCAAAAAAGCGCATTAGTAAAGGCACTGCTTAAAAATTTGTCCTGCAATTTTGAAGGAACAAATTAACCACATCATTCAACAAGATTAACTTTGCATCATAACATTGAGATATAAATAGGTCTAAGCTCAATAGTTCATGTCACCTTTCTCCAGCAGCAAAGACAAACAATGCCAGCATTTATTACAGGTACTACTTATATTACAAAGGATTGCCATTATATTCAGATGTGTGTCACTAAAAATACCACCTAACACCAATGGGAGTTCTTATCTTGAAGGAGCATAGATAAGGTGAAACTGTATACAGTTTTGTGGTTTGGGAAACAAAGAAATATATAACTTTTACTCTGACCGGCCCTGCTCCATTTGAAGGCCAGTTAAGACGTTCCTGGTTTTAAGCGGAGCCATTTCTAATGGCCGGTTCTTTAAGGGTTAAGTAGATTAGATAATCGTGTCTTTCTGCCTTTCTGTAGGAGCTGTTCTTGAATAAGAGCCACTTACCCACCTTCAGCTCCCCTGCGATCGAGAGCAATATTCACCGCATTCCGGGCCTCTCGCAAAGATTTATCTACTTGAACGATGACACCATGTTCGGAAAAGACGTGTGGCCGGATGACTTCTATTCCCATGCTGGGGGACAGAAGGTATCAACAATAGATGCTTTATTAAGTATTAGTGTAATGGGGAGAACTAGCAGTGGCCCTGGCCTCAAAATTATATTATTTATATAAATTTTACATTATCATTCATATTATAATTTTTTCTGATGTCCTACGCATTTGAATATGTTTTATTATATTTGCGCTTTATAAGTGACCTTTTTGATAGTGAGATAATATTCTTTGGTGCAGATGCAGCAGTGCTATTATTATAAGCCTGCAAACCCCCATGGCTAGTTGATTCTATGTATGTGATAGCGCAATTTCAAGTCTCAAGCCAGTTGGAAAGTCCAATTTTTCAGTGTTTTCTTTCAAGGTGTACAACTTTGAAATGGGTGGGTGAGTGAAAGGGGTGGGGGTGGAACTGTACGTAAAATTATTTTCATGATTTTGTCCCAACACTATGTACCACGATTTTAGATAAACAATTTCGCTGAATTTAATTGGTTTTTACACGGGTAGGAATTTGTCAATATATGTTCATTTTTTCTTACAGGTGTATCTGAGTTGGCCTGTTCCAAATTGTGCAGAGGGGTGTCCATCCACATGGATCAAGGATAATTACTGCGACAAAGCGTGCAATACCTCAGAATGTGAATGGGATGGTGGCGATTGTGAAGGTGCGCAAGTATTTCTTGAAAAGGGAACAATTTTTCAATATTTATCGAGGGTACTTTGGGGGAGCATTTTTGGGACTTCAAACAAGAGAGGGCACCTATTCTTCCATTCGTTTAGCCATTGTAGGTACCGCATACCCATTGTGAACCACTTATATTCAAATTAGTCGCTTTTTGATAAATATTAATATTTTGCATATTTATCAAAAAAATAATTAGATTAATATTGATTTTATTCTCAAACTGCTTTGTATTTTTGTTTAAGACATTTAAACAAATTTATTTTACATGCTTTTTATCAATATTCATTGTTGCATATGCATATTTCAACCTGTCACTCCTGGAATATTAAACTCTCCGTTAATCATATATTTCTAACCTGCCTTCTAAGCGTACAATTAAGGAACACTCTTCTCGCTATGACTCCATCTCGACCTCTTTCAGAATAATTCTTCCTCTGACATTATTAGTTTCATCTGTAAATATTGACAATATTTACCTTAGTTTGGCTCTAACTGTTGCTGTGGGGTATATCCTCAACAAAAGCAGACTCAAACATTTAAAGGAGTGATATCGTATATTCTCAACAAAAGCAGACTCAAACATTTAAAGGAGTAATATCGTATATTCTTAACAAAAGCAGACTCAAACATTTAAAGGAGTGATATCGTATATTCTCAACAAAGGCAGACTCAAACATTTAAAGGAGTGATATCGTATATCCTTAACAAAAGCAGACTCAAACATTTAAAGGAGTGATATCGTATATCCTCAACAAAAGCAGACACAAACATTTAAAGGAGTCAAACATTTAAAGGAGTGATATCGTATATTCTTAACAAAAGCAGACTCAAACATTTAAAGGAGTGATATCGTATATCCTCAACAAAAGCAGACTCCAACATTTAAAGGAGTGATATCGTATATTCTTAACAAAAGCAGACTCAAACATTTAAAGGAGTGATATCGTATATTCTTAACAAAAGCAGACTCAAACATTTAAAGGAGTGATATCGTATATTCTTAGCAAAAGCAGACTCAAACATTTAAAGGAGTGATATCGTATATTCTTAACAAAAGCAGACTCAAACATTTAAAGGAGTGATATCGTATATTCTCAACAAAGGCAGACTCAAACATTTAAAGGAGTGATATCGTATATCCTTAACAAAAGCAGACTCCAACATTTAAAGGAGTGATATCGTATATCCTTAACAAAAGCAGACTCCAACATTTAAAGGAGTGATATCGTATATTCTTAACAAAAGCAGACTCAAACATTTAAAGGAGTGATATCGTATATCCTTAACAAAAGCAGACTCCAACATTTAAAGGAGTGATATCGTATATTCTTAACAAAAGCAGACTCCAACATTTAAATGAGTGATATCGTATATCCTTAACAAAAGCAGACTCCAACATTTAAAGGAGTGATATCGTATATTCTCAACAAAAGCAGACTCAAACATTTAAAGGAGTGATATCTTATATTCTTAACAAAAGCAGACTCAAACATTTAAAGGAGTGATATCGTATATCCTTAACAAAAGCAGACTCAAACATTTAAAGGAGTGATATCGTATATTCTCAACAAAAGCAGACTCAAACATTTAAAGGAGTGATATCTTATATTCTTAACAAAAGCAGACTCAACATTTAAAGGAGTGATATCATATATCCTCAACAAAGGCAGACTCAACATTTAAAGGAGTCATATCGTATATCCTTAACAAAAGCAGACTCCAACATTTAAAGGAGTCATATCGTATATCCTTAACAAAAGCAGACTCAAACATTTAAAGGAGTGATATCGTATATTCTTAACAAAAGCAGACTCAAACATTTAAAGGAGTGATATCGTATATTCTCAACAAAGGCAGACTCAAACATTTAAAGGAGTGATATCTTATATTCTTAACAAAAGCAGACTCCAACATTTAAAGGAGTGATATCGTATATCCTTAACAAAAGCAGACTCAAACATTTAAAGGAGTGATATCGTATATCCTCAACAAAAGCAGACTCAAACATTTAAAGGAGTCATATCGTATATCCTCAACAAAAGCAGACTCAAACATTTAAAGGAGTCATATCGTATATCCTCAACAAAAGCAGACTCAAACATTTAAAGGAGTAATATCGTATATCCTCAACAAAAGCAGACTCAAACATTTAAAGGAGTGATATCGTATATTCTCAACAAAAGCAGACTCAAACATTTAAAGGAGTGATATCGTATATTCTCAACAAAGGCAGACTCAAACATTTAAAGGAGTAATATCGTATATTCTTAACAAAAGCAGACTCCAACATTTAAAGGAGTGATATCGTATATCCTCAACAAAAGCAGACTCAAACATTTAAAGGAGTGATATCGTATAATCTCAACAAAAGCAGACTCAAACATTTAAAGGAGTGATATTGTCAAATACAATGCACCAAACCAACACTTCTGGCATGTTTAGTGCGCTAAATTAAATCACGTTTTGATGTTAATTTAGTCCCTTTGAAATGCTTATTTTATCTTTGCATGAGGAAATAACCATCCTTATGAAAAATGGTCCATCAATTATTCCTGGAATGGTCCATCAATCGTTTATGGAATGGTCCATCAATCGTTCATGGAATGGTCCATCAATTGTTCTTGGAATGGTCCATCAGTCATTCATAAAATGGTCATCAATCATTCATGGAATGGTCCATCGATCATTCATGGAATGGTCCATCAATCATTCATGGAATGGTCCATCAATCATTCATGGAATGGTCCATCAATCATTCATGGAATGGTCCATCAATCATTCATGGAATGGTTCATCAATCATTCATGGAATGGTTCATCAATCATTCATGGAATGGTCCATCAATCATTTATCATTCATGGAATGGTCCATCAATCATTCATGGAATGGTCCATCAATCATTCATGGAATGGTCCATCAATCATTCATGGAATGGTTCATCAATCATTCATGGAATGGTCCATCAATCATTTATGGAATGGTCCATCAATCATTCATGGAATGGTCCATCAATCATTCATGGGTTTTGCACACATGACTTGTCCTTCTCCTTAAAAATTTGTTCCAGCAAATCATAACCACAAACTTAATGTAGCAAATAATGAGACCACTTATCTTAATTAAAATAACCACTCAACCACACAATAAGGACTTCATCCATTGCTAATTTGATACTCAACACCAACTTCCACAACAACCCAGGACCAAATGGAGAACTAGTACAATGGAGCCATTGATAAAGGAAATTTGATCCTAATGACTTGTGGTTTTCAGAATAAAGAAAATAAAGAGGAAAAGTCTGACCCGACCTGCTTATATATCAGGTCGGGTTTGACTGTTTGAAACTTTAAGGAGCAGAACAACTAATGAAAGTTCTCCCAGGCATATTTAATGTATATTTATATTAAGGCTCAGCCAAGGACTACTCTGATTCGCTTCACTGCACAGCAGTTATGTGGCTTGAGTCCCGATGAATGACCTTTTGTGTACAGTGTAACAGTAGCTGGTTGCTAACAAGTGAACTGTTAATAAACTATGAAGATGCTGTCAGTTAAGAAGGTATAGATTACCCATGTGTTGTGTGTGGTGTAACAATAGCTGGTTGCTAGTCAATGAATTGTGAAGAGTCTCTTAGGTTAAATGGTGTGGATTACTCCTGATTTTGAGAAAATCGAGGGTATCGGTTAGGAGGGGTCTAAGGGCCAAAATGTTTTAATGGATTCAATTTGTTAACTTTCAGAATATATTTATGGTACTATTATCACTTTTAGCTCAACAGGGTGTATTCAGTTTTTTATTTACTGTTTGCATACCTAAAATTGAGCAATTTTCATTTTCATCATTTTTATGAAAATCTGCAGTCAAATCTGGAAAATATGTACTAATGTGTAAATAATTGCCTGCCTGGATTTTATTATTTTTAGCTAACACATGTGTAGACAGTCAATTGAATCTCCAAACAGCTTTGGTTTTGACATCAGCTACCTCCAGCTGAATTTACACATTTCAATGGAAAATAATTTGGTCTTTTGGATTTGGGGCATGGCCTCATAAAACAAAGTATGACATCACTCCTGCAATGTATGACATCACTCCTGCAATGTATGACATCACTCCTGCAATGTATGACATCACTCCTGCAATGTATGACATCACTCCTGCAATGTATGACATCACTCCTGCAATGTATGACATCACTCCTGCAATGTATGACATCACTCCTGCAATGTATGACATCACTCCTGCAATGTATGACATCACTACAATTTATTTTGAGACTAGATGGCTAGACTAGATTGCCTCTTTAATTTATTTCTGATCAATATTGTTTCTGCAAATGCATAATGAAAAATGTATATTTGATAATTGTTCATGTTCTGCATAAACTTTATTCTGAATATCTGATGAATATTCATGTTCTGCATTTGCATATTTTGTATTTTCAGGGGTAAGTGCACCTGGACCAGCTGCAGGAGCAGGAAAAGGTGATTCATTGAACACCTGTGAGTATGAATATTATTATTTTTTAAATGTCTCTCAGAAATGCTCTGAATAAACTAAATACAACCAATTTGATAACTAGAAGAAGTACTCAGAATCATGATAAAGTGGGGTTCTGTGCCTGTGATGTGGAGTTGAAAGGATTCGTTCAGAAAGGAGACTTAAAACAAAAAAATAGTTTTATGCCACAAAATCTCAGGAAAAAGTATAATGGAGTAAATGAAGTCTTTGAGGAGTTTGTGGAGGTGATGTCACAACTAGTCTGATTTCAGTCATTTCTACACAAGTGAGACAGAACTTTAAGCTTTAAAATCTCCTGATGGAATAAGATTTTTGGATGCTTTCTTCACCATTTTGATTTCTTGAAGTACTGTGTCATATAAGATGGACATGCTTGACCACTAAACTAATCTTTTAAGCATCTCTGGAAAAAGCAAGCCATTTTTGAGGAATTTTGTATGTATTTTTTTTCTTTAGAAATAATCTGATTGCAATAAATACAACTAGTTTGACAATTTGTAAAAACTAAGCATAATACAGTTGAGCTTTCTTGCATGTCGCTCGACTTTTCAAAAATATAGCAGGGTATTAAAGGAGCACTAGACCGAAAAGTGAGGGCGTATTTTTAGGGCTTCTTAAAAAACCAAATGCTTATGTAGCATGCAACAATATTACAATTTTCAAGTTAATATGAATAGTCAAGTGACCTTTGCCCTCACGTCGTCTGTGGGCTATAGAGGCATGACGTTTAGCGATCCATTGTGGATGATATATCTGTGAAATTCGCAAAAACAAGCGCCCTCACATTTCAGTCTAGTGCTCCTTTAATATGTGAAGTTTAAGGGAGAAAAGCAGAACATGAATGCATTATAGGAATGCCTGTTAGTTTCATAGATGTCATCTTGATACAAACTTTGACCTCATGTTTTTTTTTTTTTTTGTAGTGTACTGCAGCAGTGGCTGTGCCAATGGCTGGGTAGCTGACAAGTATTGTGACACTGTAAGTATTTTTATCTTGAAATCAAAGTGAAATTTTGATTGACTTACTGCTTCGATCTGTGAAGTTGAAAAGAGGTTGTGTTTGATCGTTGTTCATGGACGAAGAAGGAATTGTTCAAATTTGTTGCGGGAGCACATATTTTGACCTGCATTCTCTTTTGATTTTCTTGGATGAATCCTAATGGTTTAGTTAGTTTATTATTTATATATGCAGCATAATTTATTAGAATTATGCTGCAAAGCTCGTCACAAGAAGCAACCGTTTTACTCCATCACTTCATCTACTGCAAACTCTTCATTGGCTACCTGTCTCATATTTAATTAAATTTAAAATTTTAATCCTCATTTTAAAATTCCTTCATAACATGGCCGCGTTATATAATCTGACCGAAATGTTTCATTATAAACAAACTAGTTACCGCCTTCGCTCTCAAAACCACCTCATCCTTTATGTTCCAAAAAGTAAACTTGTACAGTATGTGGCGATCGCTCTTTGCAAATATTTGGTCCAAAACTTTGAAATGACTTACCTCTTTCAATCAAATCTGCTCAATCCCTTAAACAATTCCACACCTTGCTTAAGACTCACTTATTTAATAGTGCTTTTAAGTCCTCTTCATAATTTTCTTGTTTTTTGTTTTCTTTATATTTCATGCTTATCTTATTTACACATTTGTATTTATTTTCTTTATATGCATATTTTGTAAGGCGCATTAGAATAAGTTATTTAGATAATGCACCATATAAGTGTAATAAAATTAAACTTATTTTACTTTATTACACAGATAATGAAGTTTCAAGCTTACAGTGAACATCAATAATAATTAGAATATTCTTTTGTGTTCATCAGTTTGAGATTTCTTGAAGGCATGTGGACAAGTAGAGATTTTTTACCCAGATTAAAGAGCATTACATTCTGAGTAAAACAGCCTTTAAACGGTTAAAATAGCACTTATAGAACTGTTTTGTTCTCTTGCAAAAGTGATGATATATGATAAGGAAGTATGGGTATGATAATATCCAATTTCCTGTTTACTATAGCCAAATTCTCTCATTCAAAATGTTGGACCGATAAACATTAAGTTAACATGACCAATTTTCTAGTTGTCTCATTCTGAGGTGACAAATTGTTGTGCAATTTATGCTAATTAAGAAAGTTTGAAAATTATGTAAAATGGACAATTAATCTTTCTGGGTTTAATGATTGACAGCTTGTTTTAACCAAGCACCGCACAAATTTGCCTAGCAACAAAATCTGCGTAACTAAGTGGGGCAAACATCCTACACGGTACTGGTACAGTACAGCTAGCTAGCATCACGCACTCATGTAGTCAATGCAACTTACTGTGCAAAACAAATTTCTGCACACACAGACTAAAGAAAATCAAAAATTGGAGAAGGCTTTGTTAATCTGATAAATGAACAGTTAAAACTGAATTTTGCTTTTTTGCTAAAAACTCTAAAGATCAGGAGAAGTGCCATAAATGAATCAAAGCTTGCGGCAGGCCTCGCGAACATCTAAATGTCAATGCATTGGTAATGTACGATTATTGCGGATGTGAGGTTTCTTTGCCCCACATAGTTACCGCGTTGCTATGTGCTATGGTGGGTGTGGCCTATTTGGAAACCTGGAAATGTTAATTTCTAAACCCATTTTGATGTGAAAATTTGCTCTTTGTGTGGTTTTGATTATATTTGAAACCATTTTTAAGCTCATGCTATTACTACCTGTTAATTCATGTTATTACCACCTGTTAATTCATGTTATTACTACTTGTTAATTCATGTTATTACTACCTGTAAATATTTCTTTACGAGTAATCAGCTTGCTCACTCATCTTTTCTCTGGTCTTTTCAGGCCTGTAATAATCCAGATTGTGGATATGACGCTGGTGATTGTGGAGCCGGAAACTTTCACCTTGTCTATTCAATAAAAGTAACTGAGCCAGCTCAGTTTACTTTGCCAAAAGGTAAATTTCTTAACAGTTTTTGTAATCCTTGAATTTTTGTTCCTCAAAAATTTCATGATGAAAATCTGTTGCAATGGATTTTGAGTCCAAAATTATCAATGCCTACAAGGTTATACAAAAACATCACTTTAAATCACTTGTCAATAAACAAACAAAACCTTCACTGTTAAATATCACCCTATTTGTAAATTATTACTTCAAGCCAGACACTTTGACCACAGGAGAATACATTTGTCCTTTGTGTTGAGTGTGGAAGTCAGTACAGCTGCAGTGAAATTTGTTTACTATTAATGTCAGATTATGACCATGGAAAGTGAGGTGAAGTGTGTGCAGTGTAGAAATAAGAAATCCCTGGTGTAATTGCAGATTGCTTGTGCTGGATTGTGGTTTCTGTTGTGAGCCGATACATAAGTATAGACCCCGACAGATTTGAAGTTTTATCAGGGCTTAAGATAGAAAATGTATTGTGAGGTTTCAACTTCATGTTGTACTTTACAACCATTGAAAATCTTACCAGATGAGTGAAACGAAAGTGTAATGAACTAATTGTGTACTACCACCTTCAAAACAATAGTTGTGATCAGTGTAAAAACCAACCATCTTACCAGATGCGTGAAACAAAAGTGTAATGAACTAATTGTGTACTACCACCTTTAAAACAATATTTGTGATCAGTGTAAAAACCAAACATCTTACCAGATAAGTGAAACGAAAGTGTAATGAACTAATTGTGTACTACCACCTTTAAAGCAATACTTGTGATCAGTGTAAAAACCAAACATCTTACCAGATAAGTGAAACGAAAGTGTAATGAACTAATTGTGTACTACCACCTTCAAAACAATAGTTGTGATCAGTGTAAAAACCAAACATCTTACCAGATGAGTGAAACGAAAGTGTAATGAACTAATTGTGTACTACCACCTTCAAAACAATAGTTGTGATCAGTGTAAAACCAAACATCTTACCAGATGAGTGAAACGAAAGTGTAATGAACTAATTGTATACTACCACCTTCAAAACAATATTTGTGATCAGTGTAAAAACCAACCATCTTACCAGATGAGTGAAACGAAAGTGTAATGAACTAATTGTGTACTACCACCTTCAAAACAATAGTTGTGATCAGTGTAAAACCAACCATCTTACCAGATGAGTGAAACGAAAGTGTAATGAACTAATTGTGTACTACCACCTTTAAAGCAATACTTGTGATCAGTGTAAAAACCAAACATCTTACCAGATGAGTGAAACGAAAGTGTAATGAACTAATTGTGTACTACCACCTTCAAAACAATAGTTGTGATCAGTGTAAAAACCAACCATCTTACCAGATGAGTGAAACGAAAGTGTAATGAACTAATTGTGTACTACCACCTTTAAAGCAATACTTGTGATCAGTGTAAAAACCAAACATCTTACCAGATAAGTGAAACGAAAGTGTAATGAACTAATTGTGTACTACCACCTTCAAAACAATAGTTGTGATCAGTGTAAAAACCAAACATCTTACCAGATGAGTGAAACGAAAGTGTAATGAACTAATTGTGTACTACCACCTTCAAAACAATAGTTGTGATCAGTGTAAAAACCAACCATCTTACCAGATGAGTGAAACGAAAGTGTAATGAACTAATTGTGTACTACCACCTTTAAAGCAATACTTGTGATCAGTGTAAAAACCAACCATCTTACCAGATGAGTGAAACGAAAGTGTAATGAACTAATTGTGTACTACCACCTTTAAAGCAATACTTGTGATCAGTGTAAAAACCAAACATCTTACCAGATAAGTGAAACGAAAGTGTAATGAACTAATTGTGTACTACCACCTTCAAAACAATAGTTGTGATCAGTGTAAAAACCAAACATCTTACCAGATGAGTGAAACGAAAGTGTAATGAACTAATTGTGTACTACCACCTTCAAAACAATATTTGTGATCAGTGTAAAAACCAACCATCTTACCAGATGAGTGAAACGAAGTGTAATGAACTAATTGTGTACTACCACCTTCAAAACAATAGTTGTGATCAGTGTAAAAACCAACCATCTTACCAGATGAGTGAAACGAAAGTGTAATGAACTAATTGTATACTACCACCTTCAAAACAATAGTTGTGATCAGTGTAAAAACCAACCATCTTACCAGATGAGTGAAATGAAAGTGTAATGAACTAATTGTGTACTACCACCTTCAAAACAATAGTTGTGATCAGTGTAAAAACCAAACATCTTACCAGATGAGTGAAACGAAAGTGTAATGAACTAATTGTGTACTACCACCTTCAAAACAATAGTTGTGATCAGTCTTAAAACCAAACAAATCTGAGTGAAGAAATACATCAAGAATCTGTTAAAAAATTCAGTTTGATTTTGTGTGTAGGTCTACAAGTTGCATTTTTCAATGTTACATCCATTTTCGGGAAAAACGGTACCATTACTGATGGGCATTACAAACCAAATGACATGATTCGCACGTCCACCGTAGCTCAGCTGTTTAAGACGGTACATCTTCTCCTCCACGCAAACATGAGTGAGAGAACGTTGTCTTTCAGAGTGACCGGCAAGAAACCTGACGGAACACAAACCCAGGTAAGTGTGTGATATTAAAAATGTCTATTGTTTTATATTTTGTGATATTGAAAGAATCTATTGTTTTATTGTTTTATATTTCGTGATATTAAAAGAATCTATTGTTTTATTCTTTTATATTTAAGTGATATTAAAAGAATCTATTGTTTTATTCTTTTATATTTAGTGATATTAAAAGAATTTATTGTTTTATTCTTTTATATTTCGTGATATTAAAAGAATCTATTGTTTTATTCTTTTATATTTCGTGATATTAAAAGAATTTATTGTTTTATTCTTTTATATTTCGTGATATTAAAAGAATCTATTGTTTTATTGTTTTATATTTCTTTCTTATATTTTTTAAATTGTACTCTTCCTTATTGCTCAGGGCAAGAGCAGTCCTTGGAATGAACAGGCTACCCTGTTAAAATAACTGATATAAATGAATAAAAGGATTATTAATGTTCGGGCAGAGTGTTTGTTGTATACACATTAAATGCACTGGAAAAATGACTTTGGCCCGAGTGGAATGGCCGGACTGTAGGATCCATTTGCAAGGCATAGTCTTTTGAAGAGTGCATTCAAAGCTTCTATAAACACAATATGGAAATAGATATAACAATTGTTACCTCAGAAAAATGAAAAAAATGTATTGAGTACTCTCCGCTCAGCCACTTTGCCGTTTTCTCCGACTCAAAGGCTGTTCTTACTTCTTTACTCAATCTTAGATGGGATAATCTCACATCCCACCTCCTCCTCCGGAAACTCCTTTCTCCCACCCTTTGTAGGAAAAGTGTTCTTTTCTTCTGGATACCCAGCCATGTTGGTATTTCTGGCAATGTCAGGGCTGATGCAGCCGCTAAGCTTGCCCTCAACCTCCTCCCTACCCCTTTTCCCAAAACCCTCTCTGACATCAAACCGCTTATCGCTTCCCTTGTTCGTGATCGCCGGCAAACCTCATGAAACTCCCAAATTGATAACAAACTCCATGTCATCCAGCCCACAATTCCGATCAAATCCACCATCAACAACCTCTCTCGTATCGACAACATTCATATTACCCGTCTTAGAATTGGTCACACCCACCTCACTCACTCCCACCTCCTTCACTCCCACCTCCTTATTGGCTCCCCCAACCCCTCTGCAACAATTGCCACTGCACCCTCACAATCCATACGTTCTCCTTGCTTGCCCCCTGTAAAATTTTCCCAGAGCTTCCCTCGCCCCCCACAACTCAATTGCTGAGTTCTTCCAGAAAAATGCTCTGGATAAAATTATCTCATTCCTTCATCATGCTTCCCTCTGCAACCATATTTAATTCTCCACTTCCACCCCCTCTCTACTTTGTTTTTGTTTCAACCATGCACCTCCCCTCTCGATCACAGCTTTCTGACCTTTTGTTCTTGAATTTCTCTCATTTTCTCCCTGTTTTCTTTCCTCCCTACCTCTAGAATGATCTGACCTCTCAGGCACAATTTGACCCTCGTTGCCGTGGTGCCGTTAAGCCCTCATCAAACAAACAAACTTCTAATTTTGTTTTTTTTGTTTGTAGATTGTGTTCAATGTGACAGCGGATACAAGGCCTGTTCTTGAACGAGCGCTCATTGTTAAACCTGATGCGGGGAATGCTTCAAATGAGATCCGCGTTGTAAACGCGACAGAGGCCCCCTTTCCATTTGATGACATTTCTGAAGAGTTAAGGTTAGTGATAATAGAAGTGATTATGAAGGATCATTATGTTGACAAAATTGGTTTCCACCAAAATCTGTTTAAGGTTTATTGACAGGCAGAAAAAAACAACACAAGTTTAAACGGTGTAAAATATACTAAAAACCATGTACACAGCAAACTGTCCTTTCAAAATCAATTAAAAATTGACCATTTTACAGCATTTTGAAACTAAGATGCCTAATTTGCATAAATTATGGAAAAGTTTGTGACCTCAGAATGTGACAAGTAGAAAATTGCTCATGTTAACTCATTGTTTCCTTCTCCCCAAATATATTGAATGTGAGAAATTGGCTATAGTGAACAGGAAATTGGATATTATTATACCCGTGACCCAGATTTAGCAGTAGAATGCAGTTTGAGAAACTTTGATATTGAAATTTGGGAAATAAATAAAAAGAATTCCATTAAAGAATCTGAGCTGTGTTCCTGTTCATACATCATCACTTTTCCACTTGCCGAAACATTTTACGAACTTTTACTTGTCATAACTCATAGGCCCCATGGCAACCATGGGGTCATTGACATTAGACTCCATAGGAGATACTGCCATTTCTGACGGGATTTCATTCCTGCAAAAATACCCTGCCCTACCCATACTCAAAGGTCCCAAAAATCACAAGATAAATTCCTTCTACATCTGATTTTTGATATAAAAAAAAATCACTACCCATCTCCTGAATATTGTTATTTCCCAAGTTGTTGGAGCAACTCTTTCATCTCTGTTGTCATTGACGATCGCTTTGAGAATGGTGTGTACTTACTAAAAACCAGTCGTTTACATTTTACGCAAAATTCGTTGAACGGTTGTTTAAGTGTCGATTGCTACGAAAACCGTTTAGAAATGACAATCAGTATTAACAAACGATTGATTGTCAATTCTACACCATTTTTGAGTCAATTAACAGTAAAAACGACCGTTCAAAGGATTTTGCCAATTACACAAACGACTGAAGTCAAGTCTGCATTTGGTCATCGACAGTGACATACAGGTACGTAAAATTGCCTAGAAATTACATCTATTTTGACTTTTAGGAAGGGAAATATGAACTATTTTTAACTGTAATTGATAAGGAAGGAATTTATCTTGTGATTTTCAGGAACTATAGGTGTGGGTAGGCCGGGGTATTTTTGTAGGATTGAAATTCCATTGGAAATGGCGGTATCTCCTATGGAGCCTAACCTTAATGACCCTATAGTTGCCATTTCGAGTGTAGCTTATAAACTAGAAGACTGATCTGTTGGGAATTCAATGTTAAATGCTCATAATGCTAAATGCTCATAATGCTAAATGCTCATAATGCTAAATGCTCATAATGCTAAATGCTCATAATGCTAAATGCTCATAATGCTAAATGCTCATAATGCTCATAATGCTAAATGCTCATAATGCTAAATGCTCATAATGCTAAATGTTAATAATGCTAAATGCTCATAATGCTAAATGCTCATAATGCTAAATGTTAATAATGCTAAATGCTCATAATGCTAAATGCTCTTTCATCTGGGGAAAAAGTCTGTCCATATACCTCTAACAAGGGTCATTTGACAGCATTTGAAAATTTAGGTGTTAATATGCAATGTTAATATGCAAATGTCAATATGCAAATTTTGATATGCAAATTTTAGTATGCAAATTTATGATGTATGTGGCATACCTGTATGTCCTATATGTCAAGCCTTTGTTTTTCAATATATACTACAGTGCTCAAGGAGAGTAGGTGATCTAAGCCATAAGCCATCAATCTTAGTTTAGGTGGAGAAGACAATCTTATTATTTTCAAAAACTGAATTTAAGGAAAGAAATATCAAAAGTGTTATCAGTTTTGAGCTGTATTTGTATTCATACATCTCAAAATTTGCCAGTGCCCTAGCTTTACTATTTTAGAGAAGCAGCCCGCCCCACCCATTCATTGGCTTACCTTGCCCCGAGGTTGGCCCACCTTGCCCAGCCCTCCATTGGCCCGCATTGCCCAACCCCTCTGCTGGCTCGTTCTGCCCCCTTTTGGCCCGCCCTGCCTTTCCCCATCCCTCTGTTGGCTCGCTCTGCCCCCTTTTGGCCCACCCCGCCTCTCATCAAAGGCTGTACTTACTTCTTTACTCAATCTTAAATGGGATATCCCCACATCTCACCTCCTTCTCTGTAAACTCCTTTTGCCCACCCTTTGCAGGAAAGTATTGCACCCTCACAGTCCCATCACGTTCTCCTTGCTTGCCCCCTGTACAGCTTCCCAGAGCTTCCCTCGCTTCCCACAACTCAATAGTCGAGCTCTTCCAGAAAAACCCTCCGGATAAAATGATCTCCTTCCTTCATCATGCTTCCCTCTACAACCATATTCAGTCCTCCTCTTCCACCCTCTCTCTACTTTGTTTTTTTTCACCCATGCACCTCCTCTCTCGATCCCAGCGTTCCGGCATTTAGTTCTTGTGTTTCTCTCAATCTCCCCCTGTTTCCTTTCCTTCCTACCTCTGGAATGATCTGACCTCTCAGGCACAATTTGATCCTCGCTGCGCGGTGCCGTTAAGCCCTCATCAAACAAACAAACTCATCAAACAAACAAACTCATCAAAAAAATATATATTAATTTTTATATTTTTAATTGAAACAAAATTCTTTAAAACTTAATAATGTTAATTAACCTCATAAATGAAATACATTACATGGGTACAGAACACAGAGTAATAATAGCACAGTATGAAATTGTCCTGTTTGGCTCATGAATGGTCCTTAATGATTCAGAATAGTTTCATTCTGGGGTAGGATTATAACTAAATTCCTAGAGCTTCACCGCTTAGGCAGACCCCTGTACCCCACACTGACATTATATGCCTCTCAACAATTCTAGCACACTGCCCCTTTTTATATCAAGCTAGGGGTTTATTTGCATATGCCAAACAATTCTCGAACTTCGATCAGCCGAATCTCAAAAAGAGTAATGTGCTATTTTTAGAATTTTAAAGACTGTTCTAATGTTTGGCTTATTTGAAAATTTCTGTAGCTGTTGATATACATGATGAAAATCTGTTGCAATTGATTTTTAGTCCAAAATCCTCAAAGCCTACAAGGTTGAACAAAAACATCTCTTAAAATCACTCATCAATAAACAAACAAAACCTTCACTGTTAAATACCATTCTATTTGTAAATTATTACTTCAAGCCAGACACATTGACCACAGGGGAATATTTTTGTCCATGTGTTCAGTGTGAAAGTCAGTGCAGCTGCAGTGAAATTGGTTTACTATCAATGTCAGATTATGACCATGGAAAGTGAGGTGAATTGTGTGGAAATCCCTGGTGTAATTGCTAATTGCTTATGCTAGATTTTGGTTGCTGTTGTGTGCAAAAAATATTCCCCGACAGATTTTAGATTGTGTCGGGGCTTAAGACACAAAATGTATTGTGAGGTTTAGACTTAATGTACCTTAAATCACCAATTTCAGGAAATGAAAAAATAGAGAAATAAATAAAGAGTTTATCTCCCACTTCATACATCCCAAAGCTGTCATGTACAACTTACATGACAGGAGGAGTCAGGTAGCTCAGTTGGTAGAGCGCATGACTGCGATGCTGGAGGTACCGGGTTCAAGCCTCGGTCAGGTCTAACCCGTTTTTCCACAGCTATGCAGACAGATACGCCGATCATCAAAACGGAAGCATTTTGTCTGCAGCTCCTACTCCTCATTCAGCTGTTGAGAGAAGTGACAATGGTTGAATGGCGCACACCGTCCTTCGGAGAGGATGGTAAGCCGTCGCTCCCGATAGCAGGACAGTCACACCCTACCTGGCTCTCTGAACACTATCCGAGAAGAGAAAACGTGGTGTTCATTCACTTCCCTGAGCTAATGGATGGATGATGCGCCGTATGGGCAGCTCTCCCCTATACTAAAGCTCTGATGTTTGTAAAGCGCTCTTGAATATACTTGTATAGAAAGGGCGCCATATAAAATAGTGACTGTTACTATTTCTATGTACGTTGATGAACTCTTCTGCAAAAACTCTCCCCCAAAATCTTCTCTTTCCTGCATCATGGTTGGATGGTTGATGTGGGTGGCTATAGGGATGTTACAGTAGTGGTAGCATAAAGTTTTAAGTTGCACATTTTTTTTTACTTTGGTTAGTTCCTTGTTGTTTTTGCTATTATTTTTGTGTCTTTATTGTTTTAGCAAGGGAGATCTGCTTGTTCAAGATTTTGCTTTTTCAGGCTTCCTCCACTTTTTCTATTATCGGATTATTGTTACATATGTGGATATAAGTGAAAATAATGAACCAACCGTGTATTAAATATCTTTAAATTCTTATTAATGATAACACTTCAACTATTTTTTTGTTTTAATCAAAAGACTCGGCAATATTCAATAGTAAAAGACTATTAAAGAAATAAGGTGTCTATTGTTCATAATGACATAACTCACAATGATTTTTTTTTTCAAATGGGGATTAAAGAAATCATCTTTTATTTGTTTTGGTAACAGGCATCCTCGGCATCATATTGGGGAGGTTCCCAGAGATGACGTGCTACCGGTACCTCCTGAGATTGCGGCTGAGCTCATGACAGATGAGGTGAAGGCACAGATCAAGATCATAGATGGACAGTTTCAGGATGGTATGTTAGATGTCATATTAATTTGTTATGATAAAGCCTTACAATTCAAAATGCTGTAAACTTCATTTTTAAATGATTTTGATGAAAATATTTGGTCTTTTCACGGTTTATAACATATTTTCTTCCAATTAACCTCGTTGAGTAAGAAAATAGGCCACGCCCACCATAGCAACGCTGTAGCTAAGTGGGGCACGCAAACCTCAAATCTGCAATCGTGCATGACCAATGCAGTGATATTTAGATGTTCATGTGGTTTGCTGCAAACTTTGATCCATTTATGGCGCTTCTCCAGATCTTTAGAATTTTTAGGGAAAGGAATAAACAAAAATCTGTTTGCTTACTGTTCTGGGTAACGGGAATCAGATTTACAAAGCCAGTAGTGGACCCATAGGCACAATTTTAGTTCACCATCTTGTTGTCACTCAGTCTGTGTGTGCATAAATTTGTTTTTTTGTGCAGCATATTGCATTGACTGCATGAGTATGTGCCACTAGCTAGCTGTACTGTGCCAGTACCACATAGAATTTGTGCCCCCACTTAGTTACACAATTTTTGTTGCTAAGCAAATTCGTGCAGTGATTGGTTGAAATTGCTGTCAATTAACTAAGTCAGAGAGGTCAATTGAGCTCAAGTTGCTATTGCTATTTGTTCACATATCTTTAAATGCTTGCCTTTTCTTTTGACAGGTGAGATTACAGACAAGGGATACCGACTGATGAAGAATAATATCTTGGTGGAATACTTGCAGTCAGATAGGTTTGAAAAGATGAGAAGAAAACTTGAACAGGAGAAGAGAAAACGAAATGCAGAAGAGACAGTTGACAAAGGACAAGAAAGATTGCGTTGGCAGCAAAATCAGAATGATGGTTTATTGGTCAATCAACAAGGTCAAGGGTTAAATCAGCAGGATATGTTTGTTAATGAAGCAGGGATACAGCAAGGTCTGTTAGTTAACCAGAATGGGGCACAGGAAGGGGTACCACCAAATCAGGGTGGTCAATTGTACCAGCAAGACATACCGGTGTACCAGCAAAATTTACCACTTAATCCGCAAGGTGTACAATTTAATGAGCAAGGTATACTAGCAAACCAGCTAGGTATACCATTGAATCAGCAAGATATACCAGTCAATCAGCAAGATATACCAGTAAATCAGCAAGGTGTACCAGTAAATCAGCAAGGTATACCAGTAAATCAACAAGGTATACCAGTAAATCAACAAGGTATACCAGTAAATCAACAAGGTATACCAGTAAATCAACAAGGAATACCAGTAAATCGACAAGGTATACCAGTAAATCAACAAGGTATACCAGTAAATCAACAAGGTATACCAGTAAATCAACAAGGTATACCAGTAAATCAACAAGGTATACTAGTAAATCAACAAGGTATACCAGTAAATCAACAAGGTATACCAGTAAACCCACAAGGTATACACATAAATCAACAAGGAATACCAGTAAATCAACAAGGTATACCAGTAAATCATCAAGGAATACCAGTAAATCAACAAGGAATACCAGTAAATCAACAAGGTATACCAGTAAATCAACAAGGTATACCAGTAAACCAACAAGGTTTACCCTTTAATCAACAAGGTTTACCCATAAATCAACAAGTACAAGTAAGTGTACCTGTTTATCAGCAAGGAATTCCACAGGTACCCGTAGCAGATGCGCAGCTGAACTTACAGGGGCAGCAGGCACCGCAACATGTAGTAATACCCAGGCAAGATAACCCAGTACCTCAATTCGTTCAGGTGCCTGTCCAGAATCATCAAGCTGTACCAAATGGTCAGCACTTCCAAGGACATCAATTTCAAAATGATGCCTTAGGTATACCTCAAAACATACCTGAAAGGTTGGATGGAGGACAGAAAATTGAATTTTTGGATAAAAATGTGTTACAAGGGCAGCAAGGGTTGGGACATGTGGTTGATCCACCACAATTAGCCCTGGACCAACGTGGGACGTTCCAAGGTCAACAGCAGTTCATAGGTCAACAACAATTCCTTCAGGGTCAAGAGGGTGCCAAGGATCTTCAAGATGGTATTCCTGGTGTTCTGGAGGATGCTGTTGAGATGCAGGAGGGTCATGAGGAGGGGAACAGACCTTTGAAGCGCAACAAATCTATCAAGTTGACGAAGGAACAGGAGGAAATGTTAGCCAAGAGGAGAGCGGACAAACACGAGGCGTTTAGAGTGCAGCTAGAACAGGAATTGCAGGTCGCCGAAGAGCAGAGGAAAGCAAAGAAGTTTGGGGAGAACGTTGGGCAGGTGGAACCAAAAGAGTCGTTACCAAAAGAGGTACCAAAAGGATGGAACCCCAAGAAATTTTTGGATGAGAATGATTTGGCAGATGAAAGGAATGGTGAAATGGAGGTAGTCGGAAATGGACTAGAGAAGAAGGAGGAGGGGAAGGGAGAGCAGGAGGGGGTGGATGAGCAGCCGCATCAGAACAATTGGTTTGGGGTGAATCAAGATGAGGACTACCCTGTTGCTCTGGCTGATGCTGTAGAAATTGATGACAATCAGGATGGACCGATTGATGACCAGGGGAAACAGCAGGGTTTGAGTGATGGGGGTAAAATGGATGAAACACCTGAACTCTTTTAAAACAACTGGATGAAGTAAAACAAGACAGGGAAGTTGATGTTAAGAAAGATGTGCAGGGAGGGGAGGATAATTTACCAAATGATGGAGTTCTGGAGGCGCCAGAAGAGAATAGAGGTGGCAAGGACATCGCTAATGAGCAAAAATCAGCAGAGGCTCAAGGAAATGACCTTAATGCGTTGCCGGGTCTTAGGCATATGGGACGTGAGCAGCACTACTCTGATCTTGAAGGAGCGGGGAAGGTGCCGGAAGACAACCGCGAGAAGGAGTTTATGGAAACAAACCTGGAGAAGAAAGGCGAGGAAGAAAATGTTGCGGGAGAGAATAAAAACGTTGAAGATGAGAACACTTTTGGGAAAGTGGAGATAATGAATGAAGAGGGTGGTGTAGCGAGGGAGGGAGACAAACACGATGACCAGGAGAAGATTCAGATGGATCAGGACCAGGTTCTTGCCCCTCCTGATGCGAAAAGAAGAAAGCTTTTATCGGTAAATGATTTGAAAAAGGACATTTTACAAAGTTGGGACACTGACAGGGATTATCGAAGTTTGATTGATGATAGGGGTTTTAATGGTTATGATGCGAATGCCAAGGAAAGTCGGTTGATTATGAGTAAAAAAGCTCTAGCAGTGCCTATGAGAATCGTGGAAAATTATGGCATGTTGAAATCGAAGCAGCAGTTTTTGGAGAATTTGGAAGTTTCAGATGTGTCCAAACGAGGAGATGCACTTTTTGGTGAATTGGATGAAGAGACGCTCAGAAGGAATGAGAAATATTCTCGAATCAACAGCTTTTTGCCGTGGGAGAGAACCGATCTTTTTGTCAATATAACGCAGGTTAGACATTGAAATTATATTTTCTTTTCTTTTTTTCTTCTCTATTTAAAAAAATTGAAATTGTTCCCATAGTGCAGGGATTCTGTGTGCACTGTTTAATGTAAACATGTTGTTATCTTATTTTAAGGGAAAATTTTGGTCGCCAAGTTTATCATTTGATCTTAGATATCCTCTCACAAAATGGTGCAAAAAGTATAAAAATTGGGTAAAATCCTAGTATAGCGGTACAGATTTGAAAAAATACAAAAAGAGTCACTCGCCAAACTTGGGAAAGCTTAATTCAGTGTGACTTCTATTCTTTTCTCTGAAACATTTCATTCCGATACACTTTACCTTGCACTTTACCACCTATATTTTGTTTTGTATCTTCATTTTCTTGGATTCTCTCTCTGTGGATGGGTATCTGCTTTCGGTGAGACCGTTCTTTGTGACCAGACTTTCATGCCCTTATTGATACCTGTACAGTGGTTCTCCTATAGTAGTTCCGCGATTTTTTCTAGTTGCCTCGGTTCTCTCGGCCCTTGGTTTTTTTCTTTCCATGACGAAACGCTTCTGCCTTGACCATCCCTCCCCATGACCCACCTGCTACCTCCATTGACCATTCTTCAGCCCCAGTCCCCAAAATTCTAATCATACAGGCCACCAACAAACCAGAAAGTTTCCCCTTTTCTCATACACAAGGCGCTCCATGGCCTTGTCGGTACCCTTTCCAAGGTCTCTAACCTCCGGTGATGTTAGATCTGGTGATGTCCTGGTGCACTGCACCAGGGACACTCAAACCACCACCCTCACCTCGAAAACCCTATCTAATACTGGTATTGACATTACAGTCACCCCCCACCGTTTCCTGAACTCCAGCAAAGGCGGCATCTGAACTAGAGACCTTGCCTACGTGACTGATGAAGACCATGTTGAGGAACTTACCAGCCAACACGTTACTGAAGCCCGTCGTCTCGTCCTCAAGAAACACCCACCAATAACATCTCCCCTCCTGGCTACCTGAGAATCCCAGTCGCCACTTACATTCCTAACTCCCTCCGTTGTCATAAGTGCCAGAGGTATAGCCATGGAAAAAACATCTGTCGCAGCAAAGCACTCTGTGGCAACTGTGGAGCCCCGGACCATGACAGAGCCTCCTGCACCAACACCCCACTCTGCACCAATTGCGACGGTGCTCACCCAGCCAACCATCCCTCCTCAAAAGACTGCCCTACCTTGCTTCAAGAAAATCAGATAACCAAACTGAAAACCCTTAATCCCAACATCGCTTACCCGGAGGCCAGGAAGCAATTCCTCGCTTCCCTCCATACCAAACCTTCCAGCTCGAGCGCATTCTCCACTAACACCAATACCCCCTCCTTCCTCCCAACACAACTAAAACTGACTCACATGCCCAAACCGACTTCACCTGGCTCTTCTTACCCAGTCCTAACCTAAGCCCATCACCATTGCCAACAACCCAACCACTCCCATTACCCAAACCACCTCCACCACCACTTCTCTCCCCAACCTTCCTTCCTTCTCTAAGACTCCCGCTGTCCCCTACCCCAACACCTCTTAATGCCATCAAACTCTAGCCAACCTGGCCAACAAACAACCAATCAACAAATAGCCCACCGTCCAAACCCACACGTATGACACTGAAGAGAACATGAATTGTTTGATTAATACTTCTCGTCCAACTTTTAAAAACATCCGCTCCCAAAGAAACAGTGACAAATCCAAAGAAAAAATAAGCCAACTGAGACCAAACAGATCTTCATCCAGATAACCCCCTGCCTGCTTATGGCATGCAACACAAACAATTACAATAATACCCATTACATTATACAATGGAACATCAGGAGCCTTAAGGCCAATTCTGAAGAAATTGACCACCTTCAACCCGGTCGTCTTCTGCCTACAAGAAACCTTCTTGAAAACCACTGACCATTATTCCCTCAACAACTTCGCTTGCTACCATAAACATCTAGTGGATGCTGACAGGGCCTGTGGGAGCGTCTCCATTCTCGTTAGACACGATATCCCACACAGCCCAGTTCATGTGAACACCAACCTTCAGGCCATCTGTATGTCTATCTGCCTCCACAAAACCTTCACTCATTGCAATATCTATCTCCCCCCACCGCCAACATTTAGCCAAGCAGCCTTAACAATCTCTTCTCTCAGCTCCCCTCCCCCTTCATCCTTCTTGGTGATTTCAATGCCACAACCTCCTGTGGGGCTCCAATTCCACCACCCCCAGAGGCAAGCTCGTCGAAAACACTCTTCAACAGCACAATCTCTCCTTGCTCAACACTAACTCCCTGACCTACCTTCACCCTGCCACAAGCTCCCTTACTTGTATTGACCTGTCTATCTGTTCCCCCAACCTCCTCCTTGATTTTAGCTGGAAGGTCACTGCTGATCTCTGTGGTAGTGATAATTACCCTCTTCCTATTCACTTCAACCCTTAAACCCCCACAGACCACCCCCTTCCCCAGCTGAAACCTCAAGAAGGCCGACTGGCCCCTTTTCGAAACCCTGTGCGACTCGCACCTCTCGCCCCCATCTCCTCGAGGGTGAGGATCCCATGTCAAACTTCAGTAACATCCTTATCAACATCGCTACCTGCTCCATTTTAAAACCTCCAAACCCCTAACCATCCCCCAACCCCTGGCTCACTGATGACTGCAAAACCACCATCAAGAACAGGAAAAGGGCCCTCAAGAACTTCAAAACTAACCAAACCACCCACAACCTCAACCTCTTTCGCATCAGCCATGCCAAAGCCAGGCGCATTATCAAGAACAGTAAAACCAACACTTGGAACAACTTCATCTCTTCCCTCACCCCTAGCACCCCTACTAACAAGATCTGGAGAATGGTTAACAGCTTTCACGGCAGGGTAGGCAAGTCTCCCATCTCTCATCTCTCCTGGAATGGTAACCTCACCGCAAAAAAGGACATCGTTAACCACACCTCATCGCCTCTTTCAGCAACATCTTGTCCTCAGCCAACTACCCCAATGCTCTCAAAGCTCGCGCACCTTTCCCTCCAACAACACCGAGAGCTACAACACCCCTCTCACCCTTTCTGAATCAAACCAAGCCATTCATGATGCTGGATGCACCTCCAAGGGCCCAGATAACATCCCCTACCGGTTCCTGAAACACCTCCCCAACAAGGCCACCACTATTATACTCACCATCCTCAACCACATTTGGTCCTCACACTCCTTTCCCCCTATCTGGAGGACTGCTATCATCACCCCCGTCCCCATTCCGGGGAAGGACAGTACTGACCCCTCTAGCTACCGCCCCATCGCCCTCACCTGCTGTCTCTGTAACATTATGGAAAAGATCATTAACCAGAGACTAAATATGTTCCTTGAGACCAACAGAATCCTCTCCCCTCACCAAAGCGGCTTCTGGAAACGTCGCAATACCCTGGACCAGTTAATTACGCTCGACACCGCTATCCGAGAATCTTTTGCAAAAAGGAAGACCTCATTGCCATCTTTTTTGACCTCGAGAAAGCTTTCGACACTACTTGGAAATACGTCATTATCCGCAAACTTTACACCATCGGCCTCAGAGGCCACCTCTCCATCTTTATTCAAAACTTCCTTTCACCCAGGCAGTTCCAAGTTCGTATTGGCCACATCTTTTCCAACCCCTACCTCAAGAAGTTGGCATCCCCCAAGGCAGCATCCTCTCCCCTACTCTCTTCAAACTGAGCATTAACGACATCGCAGACAACCTTGGCCCCAACATCAAACGTACCCTCTACGTGGACGACTTCACCATCTTCTACTCCTCCCCTAGCTTTTCTCTCACTGAAAATAGGCTCCAACTCAGCCTCAACCGGCTGCAAGATTGGTGCAACAATAACGTTTTTAAATTCTCCAAAGACAAGACAGTCTGCATGCACTTCTGTTATTTCAACAACCTCCACCCCAACCCGAACCTCTTGTTCAATGGCAATCGCATCCCTAAAGTTGACCACACTAAGTTCCTGGGTTTAACTCTAGACCCCAAGCTCTCCTACATGCAACACATCACCAACCTGAAACAGAAATGCAACAGTTCCCTCAACATTCTCTACCTCCTCTCCAACACCACTTGGGGTGTGAACCGTCATGCTCTCCTCATTTGTGCCAAGCTTGACTATGGCAATATTGTCTACTTTGTCGCTTACAACTCTTACCTCAACCACATCAACACCATCCAAATTGAAGCCCTCAGGCTTTGTCTAGGTGCCTACAGGACCCCCCATCACCAGCCTTCATGTTGAAGCCAACGAACCCCCTTCCTGCTAAGGTGTAGAAAGCTTTGCCTCTCCTATACTTTAAGAGTTCGCACCAACACCCGGAACCCTGCTCACAACCCCTCATTAGGTACCTAAATTACTCCACCCTTTTTTGATAGGACTGAAACCCTATCCCCTCCCTTCAGCTTACACATCAAATCAGACCCCCATCTCAGCATCAACCCCGCCACTCTTGGCACCTTCTCCTGGCCCACTTTTCCTCCCTGGACCACCCCTCTCCCTTCTATCCACCCGGGCCTCTCCACTCATCACAAAACCCAAACCCACCCCAACCTCTTTATCAACCTCCCAAATCAAAGACCCAACTCTCAAACTACACCTCCATCCATATTGATGGCTCCAAGGAAGGCGACAAGACAGCTGCTGCTGCCGTCATCCAAGACATCACCCTCAGTAGCAGGCTTCCCGACAACTCGTCCATCTTCTTGGCCGAGGCGATCATCCTCACCCTCAAATTTATTGAGTACTCCCTGCTCAGCCACTTTGCCATCTTCTCTGACTCTAAGGCTGTCCTTCCTTCTTTACTCAAACTTAAATGGGATAACCCCACATCCCATCTTCTCCTCCATAAACTCCTTTTGCCCACCCTCTGCAGGAAAAGTATTCTTTTTTCTTGGATACCCAGCCATATTGGCATTTCTGGCAATGACAGGGCTGATGGAGCCGCTAAGCTTGCCCTCAATCTCCCCCTACCCCCATTTCCCCCAACCCTTTCTGACAACAAACCACTTATTGCTTCCCTTGTTTGTGACCACTGGCAAACCTCATTGGACTCTCAAATCGATAACAAACTCCACATCATCCAGCCCACTATTCCAATCAAACCTACCATCCACAACCTCTAGCTCCCGTGTCGACAACGTTCACATTACCCGTCTTAGAATAGGTCACACCCACCTCACCCACTCCTTTTATCTCCTTTTTAAAAATTTACCGGCTTATCAACCTTCTGAAACGTAAATAAATACATTTGTAGGACAATAAAAAAGAATAAGTGGTGTATATTCCCGATCAAATAAAAAAAATTTTTTTTTTTTATTTAGACTCTTATTAAGATTTTTGTTATTATTATTATTTTTTAAATTGGCAATAATTTTTTTGTTCAGCACTGTTATCTTGCGTTCATTCAACAAGCAGATATGTGTATAAATTTTATTTTTGCCTAACCTCTACCTTTAATTTGATTTTGTGTTATTTATCCAGGATCAACCCGTCCAAACGGATGATTACAACACTCTCAGGCACAAGAGCCGCCACCTGCTGGACACATTTGGTGACTCCCTGAGGCACGTTAATAAACTCTACAACAAGAGGTTTGGCTTTGTGTCCCGTAAAGTACCTGCTCATATGCCACACATGATTGATGTGAACATCATGAATCAGCTACAAGCCGAGTAAGATAATACATTTTGTACTTCTTTAACAGACCTTCAGTTTGTTCCTCCACCCCACCCCACACCCCCTCCCGCTCATATGCTTCACATGGTCGAAGGAGCGTCATGAAGGAGCTTCAAGCTTAGTGGGAAGACACATTTTGACTTTTTTAAGCAGGCCTTCAATTCATATACTCTTTGTTGGTATTTTCATAATTATTTCAAGTCTCATCATTATTTCAAGCCCCTCTGAATATTCATCTACTCTCTGTAGGTATTATCATACATATTTGAAGTCTGAATATGCATATACTTTTTGTAGGAATTTACATAATTAATTTTAGTGTGAATATTCATTTAAAGGTATGAGGAGGAGTTCAATGTTACTGCATCGCATCAGTTCCGTCACTCTAAAGACATGCAGTATTCATTCTCATACATGTACTACATGATGAGCTCGCCCAAGGAGGTGAACGTGTCGGAGGTGTTTGATGAGTTTGATACGGACGGATCAGGGTAAGATTATTGTTTATATCTCATAGGCTTATGGACGGGTAGGCTTATGGACGGGTAGGCTTATGGACGGGTAGACAAATGGTTTATGGACGGGTAGACTGATGGCTTATGGACGGGTAGACTGATGGACGGGTAGGCTTATGGACGGGTAGACTGATGGCTTATGGACGGGTAGACTGATGGCTTATGGACGGGTAGACTGATGGACGGGTAGACTGATGGTTTATGGACGGGTAGACTGATGGCTTATGGACGGGTAGACTGATGGCTTATGGACGGGTAGACTGATGGTTTATGGACGAGTAGACTGATGGTTTATGGACGAGTAGACTGATGGTTTATGGACGGGTAGACTGATGGACAGGTAGACTGATGGTTTATGGACGGGTAGACTGATGGACAGGTAGACTGATGGCTTATGGACGGGTAGGCTTATGGACAGGTAGACAAATGGTTTATGGACGGGTAGACTGATGGCTTATGGACGGGTAGGCTTATGGACGGGTAGACTGATGGCTTATGGACGGGTAGACTGATGGTTTATGGACGGGTAGACTGATGGACAGGTAGACTGATGGCTTATGGACGGGTAGACTGATGGCTTATGGACGGGTAGGCTTATGGACAGGTAGACAAATGGTTTATGGACGGGTAGACTGATGGCTTATGGACTGATGGCTTATGGACGGGTAGACTGATGGCTTATGGACGGGTAGACTGATGGCTTATGGACGCATAGACTGATGGTTTATGGATGGGTAGACTGATGGCTTATGGACGGGTAGACTGATGGTTTATGGACGGGTAGACTGATGGCTTATGGACGGGTAGACTGATGGTTAATGGATGGGTAGACTGATGGCTTATGAACGGGTAGACTGATGGCTTATGGACGGGTAGACTGATGGTTTATGGACAGGTAGACTGATGGCCTATGGACGGGTAGACTGATGGTTTATGGATGGGTAGACTGATGGTTTATGGACAGGTAGACCGATGGCCTATGGACGGGTAGACTGATGGTTAATGGACGGGTAGATTGATGGTTTCTGACAGTTTTCAAGGTTTGAAAAATAATTTACAAACATTTCTCCGGTGTCGACAACGTCCACATTACCCTCCTTAGAATAGGTCACACCCACCTCACTTATTCCCACCCCACTCACTCCCACCTCCTTATTGGCTCCTCTCACCCCTTTGCAACAATTGCCATTGCATCCTCACAGTCCACCATGTCCTCTTTACTTGCCCCCTGTACAACCTCCCAAAGCTTCCCTCGCTCCCCACAACTCAATAGCCGAGCTCTTCCAGAAAAGTCCTTCGGATAAAATTATCTCCTTTCTTCATCATGCTTCCCTCTACAACCATATTTAGTCCTCCTCTCCCACCCCCCTCTCTATACTTGTTGCCCTTTTTTCACCCATGCACTTCCCACTCTCAATCCCAGCTTTCTGGCTTTTAGTTCCTGTGTTTCTCTCAGTCTCCCCCTATTTTTATTTCTTCCTACCTGTGGAATGGTCTAACCTCTCAGGCACAATTTGACCCTCGCTGTGGTGGTGCCGTTAAGCCCTCATCAAACAAACAAACCAACATTTAATGGAGAGAGTATCTTCACTGTTTCATTTGATGTACTCTTTGCGGTATGTTCTCCAAGAAATCAAAACACTCGTGACCCGAATCTATGACTACATCTGTCACTTGAACTTCTTTCAAAAGAAACAAAATAGTCAGACAATATTCAGTCTTATTTTGTTATAGAGAAATTTTAACTTCTGTCTCATTTGTGTAGAAATGATTCAAATCTGATTACATTTTCACATTCCGCAAAGACTTTTTTTGTATTCTGTTGGATTTTAGCCAGAGATTTTGCAGCTTAAAACCATTGGATATGTCAGAAAAGTACTAAAACAGAATCTAAAATGATAAAATTGAAAATACATTGACAGTTGTGATGTGAAGAATATGAGAACGCCAACCTCCTATTTAAACTTGAATATCTCCTTATTTTTGTAGAAACGACTGAAATCAGACTGTAGTTAAGACATCTCATCCTTCAACATTTTTATGTATTCTATTATATTTTTTCCTGAGAATTTTATGTTTGAAAACCATCAGATATGGCAGGAAATGTGTAAAACAGAATGTAACATTTTGAAGCAAGGGACTCTGAGGATGAAGATGCCAACCTTCTACAGTAGACTCCACACCAGTCACTTCTACACAAATGAAATTTGAATGTTTTTTTAACGGAATCAGATTTTTTGAATACTTTCTTCACCATTTTGTTTCTTTTCAAGTCTTCTTTCATGTAAGATTTAACTTGCCTTACCCTCACAAATGAAACTTGAATATCTCTTTAACAGAATCAGATTTTTTGTAATACTTTCTTCACCATTTTGCCTCACTACTGAAGTAATAATTCAATATTTACAGTGATTCTTAAAGGCGACATTAAGTCTGATACAATCATTATTTCATAGACCCAACTACCAACATCAGCAAGTCAAAAACTTATTCAAATCCCAACTTTCTTTCAGTCTTTCGTATAAAATGAACTTTCTTGTCCTCTTGAACTTATCCTTTTATAGATTTTAAAACAATGCACCAACAATTAACGAAGACACTATCTTCACTTTTTTATTTGATGTTTTCTTTGCAGTGTGCTCTCCGATCGTGAAATCAGAACGCTTGCAACCCGTCTCTACGACCTTCCGCTAGATTTGCAGACCTTGAATTCTCTCGAGAATATAATCATCAATTGTTCCAAGTATGTTCCCGTGGAAAGCGTCAAAATGGATGCCACTATTACGGAGGAATATTACGTGAAAACAATGGTAAGGCAGTATGATTAAAGAAGCTTTTAGCCGAAATGTGAGAGCGTGTTATTCTCTAGAATATTCCAAAACATATTGCTTTTTCATGATGGTGCTGATAATCTTTGATCTGAATGCGAAAATTAATTGTAATTGGTTATGCCACTGAATATTTTCAGAATGCATGGAACTTAAGGGTATTTAAGAAAAAGTGTGTAGTATGCAAAAGAGATGAATGTTTTATAAATGTTTTCTTTTGATGCACTTTATCCGTAGCCCCAAGTGACCAAAAGTTTGATTCTGCAGTGTGGGCCACTGATTAAGAAGCTTGAGGGTAGTGTGGAAGGACAAACCAAATACAAGTAAGCTTTTTGTCACCTTTGACCCAAACTCTTAGTGACCAATAAACTTGTAAGGATATGTATGATGTCATAGGGTGCTCAAGCATGGGGCTGACTTTGGGGGTTTTCAAATCTGTTTTCTATTTTGAACGAGTATGTTTTTGGTTCGTATGCAAAGCATAACGCGAACCTATGTAATGGCGATTTTGTCCGGCTGTCCACAATGTTTCCTGAGATTTCTTTAGAAATGTTAAAGTTTTTTTGAGAATTTCTCAGAAAATGTTTAAAGTTTCTTCAGAGTTCCTCAGAAAAAGTAAAAGTTTCATCAGATATCCTTATGAAATGTTAGAATTTTCTTACAAAATGTTAAAGTTTTTCAGAGACAGTTAAGACAGATTGAAAAATAGTTTCCTTAAAAAGTCAACAAAACATTTGATGTTTTCTTAGAAAATAACTGTAAAAGGATATAATTTTCCAATGTTCTTCAGAGATCCTCAAGCGTCTCTCTTGTAGCATTGGAGATTTAAAATCCGTAAAAAAAAAAAAAAATATTTGGGCACCAACGGTTGTATAAGACATGATTATTAAACTCTGCCCTTATTATTGTGGTCATTTGCATAAAGTTGCTACAGTGCAGTATATGAACTGACTAGACTTTTTTTATTTAGTATGCTCAGTCAGGGAGTGTGACAGGATGTGACTGCATATGGACATAGGGAGGTATGCCATGTGGGACATGGATAGGGGCCATGCAGGACATATGATAGAATATATACCATGTAGTATACACCAAGGGCTATATCAGGCGTAATTATTTGACTCCGCCTTTTATTCTTATTCAACAACTCATTTGCATATAAGTTTTTATATAAACTGACACTTTCATACTTAGTATGCTCAATCAGGGACCGTGATAGCTAGGATGAGACTTCTTATGAAGCCTATGGGATGTCATGGCACATGGGGTGGGACATGAGGTGGGATGCCATGTGGGACATGGGGATGGGATGCCATGGGGACATGGGGTGGGATGCCATGGGGTGGGACATGGGGTGGGATGCCATGTGGGACATGGGGTGGGATGCCATGTGGGACATGGGGTGGGATGTCATGTGGGACATGGGGGTGGGATGCCATGTGGGACATGGGGTGGGATGTCATGTGGGATGCCATGGGGTGGGATGCCATGTGGAACCGGGAGGGAATACCATGGGATGTCATGTGGGATATGAAATGGTATGAGATGTCATGTGGGACATGAGGTGGGGTGCCATATTGAACATGGGATGCCATGTGGGACATGGGATGCCATGTGGGACATGGGATGCCATGTGGGACATGGGATGCCATGTGGGACATGGGATGCCATGTGGGACATGGGATGCCATGTGGGACATAGGATGCCATGTGGGACATGGGATGTCATGTGGGACATGGGATGCCATGTGGGACATGGGATGCCATGTGGGACATGGCATGTCATGTGGGACATGGCATGCCATGTGGGACATGGGATGCCATGTGGGACATGGGATGCCATATGGGACATGGGATGCCATGTGGGACATGGGATGCCATGTGGGACATGGGATGCCATGTGGGTCATGGGATGCCATCTGGGACATGGGATGCTATGCTGGACATGGGATGCCATATGGAACTTAGTGTGGGATGACATTTTTACAATTGGCTGGGTCATATGATATGCATGTCAATTTGCATGGGCATGCAAACCATGATGGTATTTACCATTCTGGTTATTAAAAGATTGAAAGAGCAAATTTATTTTTTGTGAAAGATTACTTTGAGAGAAACAAAATGGTGAAGAAACTACATCAGTATCTTAGTCCAAAATGTTCAAGTTTAAAGTTTGTTTCATTTGTGTAGAAACAACTGATATCAGACTAGTTGTGATGTCACATTCTCACTTTCCTCAAAGGTCTATGTATTCTATTATTAGCTCAACGACAACTACGTTGTTGAGGTTATAAAATGGGACGAATCTGTCATTTTCTGTCGCCATTTTTGCAATGTATCTAGTCAGGGGTTTTGGCCAAAAATTTGTGAAATTGATTCAACAGCATAAAAATCTCCACACAGGGTCTAGTTAGCTTGACTATTCAAAAATAGTAGAGCTATTCTACTACTCTCGGTGTTGGCGTCGGCGTCCAGTAAAGTTTTGGTCAAATTTTGGTTAAACTTTCCATTACTTAAGTTATGAATGGTGTACATTCATGTGACTTGGCATAGGGGTAGAGGACATGGTTACTGATCAAATGAGCATGATTGGAGGGTTGTGTGTGCATACTAATTAGCTTATTTGCATAACAATGAAAATATTTGTCAGGTTAGAGTTTTGGTTAAAGTTTTGGTTAAAGTTCTCATAACTTATGAATTGTGCACATTCATGTGACTTGGCATAGAGGTAGAGGACATGGGTACTAATCAATTGAGCATGATTGGAGGGTTGTGTCTGCATACTAATTACCTTATTTGCATAACAATGAAAATATTTGTCAGGTTAGAGTTTTGGTTAAAGTTTTGGTTAAAGTTTTCTTAACTTATGAATGATGTACATTCATGTGACTTGGCATAGGGGTAGAAGACATGGCATAGGGGTAGAAGACATGGGTACTGTTCAAATGAGCATGATTGGGGGGTGAATATATCTGTCAGGTTAATGTTTTGGTTAAATGTGTTAGTTAAAAAGTGTTCATGTAACTTGGCATAAGGGTGCTGTTCAAGTGAGCATGATTAGGGGTTGTGTGTGCCTACTAATTAGCTTATTTACATAACAATGGAAATATTTGTATCTACAGTATGATATCTCTTAAATTAAAGTGGATGTGGGGATTTTGTTTGCACAAATGATCATATATGTGAAGAGCATTGTCTACACTCAATGGTGAGGCGTAGTGTGCATATTAAGTAGGTTATTTGCATAACAATAGACTTGCATACAAAATATTTAACCTCAGATAATAATAACTTTGTATTTGGTTTAGTGGTACAGGCCATTGGTAATGTTCAGTTGAACGTGATTGGGGGGTTGTGTGTGCATACTAATTAGCCTATTTGCATAGCAATGAAAATATTTGTATATGTGGTATCTCTTGAATTAAAGTGGGTGTGGTGATTTTGCTTAAAGAAATAATCATACAGTATATGTGAAGAGCATTGTTCACACTTAATGGTGAGGTATAGTGTGCATTTGCTGCAATATGTTTGACCTGAGATCAAAAATGTATGGCTTATACTATCTTCACATTTCTAGTTTTGTTATGATATTGACACTCCTGACATGAATAGCAATTAAAATGTTTGTCTTCCCATGAACAAAGAAGCAAATAAAAGTGTCCTCACTTCTAAAGAATATTAAATTAGGGGTTTGGGAAATATAAACAATAAGCAGAATGTGGGGTAGAAGATGACATGATGATAAAGTAGCTGAAGAAATTAGGATGAGGTCATGTGGGACAGGGTGGAATTGTATGTAGGGCAGGGTGTGGTGGGATGTTGGTCAGGATGTGTTGGCATGTTAGACAGGGTGGATTGGCATGTAGAACAGGATGGGTTGGCATGTGGAACAGGATGGGTCGGCATGTGAACAAGGTGGGTTGGCATGTGGTGGGGTGTTATTTGGATTTCAGTTGTGATGACATGTGGGTCATGCAAGTGGTGGAATGACATACAGTATCTGGTTTTCAGGTGTGATTGCATGGAGTATAGATGTAGGATGACATTAGGGACAGGTTGGGATGGAATGTGGGACAGTCTGGAATATGAATTATTAGCAGTGATGGGATTTGTATGGTTTCCAATGTCTAGTTTGTCATACGTTAAGCAATATTGTTTTGCATATTTTTGCTTTAATATTATTGTACATTTTTCATGCTGCTTGACTTTGCTTGACACACATATTTTCTTAAATTGGAATTCAGGATGTAGTTCTGTTAATAATGTGTAGGGGCTGGGGTGGGTATTTGTTGGAAAGGGGTTGAATGACATTCTTTCATTGACATTGGCAAGTCAGGGCCTCTCCTTTCTTTGTTATTCAATTGATAGAACTAAAAGAGGTGTTGTAGTTTAAAGATTGCTAGGTTTTACCTGTTTTCTGAGTTTACTTTTTTTATTTTAAATATGTAGGAAAACTCAAAGATATTTTGAAGCTTGTAGTGAAAATGTAAGTGTGTCTTTTAAAGCTCAAGTAATTTAAAATCATCTGCCCCTGCTACCCTATTTTGTATATACTTCCCTTTATAATCCCATTCTCTATTCTATACTAGCTTTGAATAATCGAACATACTGTCCTTCCGACAGTTCTAGTTTTTCATTTACTGTTTGCATACCTAAAATAGAGCAATTTTCATTTTCATTATTTCACGAAAATCTGCGGTCAAATCTGGAAAATAAATGCTGATGCATAAGAATTAGTGCCATGAATATGAAGAACTGCATGCAGCTATGCTATACATAGTGATGAAGAACTGCATGCAGCTATGCTATATATACATAGTGATGAAGAACTGCATGCAGCTATGCTATATATACATAGTGATGAAGAACTGCACACAGCTATGCTATACATAGTGATGAAGAACTGCATACAGCTATGCTATACATAGTGATGAAGAACTGCATGCAGCTATGCTACTGTATATATACATAGTGATGAAGAACTGCATGCAGCTAGCTGTGATGAAGAACTGCATACAGCTATATATACATAGTGATGAAGAACTGTAACAGCTATGCTATACATAGTGATGAAGAACCGCATACAGCTATGCTATTCATAGTGATGAAGAACTGCATACAGCTATGCTATACATAGTGATGAAGAACTGCATACAGCTATGCTATATACATAGTGATGAAGAACTGCATACAGCTATGCTATACATAGTGATGAAGAACTGCATACAGCTATGCTATACATAGTGATGAAGAACTGCATACAGCTATGCTATACATAGTGATGAAGAACTGCATACAGCTATGCTATACATAGTGATGCAGAACTGCATACAGCTATGCTATACATAGTGATGAAGAACTGCATACAGCTATGCTATACATAGTGATGAAGAACTGCATACAGCTATGCTATACATAGTGATGAAGAACTGCATACAGCTATGCTATACATAGTGATGAAGAACTGCATACAGCTATGCTATACATAGTGGTGAAGAACTGCATACAGCTATGCTATACATAGTGATGAAGAACTGCATACAGCTATGCTATTCATAGTGATGAAGAACTGCATACAGCTATGCTATACATAGTGATGAAGAACTGCATATAGCTATGCTATACATAGTGATGAAGAACTGCATGCAGCTATGCTATACATAGTGATGAAGAACTGCATGCAGCTATGCTATACATAGTGATGAAGAACTGCATACAGCTATGCTATATATAGTGATGAAGAACTGCATACAGCTATGCTATACATAGTGATGAAGAGCTGCATGCAGCTATGCTATACATAGTGATGAAGAACTGCATGCAGCTATGCTATACATAGTGATGAAGAACTGCATACAGCTATGCTATACATAGTGATGAAGAACTGCATACAGCTATGCTATACTTAGTGATGGAGAACTGCATGCAGCTATGCTATACATAGTGATGAAGAACTGCATGCAGCTATGCTATACATAGTGATGAAGAACTGCATACAGCTATGCTATACATAGTGATGAAGAATTGCATACAGCTATGCTATACATAGTGATGAAGAACTGCATGCAGCTATGCTATACATAGTGATGAAGAACTGCATGCAGCTATGCTATACATAGTGGTTCACAATCACAATATGACACCATTCCTGATAAGAAATTGAATGAACCAATAAGTCTTCATGCATTAGAAATGTGGTGCCACCCTTTATGATTCACTTGTCATTTGCAAGAATTACTTTGGTTGTGAAGGGTTACAGGAAAAGTTCCATTCCCTCACCCCACACCCATCCTGGTAATAATCATTGTCGCCAAGAGGAGGCCCCGTAAAACCTAAATGTACATGAGAATAATTTTTGAGGAGGAGGAGGGGTTTGGCAAAAATGATAAATGACCATAAAAAAAAAGCTTAGGAACGGGCAAAAGCTCCGGCGAAACCCATGTTTTACATTAGCAAAAACGGCATAAAATGGACTAAGAAAGCCTTCATTTTTGCCCTTAAAATATTTCAAGAAATGAAGAACCACAAATGTTAGTTTTCTAGTTTTCCCTTGCCTCTGCATTCTCTCAACAGCCCTGTTAGACCTAATTAATAATGATGCCATCTCAATGTAAAAAATACTCAAACGAATTTATTACAGACAGAAAAAAAGGGAGGGGGAGGGGGTGGCATAACCAGCATTAAAAATGTGAAGGGGTCCCAGAAGTTCCTAGACTCCCTGCCAAGGTGAAGTTTTTAAATTTAGCCCACTTCCGAGGGCAATTTTGTTTTTGCTTTTAAGCAAAAACGAAAACAGATTATCCTTGTTTTTTGAAGATTTCCTCAAGAAAGTGGGGGGAATCCCCATTGCCTCTGGGGACCACAGGGAGGGAAAGTCAATAGTGGTTGGAAATCAAGCTAAGATACACAAATTTACCATACAAAAGATGTACATTCTGAAAAAATGGCTGCAGGGAAATCACCTCATTGCTTCCAAAATCCCGTCTATGGTTGAAATATTTAAGGTAAATTACAATATCACACTTGGAGAAACTTATATCAAAGTTTAATTCACAATAGTTTCTACTGAAATATGGGATTCAAAGTTAAATATGCATGGTATGTTATGTCTTACTGAGTTTTGAAGTTTGCATGGGAAGCCGTCTTCGCTGTACGGACCACGTGTCCCTCTGATACAAATAATGTTACGCGTTATAATTTAGTCCAAAAATATGATGGATGATTATTTGATGATGGTGTCATCTAAATACATTTTTGAACGGTTAGGCCTTTAACATACTAGTGTTCTTCTGTATGTAAAAAATCTCACATTAAACCCATCCTCCACCAACTTCATTGGCTTCCTATATGTGAAAGAATAAACTACAAGCTTCTCACCCTCACATACAAAGCCATCCATGGTCTTGCTCCAAATTATATTTCCAACTTACTCACCTTACAATTACCAACTCGCTCACTCAGATCTAACAGTGCTATTCTCCTAAAGCCGCCAAAAATTAACACCAAGACTTACGGTGAACGTTCTTTTCAATCTGCAGCCCCCAAACTCTGGAACATTCTCCCAATCTACATCAGAAATGCCCCTACTTTAGATATTTTTAAGAGTGTATTGAAAACACACCTTTTCATGAGTTCCCCTCATTGGAACTTGTAACTTTATCCTGCTTGTATCTTTTTAAGTATGGTTTTTTGTTCTCTTACTGTTTGTATCTTAAGGTTTTCTCATGTTATATTTGTTTATGTAAAGCGCATTGAGACCGTTTGGTATAATGCGCTATATAAAAATTGTATTATTATTATTATTATTATTATGCACCATAACTCCTTACCCCATTGTTTTGCTCTAGTTTCTGGAACTTTGAAGGGGGGGGAGGCTAAGAGATAGGTTGAAGTGCTCTGTGTAGTTTGTACCCTGGGAGTATAGGCTTAAGGTAACCTATTTCACTGCACGCTTATCCATACACGTGGCCATACCAAAAAAGGCAAGATTCGTCCAAATTTCATGGATAAATTGAAAATCTCTTTCTTGGGTCAGGTCTGGGTGACGGGCGCCATATGCAGGATATTTACCATGGGATGATATTAATGTGGAATCATGTTATTCATGATGTACCTCATGACGTAATATGTTTTTAATACAGGCCTACTCTCATCAGCTAAATGAAAAGTTAATTCGGAGATGAATTTTTAAGTGATGGAATTATTTTCAAATATTATTGTTCATAAAATGTTTAAAGGCTACGTTGAAGGAAACAGCAATTAGGTATAGATTTTTTATAATACTTAAACTAGTAGTACGATTATCTTGTTTGTTTGAATATGCTTAAAATATGCAATGAAGGAGGGTACTTAACATTTTATGAACTTTATTAACATTGATGTGTAAATGTGTGAAATTTGGTAATGTTTACAAAATGTATTTTCTCACCATATGTTTTGTGGTGGAATTGACCTTTGCCCTCGCAAAACATCAGTAATCAATGGAGACATGATGGCATCACCTATTGGAAAACACATAATTTATGCAAAAAGACTGATAACGTTTGTTAGAAGTATAATTTTTCTGACATCCCTATGAAGTGATTTATTGCTAAGTGTTGCAATTTCTTTTGTGCTGGGTGTTGAACAAATATTTGCTTTGATCTTCTTGTTGAATGTGCTAAAAGGAGGGTACTTAACATTTTGAACATGAATGTTTAGAATGTTCAAAATTTTGTTGTAGTTACAAACAAACAAATTCTCACCATATGTTGTAGTTGAATTGGCCTTCACCCTCGCGCAATGTCAATAATTGACCGAGACATGATGACACCACCCATTAGAAAGCACATTATGATTTATGCAAAAAGGCTTATAACTTCTTATTAAAGCATAATTTTTCAGACATCGCTATGAGGTGAAAATCAGGAAACTCATTCATTTTATTTATTATTGATTTCAAAAAAATATTTGCCTGCAGAAAAGGCCAAAATTTAACATTTTACATTGTGATGTGAAATAATGCCTTTCTGCTAGACTGCTGGCTTTGTCTGACTCCCACCCCAAAATTCATGTCTGTCTGCAGCACCCCTTCCTTTCTCCCCCTCCCCCTCCTTCTCTTCCCCTCTACTTATCTGAGAGAACATGCTGGTAAACCTGATGAAGAGGATTCAAATAAGAAATCCTGCTTCAACAACTAAAACAACCACCACCCACCACTGCCATACACCTTATCAAAATGTCATTGAGCTTCAACATCATTGATGTTCTGGTATTTCTTGCTAAGATTTTGAGGCTTTTTTGGAAATATTTCTCAGGATTTAGGAAACATCCTTAGAATGTACGAAATATTTTGGGACTCTAGGAAACATAAGGTAAGAAATTAATTTTGTGTTATTTTATTCCAGGTTTGAGATTATCGGAGAAGAGGAAATTGCATTCAAGATGATACGAACGAACGTGTCACATGTCATAGGTCAACTGGATGACGTCCGAAAGCATCCAAAGTGAGTAACAATTCAGGTGTATGAGAGTGACGGAGATAATGGCTGCTATTTTAAATTGATTAAATTCCATATTACCTCACTTTACAACCTTTGGCACAGAATTCCATTTCAAACGCCTAGCTGGATCCAGAAAGGGGTAGGGTTTTACCGACCAAAGAAGCAGGTTGTCACTGACCAACAGGGGCAGGGTGTCACTGACCAACAGGGGCAGGGTGTCACTGACCAACAGGGGCAGGGTGTCACTGACCAACAGGGGCAGGGTGTCACTGACCAACAGGTGCAGGGTGTCACTGACCAACAGCGGCAGGGTGTCACTGACCAACAGGGGCAGGGTGTCACTGACCAACAGCGGCAGGGTGTCACTGACCAACAGGGGCAGGGTGTCACTGACCAACAGGGGCAGGGTGTCACTGACCAACAGGGGCAGAGTGTCACTGACCAACAGCGGCAGGGTGTCACTGACCAACAGGGGCAGAGTGTCACTGACCAACAGCGGCAGGGTGTCACTGACCAACAGGGGCAGAGTGTCACTGACCAACAGGGGCAGGGTGTCACTGACCAACAGGGCAGGGTGTCACTGACCAACAGGGGCAGAGTGTCACTGACCAACAGGGGCAGGGTGTCACTGACCAACAGGGGCAGGGTGTCACTGACCAACAGGGGCAGGTGTCACTGACCAACAGCGGCAGGGTGTCACTGACCAACAGGGGCAGGGTGTCACTGACCAACAGGGGCAGGGTGTCACTGACCAACAGGGGCAGGGTGTCACTGACCAACAGGGGCAGGGTGTCACTGACCAAAGGGGCAGGGTGTCACTGACCAACAGGGGCAGGGTGTCACTGACCAACAGGGGCAGGGTGTCACTGACCAACAGGGGCAGGGTGTCACTGACCAACAGCGGCAGGGTGTCACTGACCAACAGCGGCAGGGTGTCACTGACCAACAGCGGCAGGGTGTCACTGACCAACAGGGGCAGGGTGTCACTGACCAACAGGGGCAGGGTGTCACTGACCAACAGGGGCAGGGTGTCACTGACCAACAGGGGCAGGGTGTCACTGACCAACAGGGGCAGGGTGTCACTGACCAACAGGGGCAGAGTGTCACTGACCAACAGGGGCAGGGTGTCACTGACCAACAGCGGCAGGGTGTCACTGACCAACAGGGGCAGGGTGTCACTGACCAACAGCGGCAGGGTGTCACTGACCAACAGGGGCAGGGTGTCACTGACCAACAGGGGCAGGGTGTCACTGACCAACAGGGGCAGGGTGTCACTGACCAACAGGGGCAGGGTGTCACTGACCAACAGGGGCAGGGTGTCACTGACCAACAGGGGCAGGGTGTCACTGACCAACAGCGGCAGGGTGTCACTGACCAACAGGGGCAGGGTGTCACTGACCAACAGGGGCAGGGTGTCACTGACCAACAGGGGCAGAGTGTCACTGACCAACAGGGGCAGGGTGTCACTGACCAACAGGGGCAGGTGTCACTGACCAACAGGGGCAGAGTGTCACTGACCAACAGGGGCAGGGTGTCACTGATTAAAAAAGCATTTATAAGGCATCAAGGACACTTTGAGGGCTTGTAGGTTTGAGGGCACTTGAATTGTAAATAAGGGAGTAATCAATACAAGAAGTAGTGCCCCAGCATCTTTTTGTATTGGAGAACTGTAATCAGCATACAACGAAGGCAAAATACTTCTCAAAAGTGTGTTTTTGAACAAATGTAGAGTGCATATTGAAAAGGGGCAAGGTGGGGCACCCCTCTGAAAAAAAACGAAACTAGGGCCCTGCTGATTTTCTGTTATCTTGGGCCGCTTCTCCAACTTAGTTCTAGCTTTTTCCTTCTAGCATTTACTACTCCTTTTCAACTGTCCATCTCCAAGTTGTTTTTGGTCTTTCATGCTTTCTTCTAATGCCGTGTGTCAAGGTCGGAGCCACCCTGGTATAATATGGGCTGTCTCTGCACAGTGTGTGACCTAATTCTTCCCATTTTTGTTCAAAACTGTTTTCACCAGTTTTGTTTTCTGTAGGTCAAATTTGATTTATGTTCTGTCTAAATGTTAAAATTATTTATGAATAATATAAAAACATTTATCCATTTTTTTGTTTTGTTAGGAAATTTGTGTGTTTAAATGACAACATTCATCATAACGAAGATGGCGCGTCCATCGTCAAAGCAGTGCTACAAGATTTTTATGAATCTCTCCTTCCGACGCCTTCTCAGTTTGAACTGCCACGAGAATATCGCAACAGATTCTTACATATAGACGAGCTAAGGGAATGGTAAGTTAATGTAATTATTCATTTTCTGGCTAACATAAAAGACCTAAACTTTCTGGCAGACTGTGTCTTCGAATTTTAAATTCGCATTATAATAAAGTATCTTCCTCCCTCCACTTCCCACCAGCTAGAAGTTTTGATATCATATCAAATATTTTTCATACAAAATCATATGTGAAATTTCATTTAAGATCAAGTTTAAAAAAAATCGGATTGTCATATGGTACATTATTAGGATCATCTTTTGGAAAAATCAAGGATATTTTAGATTTTAAATCAGAAACTTAAAGATCATTTGTTAGAAAATTTAGGTACGTGAAATTGTTGAAAACATCAGAAAATTTAGGATTATGTTTCGGATAAAACCAAAACGTTTAGGATCATTATTTGGAAAGTCATTCAATTTTTTTGGCAGGCTTTGAAATCCCTTCCCACAGCTTGGTGGGGGGGACTTGCCCCCTGGCTTTCATGTAGTTTCGCCACTGGTAAGCACCTTAAGAGTAACTGGATAAATCTTTTGTGTGAACTGTGCACTTGTGTTTATATTTGTGAATCTATCATGAATTTCTTAATGGAAATAAATTCATGGCTTTTTTTGTTTGTTTCTTGCAGGCGGCATTACAGGGATTGGCTGAGGTTTTGGACTCACATATCGCTCGGAGCACTAGTCATGTTTACAGTAGCAACTTTCTGTTCTAGTCAAGTAAGTTCACAATCTCCAGCTCACCATTCCTGCTAACCCCACTACTCACAATCCCTCCCATTAAAGCCATGTCCATATTACATGCCTCAGGATTGGCCACACCCACCTCCTTATTGTATCCCCCGCCCCTCTGCAATAACTGCCAGTGCCTCTCACTGTCTATCATATCCTCATTGACTGCCCTGTTTAACCTCCCCAGAGCTTTCTTCACTCCTTCCATTCCATTGCCGAGCTCTTCCTCAAAAACTCCTCCGATCAAATTATCTCCTTTCTCCAACTTCACCTCAACCATAACTATATCTAGTTTTCCTTTCTCACCTTCTGTACCATTCCTTTTTATCTATTGCACTTCTTCTATTCCTCTAATCTTTTTTCTACCTCTCACGTCTGAATCTAATCTTACGAGCACAATTTGACCTTTAATGTCGTGGTGCTGTTAAACCTCACCAAACAAACATCACGTTAGTTTGTTTGTATCTCCGGCTTTTTAGCTGTCAAACATATCTTTTATGAAAGAGGATTACGAAAGCATCAAAATAGTAAAGAAAGTGTTCCAACATCTTAATCCTATAAGGTGATATTTAAATTTAAATTTCGGCTTTGTGAAGAAATTGTTCCAAAATCTAGTAAGAGTTTGGATCTCACTTTGAAGAAAGTGTTCCAACATCTTACTCCTAGCTATAAGGAGATATTTAAATTTAAATTTCCTCTTTGTGAAGAAAGTGTGCGAAATTCCTTCTCCTTTAAGGAGATATTTAAGTTTGAATTTTGGCTTTGTGAAGAAAGTGCCAAAATCTTCCTCCTTAAGGAGATATTCAAATTTAAATTTCCTCTTTGTGAAGAAAGTGTGCTAAATTCTTCCTCCTTTAAGGAGATATGTAAGTTTAAATTTTGGCTTTGTGAAGAAAATGTTCCAACATCTTACTCCTATAAGGAGATATTTAATTTAAATTTCCTCTTTGTGAAGAAAGTGTGCCAAATTCCTTCTCCTTAAAGGAGATATTTAAGTTTCAATTTTGGCTTTGTGAAGAAAGTGTGCCAAAATCTTCCTCCTTTAAGGAGATGTTTAGGTTTAAATTTTGGCTTTGAGTAGAAAGTGCCAAAATCTTACTCCTATAAGGAGATATTTAAATTTAAATTTTGGCTTTGTGAAGAAAGTGTGCCAAAATCTTCCTCCTTTAAGGATATATGTAAGTTTCAATTTTGGCTTTGTGAAGAAAGTGTTCCAACATCTTACTCCTATAAGGAGATATTTAATTTAAATTTCCTCTGTGAAGAAAGTGCCAAATTCCTTCTCCTTTAAAATATATTTAAGTTTAAATTTTGGCTTTGTGAAGAAAGTGTGCCAAAATTTTCTTCCTTTTAAGGAGATGTTTAAGTTTAAATTTTGGCATTGAGTAGAAAGTGCCAAAATCTTCCTTCTTTAAGGAGATATTTAAAATAAAATTTCGGCTTTGTGAAGAAAGTGCCAAAATCTTACTCCTATAAGGAGATATTTAGATTCAAATTTCTTCTTTGTGAAAAAAGTGGGCCAAATTCCTTCTCCTATAAGGAGATATTTAGATTTAAATTTCCTCGTTGTGAAGAAAGTGTGCCAAATTCTTCCTCTAAGGAGATATGTAAGTTTCAATTTTGGCTTTGTAAAGAAAGTTTTCCAACATCTTACTCCTATAAGGCGATATTTGATTTAAATTTCCTTTTTGTAAAGAAAGTGTGCCAAATTCCTTCTCCTTTAAGGAGATATTTAAGTTTAAATTTTGGCTTTGTGAAGAAAGTGTGCCAAAATCTTCCTCCTTTTCAGGAGATGTTTAAGTTTAAATTTTGGCTTTGAGTAGAAAGTGCCAAAATCTTCCTCCTTTAAGGAGATATTTAAATTTTGGCTTTGTGAAGAAAGTGCCAAAATCTTACTCCTATAAGGAGATATTTAAATTTAAATTTCCTTTTTTGTGAAAAAAGTGGGCCAAATTTCTTCTCCCTATAAGGAGATATTTGAATTTAAATTTCCTTTTTGTGAAGAAAGTGTGCCAAATTCTTCCTTCTTTAAGGAAATATGCAAGTTTCAATTTTGGCTTTGTGAAGAAAGTTTTCCAACATCTTACTCCTATAAGGAGATATTTAATTTAAATTTCCTCTTTGTGAAAAGAGTGTGGCAAATTCCTTCTCCTTTAAGGAGATATCTAAGTTTAAATTTTGGCTTGGTGAAGAAACTGTGCCAAAATCTTCCTTCTTTTAAGGAGATGTTTAAGTTTAGATTTTGGCTTTGAGTAGAAAGTGCCAAAATCTTCCTCCTTTAAGGAGATATTTAAATTTGGCTTTGTGAAGTAAGTGCCAAAATCTTACTCCTATAAGGAAATATTTAAATTTAAATTTCCTCTTTGTGAAGAAAGTGTGCCAAATTCCTTCTCCTTTAAGGAGATATTTCAGTTTAAATTTTGGCTTTGTGAAGAATGTGCCAAATTCTTCCTCCTTTAAGGAGATATTTAAGTTTAAATTTTGGTATGATGGAGATTCTAAACCTCCCCCTGTTTACTCTCCTTCCCACCTCTAGAATGATCCTACCTGTCAGGCACAATTTGACCTTTGCTGTTGTGGTGCCATTAAACCCTCATCAAACAAACAAACAATCTAAAGCTCGTCTTTATATTCAGCTGCTTCCATTCAAAAAATGTTGGTAATTAAAAAGCACTTAAGTTAATATAAGGAAAGTGATGTCACAGATTAAAAATGAAAGTTGAAATTTCATTTTAAGGCCTTCAAACTAAAAAAAAAAAAAATGATGGTTATTTCTTCCATTTATGTTCAGGTTGTTAAAGGTTTTCTCCTTGTGACATCACAAATTGAAGTAATTGTTTTGCCTAAGATATAAAGATTTAAAATTCAAAATGCTGTCAAATGGTCAATTTTAATAGATTTTGCTGAAACTTTTTGCTGTAGTTGTTGTTTACTGCATATCTTCTTGCAATTAAAGGATTAGTTCAGGGGTCAAGCAAATCTGATCTTATATGAAAGAGGACTTTAAAAGAAACAAAATAGTGAAGAAAGCATTAAAAATATTATTCTATTATGGAGATATCTAAGTTTAAAGTTTGGTATCATTTGTGTAGAAACGACTGAAATCAGACTAGTTGTGATGTCATAACCTAAGATTCCTCAAAGTCTATGTATTCTATCATTTTTTTGTCCTGAGATTTTGTGACTTAAAAACCATGGGATATGTCACAAAAGTAGTAAAACTGAATCTAGGGAGGGTATTTAAAATATACCACCTGAAGAAAGGATATATAATTTGAATAGTGAAAAAAATTGAATAAACATTCTTCAAAAATACGTAACAATTGTTAAGAATGTGAGGATGAAGACGCCAACTTTCCATAGTAGACTTACTACACCAGTTATTTCTACAGAGATAAGACAGAGCTTTAAACTTGAATATCTCCTCATCGGAATAAGATTTTTGGATGCTTTCTCCACCATTTTGTTTCTTTTGAAGTCCTCTTTGTTATAAGATGGACATACATTACCCCTGAGCTAATCCTTTAATATCTCCTTATCGAAATAAGATTGTGAATGCTTTCTTCACCATTTTGTTTCTTATAAGTCCTCTTTGTTATAAGATGGACATGCGTGTCCTCTGAACTAATCCTTTAATATCTCCTCATCAGAATAAGATTTTTGAACGCTTTCTTCACCAATTTGTTTCTTTATAAGTCCTCTTTGTTATAAGATGGACATGCGTGTCCTCTGAACTAATCCTTTAATATCTCCTCATCAGAATAAGATTTTTGAACGCTTTCTTCACCAATTTGTTTCTTTATAAGTCCTCTTTGTTATAAGATAGACATGCCTGACCCCTGAACTAATCCTTTAATATCTCCTCATCGGAATAAGATTTTTGAACGCTTTCTTCACCATTTTGTTTCTTATAAGTCCTCTTTGTTATAAGATAGACATGCCTGACCCCTGAACTAATCCTTTAATATCTCCTCATCGGAATAAGATTTTTGAACGCTTTCTTCACCAATTTGTTTCTTTATAAGTCCTCTTTGTTATAAGATAGACTTGCTTGACCTCTGAAGTAATCCTTTAAGTTCAGGTTGTTGCTACCTGTCCATAGATCTTCAATCTTATTTATTAATTTTCTGCAATTTAGTTGGTCAGCTGCAAGAGGCGGTGCTGTGGAAGGAGGAGACTGTTCCCGATGTCGGAGGGAGTCTTTCATGTATGAAGTGCATTCTTGGGATGAATGATGTCAGAAAACCTGCCAAGGATACTCAGCTGAAACCACAAACTGATTTTTCCGCAAAAGACCAACAGTTTTTGAATTTTTGTCAGGGATGGAAACGTGGCAACAAAAGTCGCTTCGATATTGCAGCAGTTGCTGGGTTAAGGTTGTTTCATATCAAGTGTGTACAGTGCATGCTTGTGGATATTATCATGTAAATTACATTTTTATACATGAAAAATAGTTTTGCTATTTATTTTAGAAAAGTAAAGTATTCCATACAAATATTGAAATATGTTTTGAAAAACTAAATTATGTTATGGTCAAAGTTGGGCTATGGTTTGTAGAAGACACTCTTGTGTACATCAATAATGCTATATGCTTCAAAAGGACACTGGACTGATCTAAACATTGAAATGAAAGCAACATTGCTGGAAAGGAAAAGTTTCTTCACTTTGATCAGCTGAAGTTATTAGTAGCAATACTCTATGTCCATGTATGAAAGGAAGTGATAAGTTACTAGTAGTAGCAATACTCTTATGTCCATGTATGAAAGGAAGTGATAAGTTAGTAGTAGTAATACTCTTATGTCCATGTATGAAAGGAAGTGATAAGTTAGTAGTAGTAGCAATACTCTTATGTCCATGTATGAAAGGAAGTGATAAGTTAGTAGTAGTAATACTCTTTGTCCATGTATGAAAGGAAGTGATAAGTTAGTAGTAGTAATACTCTTTGTCCATGTATGAAAGGAAGTGATAAGTTAGTAGTAGTAATACTCTAAGGTCCATGTATGAAAGGAAGTGATAAGTTAGTAGTAGTAATACTTTTGTCCATGTATGAAAGGAAGTGATAAGTTAGTAGTAGTAATACTCTAAGGTCCATGTATGAAAGGAAGTGATAAGTTACTAGTGGTAGCAATACTCTTATGTCCATGTATGAAAGGAAGTGATAAGTAAGTAGTAGCAATACTCTAATGTCCATGTATGAAAGGAAGTGATAAGTTAGTAGTAGCAATACTTTTATGTCCATGTATGAAAGGAAGTGATAAGTTAGTAGTAACAATACTCTTATGTCCATGTATGAAAGGAAGTGATAAGTTAGTAGTAACAATACTCTTATGTCCATGTATAATAGGAAGTGATAAGTTAGTAGTAGTGATACTCTTATGTCCATGTATGAAAGGAAGTGATAAGTTAGTAGTAGTAATACTCTATGTGTATGTATAAAAGGAAGTGATTGGGGTCTGTATCTTGGCTGATACTTTGGTGTTGTAGAGGGTATTCTAGAATTGAGAGAGTCATTGTCAAATAAATGCGGGAGGTTCGCTGAACAGAGGGGCCCAGTTTTTTGGGTTCACAGTGACCAATTTCTAGGTGCATTCAATTTGTAGGTAATCGCTTTGGGAGTAGAAGAAATTACTAGACACCATTTGGTGGCCATTTATATGGCATGTCCATGTATACTGTATGATCATTTATATGGTACCCATGGCTATTGACCCAATTCAAGGGGTTTGGCCATTAAGATAGTGTATATATATTTGTACATTTAGATGATTTTTGCAATTTTGATGGTGCGGCTATCTGGATGGTGCGGCCATCTGGATGGTGCGGCCATCTGGATGGTGCGCCATCTGGATGGTGCGGCTATCTGGATGGTGCGGCTATCTGGATGGTGTGAGTATCTCGATGGTGTGGGTATTTTATATGATGTGGCTTTTTGTAAGATATGGTGGCTAGTTACACGGTATGGCATTTGATATGGTATGGCCTTTTGTACAGTGAAACCATTTCAATGATCTTTTCCTGGTTACAGTAACTTGCCATAGAGACACCTTGTGTATTATTTTGTTTTTTATATAAGTCCACTAGGCAGTGGACCACTTAAAATCTGAATCAGCAATTTCCGGAAAACTCATTTAGCTTACGTGACATGGCGTAAAAATTTATGTGTACCATCGTATACTTGAGGAATCTTATCGACCAATCAAATACTGAGGGATTTTTGGCTGTCTGCACAATTCATGCAGGGCTTGTGGTCAAGTGTATGAAAGACATGTATGTAACTTATACACGAAGGGAACATGCACACTCATTGTTATTTACTACTTTTCCCCAGTAACTGCAGCTGATCCCCTCATGGGAAATAGGGCCAGAAAATATTGTTCTCCATTTTATTTTGTCGACAGCCACTCATCTCGCACTCTGTCAGCAGCCACTCGTCTCACACTCTGTCGGCAGCCACTCATCTCGCTTTCATCCATGAATTTAAACCCAATTCCTTTCTTTCCCACGTCTCTTTTGGCACACTTGTTTTACCCTCTGGTGTCTAGGTCAGTGCTGTGCTGACAATTTCATCTGAGTTGATCGTCAGCACGTGACCAAGCCATCTCCATCTCCTCCTTCGTACTATGTTGCTGAGGGCCTCTGTTTCTGCCTTTTCTCATCGAATACTCTCATTGACTAGCGAATGCCAAGTATTCTTCTGAGGCACTTTTGTAACTAAATCCAACCTGTTTTTTTTTTTTCACTTTTGGTCATTGGCCATGTTCCGCTGCCGTAGAGTACAGCGGTAATGTTGGACTTGAAGATTCTTTTCTTAGTTTTTCTGCTGAACTGACTGCACTTTTAGATTTGTCTTAGTTTATTGAAGGCTCCCCAAGCTTTTCCTATTCTTGCTCGTATGTCATCAGAAGCTTTTGGTCACAACTGCACCTAAGTATGTAAATTTGCTAACTTCTTCCACGTCATTTCCATCCAGCTTGAATGGTTCTTGGTTGTTTACGTTGTATCTCATGCTTTTTGTTTTTTGAACTACCCTGACAAATCATATTTAGGTAAAATCAATTTGAAATGGTTTGTGTTGGAGTTAGCTTTGGAAATAGTTTGTAATATCCGAAATCCTTAATAGTTTGTGATATCCGGAATCCCAAGTAGTAACTTTTGTAAACGGCTTTGGATGTGTGGAATCAAATTTTGCACAAAACATTAAATCTTGTAATTAGCATAAAATCATTAGTAATTGGACCAAAAATTGGCAATTTTTACTTAAAGTGATAAATTTTGTCAAAAATTGAGTACAATTAATGTAAATTTGCAATGCATGATACCTTATGGAAAATTCTTATGAAGATGGCCCAATTGCTCATGAGAATTCAACAGTTCTCGCAAAATCTCATGATTTCTTATGAGAAATTGGGCCATCTTCATGAGAATTAAGAATTATTTTCGGAAATTACAGCAAAATGACGATGCTTTGTATCATATATGTTGAGATTAACTTATATTATCATTTAGTAAATGTTTCTACTAAGTTGAATAAAGTTAACTGTGAGAAATTAACATGATGTATTACTGCACAATCTAAAATGGTCTATTACTCTCAAATGATTAATTGTGTAAGTAGTGCATCTTAGAATTTAAATTATCTGGTTATGTAAAAATGAAAAAGATACTATGTATATATTGGTACAATGTAAACAATTATAAAAGGATTTTATTTCACTATGCTCTTTCACTGTTTAGCATAAGCGTAGGAGGCGGGGATACAGGAGGAAATTGCCCCTCCCCCCTCCCCTCCTTATAGTGTATTTTAAGATAGATAAGGGCAAGACTGTTTGGGGATAGTGTTCTGTATTGTTTAATTTTTGGCAGTTTTTATTTTCCCCCTTTAAAGAAAAGTGGGCTCCTGCGCTTATTATGTTGAGGATCAGCAAAATGATATATCTTCATATCATGTTTTTAGTATTTCTGTATTTTTTTCCCCTTGTGTAAGTATTCTCTTCAAAATTTGCAATTTTGCAATTGCATATTTCTTCAATTCATTTGACGAGAATCTGACACATGGGCACTTCTCACAACTCACAATTATCAGCGATGCATTACACTTATAGTTTCTGATGTTAAAGGGACTCTCTGGGGTGAAAAGTCTTTTTTTCCTAATTTATGGGAATTTGGAAATAAGAGGTCTTATTGTAATACTTTTGTCATTGTAAAACATTTGAAGATCTGCTCTTTAGTCGCAACTCCATTCCCATTTTCCAGCCTGCGGCATTTGATCCATGGCATGAAGGATGGGGTGACGCACTGACCAGCCTTTGTATAGTTTTGCCCTTTTTTTTCTGTATGGCCCAATGGAAGCTTACATAATAACATAACTTAACATAAGGCCTAAAAATTGTTTGCTTGCCCTGTTTTGTGGAAAATGTTTAGGGAGGGCAGGTGGAAAAATGTTTGTTTGTTTGTTTGTTTGTTTTTTTTTCTCCTCAGGATTATATATAAAACAGAATTAAAACACTTTACTTCACTTCAGATTGTTTTTTCCTTTTATTTTGCTCAATTATGATATCTCACTCATTCTTTTTGTGTGATTTAGGGTTTTCGTTCCTTTGAATGACACACTTGTTACAAACAGGCAGGACAACTTTGTATTCTCAAGCTCTTGTGGGCAGGGGAACAGGAACAGCAACATTCAACAGGCAAAAGTTGTTGCCATGCCATTTTGTTTGGGCAACCTTATTAAACATTAATTAGAAATGATTGCACTTGATATGAGATGTTCATATCAAAGGATATCAGCACACTCACGTGCAATAAAAAGATATTTGATTACTTTGGGGACTTCGGAAAATAACGTCTTCACATTTTAGCCGACTGCTGCCTGAGTGCTTCATTTTTTCTAATTTTTTTTCTTCTATGTCATAGGCCAAAATAAAAGATAAAAATTATATATAAAAAATGGGTTTGAGTTCTGTTATTCAAATTTATTGCATGAATTTCTTGCTTGTTAGTTAATATTTTTCTCCTGTTAATTTTGGTCTGATCTTGTCTTCCCACACTGTCAATCAATCGTTAACATTCAGTAATTTCAGTTACTGTACATACAAGCAAAAATTTACAGCTGGACCATTGTGGCCCCAGCAGGGGTGTAGGAAGGTCCACCTCTCGGATAATGGATGACGGGGAGACAGGGGCATCGGGACTAGAATAACAACTTCTACACTAATCAAATTCAAGTTTCCATCATAGCGTTCCATCAGCAATTTTTTGCAAATTGTCCATCAGTTTTGGGGAAATTTTCCTTCAATTTTTGGGAAAACATTCACTATAAAACTCTTCAATGTTATTAAATTTATGCATACTCGATAGCTTCCTTGTAATATTTTTCCAAACTCTTTTCTACTCTTCATGAAATTGTTTATTTATTTATTTTTGTGTAAGAACTGTTTTAGAGCTTTTGCATTTTTAAAAGTTGACATATAGCAATAATTTGGATAAAGATTCTTGTGTTTATTGAGAATATCTTTAATTAAAGATAACGGGAGTACAGAGGTGACATTAGTTAAAATTTCCATGTTAGATTGTTTACAATGCATACAAAACAACAAAAATGAATGAAAAACGAGAAAAGTTTACGTACATTTTTTTGCTTTGTTAAGATATTAACCTGTTGTAAAAATGGACTAAACCAAATACTTAAATGTTGTGCATTATTAGGATTTAATGCACAGGTCATGGCAATGCAAATACTCCACAAAAATTTTTATAATTTGCATTAAAATCTTATGTGAAAGTAATAGAAGTTCATCATAAGTGATCAATTTTTACAGCACTTTGAATTTTCAGAATTTAATAATCACAATTTTTATACTGCAATGTGACGTATTACTTGGCGATCTTGGTCTTCTCTTATGTAAATCTTTTTTTTTTAACTACTAATAATCACAAGTTTTTGAAGAGGACATCATATTCCTAACAAATCCAGTCCATCACAATTTAAAGAAGCACTAGACTGAAAACTGAGAGCATATTTTTAGGGGTCCCCCAAAAAAATTAAATGCTAATCTATCACACAATTTTATAACAATTTTCTTGTTGATATGAATATTCAAGTGACCTTTGCCCTCATGTCGTCTGTGGGCTATGGAGGCATGAAATTTTTATCGATATGTTGTGAATAATATATCTCTGACATTCACAAATACGAACACCCTCACTTTTCGGTCTAGGCTCCTTTAACTTCCCAGCAATTATGTTGGTACTGATTTTACAGCTAAGTGGACTGGAACAATTAAAGATTAATGTTAAGGTGGAGTGTTTTTATATGCATTTAATGCACTGGTCAAAGGATTTGGCCCAAGTGGAATGCTCCGACTTTAGGAGGGTCATTCATGAGTGCACAGTCTCCATTGAACCGTGCATTAAATGTGTATATAAACATGAAGCCAAAACATTTATCTTTTCATCAAATGTTTATCTTATATTTTTTTAAATGCAAAGAGAATAACTAAAAAATGAGAACAGTTTACATGTATTTTTTCTCTTTATTAAAACATTCACCTGTTCTAAAATGGACTAAACCAAATAATCAAGGTCTTGCATTACCAAGGTTTTAATGCACATGTCAAGACAATGCAAATACTCCAGAGTAAGGGTTAAGCACAGGCTGATTATTGAAGGGTCCTCTGTCTTCCAAGCAGCAGAGCCAGGCTCCATCCACTTCAATGACCCGCTGGGCTGCCCACCATGCTGCATATGTTTTTTGAGTTGGCACTCTATTGTTGGGTTGATTAACCCTTACTCTACCAACACTTTCTTGAAAACGCGTTTGGGTTTTGGAGTCAAAGATGGGGTACCCAAATGGCGATAATATCGCTGTATATCGCTGTGTGGTAGAGTAAGGGTTAAGCATGTAAATGATTGTTTTAACTATTGTAGCGCCATGTCAGCAATGTTCTTTGCTTGTAATGGAGTTTTTATAAATCTGCTATTTTGAATATAAGTTTTTAAATTGCGTTATAAAACGTTTCTTTATTGGTAAAGGTGCGACACTTTTGTAATTTAACGGAAGTAAATTTTCACCTTGTTTTTTTTATTTTTAATTTGTAATGATAGGAAATAAGGTTATTTATAAAAAGTTGTACGAACTATTTGGAAATCATGTTTCGAATAAAATTAAGGAAAATGATATGTTGTGCATTCATTCGCTTTTGCTTGTCACATGTCTTTGTCCTTATCTTTTGCAACTTGTTAAGGGAGACACAAATTATGACATAATCCTTCATATGATAGAAATGATAACAAATTTTCTGACCAAGTCTCCTGCCTCCCAAAGCAATCTAACACATTTGTTGTTATTATTAAATACTTACATGGGAGCCGCCATTTTGATTTAAAACATGCATTCCAACAGGATTGGAATGCTTTGTATTTTTTATAATTAATCTCAAGTTTTCAACCCTTATAAAAATTTGTTTTCCTTTTGTACAATTCAAGGATATTTCTGTGTTGAAATGAAATTATCAAAACATGCTGTGGAAACTTTGTGTCACATCATTTTGGAATAAAATCTGTAATCATATTTATAAAGCAATGCTGTATGTCCTTATTTGGGAAATGATGTCATCATGCACAAAATTTGTATACAAATTGAAAAAAATGGCAGCCTTCATGTGTCGACTTCAAACATGAATAACATAAGATAGGAATAAGATTTAGACTTTTTTAAAAGTTGGTTTAGATTTGTATCCTTTATCATTTGAAATAATGATTGTATCAGACGTATATCTCCTTTAAGATTTTCTGTAAATGTTGAATTACTAGTTCAGTGGTGAAGTAAGTTTAATCTTGCATGAAAGAAGACTTGAAAAAGAAACAAAATGATGAAGAAAGCATTCCTATGCACTCACAACCTTCAAACCCCCACAGATCACACCCCCAATTGGAATCTTAAGAAAGCCAACAGGTCCCTTTTTGAAACCCTCTCACCTCCTGCCCTTCCCCACCATCTCCTCGAGAGTGAGGATCCCATATCAAACTTCAGTAACATCCTTTTTAACATCGCCACCTACTCCAAACCCCCTGACCATCTCCAACCCCTGGTTCAACGATGACTGCAAAACTTGCCATCAAGAACAGAAAAAAACCCTCGGGAATTTTAAAACAAACCCGACCACCCACAACCCCAACCTCTCGCATCAGCCGTGCCAAAGCCAGGCGCACTATCAAGGACAGTAAAACCAACACTTGAACAACTTCATCTCTTCTCTCACCACCAACACCCCCACTAAGAAGATTTGTAATATGGTTAACAGCTTCCACTGCAGGATGGGCAAGTCTCCCATCGATAACCACCTCATTCAGCACCATTTCATCCTCAGCCAACTACCCCAATGCTTTCAAAACCAACAAATCTTGCGACGAAATCCGGAGTATTACCTTTCCCTCTGACAACTCCGAAAGCCACAACAACCCTCTCACCTTATCTGAACTAAAGTAATCCATCCACGACGCGGGCTGCACTTCCAAGGGCCCAGATAACATTCCCTACCAGTTCCTGAAACATCTCCCCAACAAGGCCAGCGCTATCCTACTCACCATCCTCAACCACATTTGGTCCTCACACTCCTCTTCCCCTATCTGGAGGACAGCTATCATCCCCCTGTCCCCAAACCGGGGAAGGACATTCATTACCAATACCTTCAGCTACCGCCCCATCGCCATCACAATGTCTCTGTAAAATTATGGAAAGGATCATTAATCAAAGACTGAACTGGTTCCTTCAGACCAACATAATCTTCTCCCCTCACCAAAGTGGCATCCGTAAACGTCGCAATACCCTGGACCTGTTAATCACGCTCGACACCGCTATCCGGGAATCCTTTGCAAAAAAGGAACACCTCATTGCCATCTTTTTCGACCTCGAGAAAGCTTTCGACACTACTTGGAAATACGGCATTACCTGCAAGCTTCACACCATTGGCCTCAAAGGCCACCACCCCATCTTTAAACAAAACTTCCACTTATCCAGTCAGTTCCAAGTTCGTATTTGCCACACCCTCTCCAACCCCTACCCCTAAGAAGAGGGCATCCCCAAAACAGCATCCTTTCCCCTACTTTCTTCAACCTGAGCATTAAACAGCATTGCAGACAACCTGGCCTCAACATCAAACTGGACGACTCACCATCTTCTACTCCTCCCCTAGCTTTTCTCTCGTCAAAAATAGGCTCCAACGTAGCCTCAACCGACTGCAAGATTGGTGCAACAATAGCGGTTTTAAATTCTCCCAAAACAAGACAGTCTGCATGATTTCTGTTATTTCAACAATCTTTACCCCAACCTGAACCTCGTGCTCAATGGCATCCCTAAAGTTGACCACACTAAGTTCTTGGGTTTAATCCTGGATCCCAATCCCTCCTACAAGCAACACATCACCAACCTGAAACAGAAATGCAACAGCTTTCCCAACCTTCTCCGCCTACTTTCTAGAACACCATTTGAGGTGCGAACCCCTTTGCCCTCCTCAAAATCTTCAGGCTCACCATTCGTGCCAAGCTCGACTACGACAATATTGTCTACTGTGGCGCTCACAACTCTTAACTCAACCACATCAACACTATCCAAAATTAAGCCCTCGGGATTTGCCTGGGTGCCTACATGACCTCCCCCATCACCAGCCATCACGTTGAAGCCAGCGAAGCCCCCTTTCTGCTAAGGTGTAGAAAGCTTTGCCTTTCCTACGATTTTAGAGCCCTCACCAACACCCAAAACCCTGTATACAACCTCATTAGGTACCCAATTTCTCCACCCGCTTTGATAGGACTAAAACACTACCCTTGCCCCTTCCTTCAGCTTACACATCAAACCCGACCTCCACCATCTCGGCATCAACCTCGCCACTCTTGGCACCTCCTCCTGTCCCACTTTTTTCCCTGGACCACCCCTCTCTTCTATCCACCTGGGCCTCTCCACTCATTACAAAACCTAAACTCATCCCAACCTCTTCATCAACCTCCACAACCAAATGAAAGAACAACTCTCAAACTACACCTCCATCTATACTGATGGCTCCAAGGAAGGCGACAAGACAGCTGCTGCTACCATCATTCAAGGTATCACCTTCAGTAGCAGGCTTCCCAACTACTCGTCCATCTTCTTAACCGAGGCCGAGGCCATCCTCCTCGCCCTCAACTTTATGAAATACTACCCGCTCAGCCATTTGCTATCTTCTCAGACTCCAAGTCTGTCTTTACTTCTTTACTCAATAAATAGGGGGGATAACCCTACATCCCACCTCCTCTCCGCAACCCCCCCCCCATCTTCTCATCCACTCTGCAGGAAAAGTATTATTTTCTTTTGGATACCCAGCCATTTTGGTACCCCGGCAATGACAGAGCTGATTCAGCCGCTAAGTTTGTCCTCAACCCCTCCTCCTACCCCTTCCCCAAAACCCTTTCTGACATCAAACCTCTTATCGCTTCCCTTGTTCGTAACCTCTGAAAAACCTCATGGGACTCACAAATTGGCAACAGACTCCACGACATCCAGAGCACCATTCCGACCAAACCCACCATCCGCAATCTCTCCAGTATCAACAACGTCCACATTACCCGCCTTAAAATAGGTCACATCCACCTCACTCACTCCCACCTCCCCTCTGCAACTATTTATATTGCTTCTCACAATCCATCACGTTCTCCTTGCTTGCCCCCTGTACAACCTTCCCATAGCTTACCTCACCCCTCACAACTCCATATTCGAGCTCTTCCAGAAAAACCCTCCGGATAAGATTATCTCCTTCCTTCATCGTGCCTCCCAATACAACCATATTTAGTCCTCCTCCCCCCCTTCTACCTACATTTGCCTTGTTTTGCACCCTGCACTTCGTCTCTTGATCACATCTTCCTGGCTATTAGTCCCCGTACTTCTCCCAGACTCCTCTTTTTCTTTTCTTCCTACCTCTGGAATGATCTTATCTCTCAGGCACAATTTGACCCTTGCCGCCGTAGTGCCCTTAAGCCTTCAACAAACAAACAAAGAAACAAACATTAAAAACATCTTATTTCGTTAAGGAGATATTAAAGTTTAATCTTGTGTCTTATTTGTATATACACGACTGAAATCAGACTAGTTGTGATGTCACCTCCTCACGGTCCTTATGTTTTCTGTTATCTTTTGTACTGAGATTTTGTAGCTTGAAAAACTACAAAAATTAGACAGAAATTAAAACAAATTGAAAAACATATCGTAAACGGAATAAGACATGCAGTAGTTTCTTTGAAAGTCTTTTTTATATGCCTGAAGGGGCGAGGGAAGGGTCTCTTCTCAAAAAACCCAAAATTTCCTGATTACAAGCGGGAAAATACACATATTTTGCATGCGAAATTGGAATAAGTGACTCATTTTCTTATATTGTATATCTTTTTTATGTTATCATTACTTTAAATAACAATCAAATTTGTATTAAGAGCCGTTTCAGTGAGTTTTCATTTGAGCAACCACTGAGCCTTTCCTTGGGTGAATTAGAAAATAAAACGTTCCCAGAAGTGAGGGGATGACCCCCCCCCCTCCCCCCTCCCCTTACCCATCAACACCCCCATTCGATCCGTCGCAATAATTAATGGCTCTGTATATCACCATTTTCCAGAAGCGAGATACTCTTGAAAGGTTTTCATGCTGTCTAAAGAAGACGATACGGGCATTGATCGTCGCCGCGCGGGCGCAAGAGGAGCAAAGTTCATTCCATCTTTAGCGGGCATGTGCAGAACAGATCTGGGAAGTTTGGGTAATTTTACACTCTCGTCGACCACACTCTTTTTCCTGTTTTTTCCTAATATCACGTGACCGAAACCAAGTTCTGATTCGTCGTCTTTCACTAAATCTTCATTCTCATGTACAGTCTGCTGTATCGGCGGGGAAATTTCTTCAAAAAATACGACTTGAGCCGTCTTTCGAACCACTTTTTGTCCCTTTGCATTAACGCCTACAGTTTCGGTCCCGTGGTTGAGCGAATTGTTTGAAGTTTCGCAAAGAATTTCTTGGCATGCAAGACATCGACGACAGTTGTGACACCAGCCGGCTAAGCCAATCAGAGCATCGTCTGCCATACACGTCTTTGATCCGCATCTTGCGCAGGTGGCCCAGAACAGTGCCGGATCTAAAAGATAAAAAAGATTTTGGTGGAAAATGTTCAAATTGATGAAAACAGTGACGTTGCTACTTTTCTCCATGACAGGGGTGGCGGAGCATAAAAAAGATTAGGGGATAATGAGGTCAGGAGATATATAATAACAATATTTGGAGTAAATAAGGTTGAGTAACGTGATAACACATGTTCACCCAAACACATGGGCCCCTCGGCCCCGCCGCCCCTGCCCCACGATGTTTTCCCTCTCACTCCATTGCTTGTTTAAACATACTAGCTAGGGGGGTTATGTCCCCCATCCTACGCATTTACCCATCCACTCAAACTTGCCTCCCTTTGAAAGAAAATCGTTTATCAAGTCTGTGGAATCGCTGAAAAATTTGTTCAGACAAGTGAACTATAATATAAGCATATATACCTTTTTCCGATATTTGTAGACGGTTTTCCGATTATTATTATTTTATTTATTTATTTTTTTTACGTAAAATTCTCGACAATAAAAATAGATCAAAAATACCCAGATTTTAGTAAGTTTCCACACAATCTGAATATTTCCTTAAAATTTCCGTTCGGAGGGGAAGACAGGGCTGTACCAAAAACATTGCACTGGTAAATTAAGTTCCATCAAACGTTGCTGCCATGCATATTCTGGCAATCTTCAAAGATTGGGAAATTTCCTTCCACTTTCGAAATTTTGTTTTTTGACTTTTTGGGAAATGATGCCAAGTTTTAACAAATTTTCCAAGATTTTTAGCAAATTTGCTTCAATTGTATGTTAATAATTCCACAATTTTGACCTCCCAACCGGAAGAAAGCATGATCTGGGAGGGCAAATTTCCCAATTTTTCAAGTCATGATATCAAGTTGTTCGATTATTTCTAAAATGTTGTTGATTAAAACTTGTTAATATATATATAATATATATATATATATATATATATATATATATATATATATATATATATATATATATATATATATATATATATATATATATATATATATATATATATATATATATATATATATATATATATATATATATATATATATATATATATATATATATATATATATATATATATATATATATATATATATATATATATATATATATATATATATATATATATATATATATATATATATATATATATATATATCAACTTGTCGAGAAATAAATGATCTTAAGCTTTCCAGTATTTTCATAACATGTCTCTGTATAACTTTAATCCTGATTGTTCAACTTCGTCATCATGCATGTAAGGGTGGATCCGGGAATTTTGAAGGAAGGTTGGCAAGAACAAGAGAACAAGGGCATATATCCCACGGATAATGACGAGTGGTGTCACTACGGTTTTTTTGTAATGGAGAGTGGTGGGGTGGTAGCTTACACCAGCAGCGTAGGAATGGGACGAAATTCCACCCTGGGCGGATTTTTTTTTTTTAAATTCAGAAAATAAGCTTAAGAAATCGAAATGATTAAAAAATAGGAAATTTTCCGAAAAATCCGCATAATTAAAAAGATGGAATGGTTAGTTTTCGGAATATTTATCACATTTTAAACAAAGAACAAAATTCGCTTTATTTGCTCAAAATTTCAAACATTTTTTCAAAAATACGTCTGACAAATTGACTAAATTGAACAAATTTGGGCTAAATATTCCAAAAAATTGGGTAAAAAGTTCTGCTTTTCGAGAATTCCACTAACTTTGCTCCATTAGCTGGCTGGCTTGCTGGCTGGGGAAAAGCAACTTCTCGAACTACATTGGTAGTCTTCGAGCAGGGAGCAATGACAACACCCTGCCTTGCATGGCAACACATGCATGTGGACAGCATGTGTCTTATTGGCCGCAATATCACATCAAATAGTTACAATGTTCAGAGATAGTAGCACAAAAGAGTAAACTTGAATGAAATCATTAACTGTGTGGTGAAATATTTAAGTAGGAAAATTTGCTATTCATATTCGTACAAGACCTTCAAATGCATTTTTGGTTAAAACTTTCGCCCAAATGTTCATTAAAATGACCCAAATTTGGTAATAATGCGCAAACTTGCTTAAAAGTCACCCAAAGATTGTTTAAGATAGTACAACTGATGTTAAAATCCTCATGAAAACCGGGAATCAGCATGTCAGCACCGGCTCAATTAGCTTAATGGCTCGGGTGGATTTAGCTCGAGGTTAAAAATCGCTTAGTTTTATTTAGAATTTACCTAAATTACCCATATTTTGTTAAAAGTTGCAGAAATTTAGTTTAAAATGACCCAAAATTTGTTTTAAATGACCTTAATGTGGTCTGGTGGTTAAAAAATTGTCCATTATATATCAAATTGGTAGTGATTCACTTGTTTCAGTTTGTGCGACATCAGTTGATATTGGATATTTTTCATTAGGACAGATCAAAATGTCATATTTTCGGGCACTTTTTGCCACTTATGGCGCCGAAAGCTAGACACACTACTACCTACAAGTCTGCAAGTGGCTCGTGGGTAAAGCTCCGGAAACTTCGATTTTAGTTTTTGATCAGCTCACTAAAGGGAGAAACATATATCATAATCTAGACTTAAAATATAAAAATATGCCTTTTTATTTGGTGGGCATTAAGTGGTTGCGGGGAACAGGGGTAGGAGGTTGGGCACGGCACGATGACAAACATACATTGCCACCAAAGGCGGAGTGTATAACCCCGGTACCCTACCCCGGATCAGCCTCTGGCCATTTATCTGTATTCGAATCATGATTTAGATTTCATTACAGAACTCGCCCCTTGAACAGAACTCCGTCCTGATTTTCTGTGCCTGTGGCATTTTAGTAACCGCACGCATGTGGCGGTTTGCAATTTCCAGTTTATTTCCAAATTAATCCACTTCGCGTTTTAACAAAATTTGCACTCTAAAGGTGTCAAATATGTGAAATTTGTTTTATTTGGACAAATTGTTAGAAGATTCAACCTTTGAACATCGAAATTGACGTTATATTTCGTATTTCCACGTAAATTCATTTCGGAGTTAAGAAATATCAAAAGCAGCATTCCAACAATAAAACCTTCTTCCTGTATAACGGCAAAACGAGGGGAGTTTTTATTTTAATAACATCAATATGTGTTATGTCTGTGGAGTTTTAGGCGTAAAGAAACTTGTAAAGTGTATTTCTTGTATATTCTTTTAGTGACCAATGTATAATTTCATTGAGTTATATACAAAGAAGCATGTGTTTGCTTTACGTAGATATGCTCGATGGTGCATAACTCCTGACCTCTAGACACAAAGAGTCTCAAAGAGTCCTTACACTATATTGCACTGATGAATGGAAATGACGTTAACCGCAAGATTGTTTGTCGAAATGGTGCCAAGGGGGAGCAGGTTACGCTAATGGGTCGGCAAAATTTTGAAAATCACTCAGAATTACGCTGCTGAAACTGGTGCTATTTTTACGATTTCTGCACTAAATAAAATATTTAAACCAGTTTTCAGCGTATAATTGATCAAGTAAGAACTTCTTGATGTTCAGATATTAGGTTTTTTTTAATAAAATTACAGTATTTTTTGTTGAGTTGTCTCAACTACCTGTGTGGCTGAATAATTGCGTAATACCTTTTCAACTCGTTGAGAGAGTGTCTTTCGAACGGGATGAAAATGACACTGGCAGTTTCATCCCGTCTATGTTCCAAGGGGCGCTTTGAGTCTATGTTCCAAGGGGCGCTTTGAGTCTATGTTCCAAGAGGCGCTTTCTTCAAATGATTTTATTCAAAAATCTTTACCGCAAATTTTAAAAAGCGAAAAAATATATATGTAAAAGATCAATTTAACAAGAAAACCACACATACAGAAAAAGAGGCTGCAGCCTGCAGCCCGGTGCCTCATCTTAATGCCACGTTGCGGACACGTCAAAATACAGAACTTGGAACTGCAAATATTAATATGCATGTGAAAACCATGTTACCTAAAATTCGGTTCCTTTGGAAAAAATAAAGAGAAGGAGGGGGGAGGGAGGGGCGCACCCCGTGGATCCGGCTAAGTTTCAACGAAAAAGCGCCTTTACTTACATTTTGCCCGGGGTACCTCGTACACAAACATGAGGGTGCAATCCTTGTAGCAGACGCCACCGTGATTTCCAATAATCTTGGTAAAGCAACACATGTTTTTCCCACTAATAAGTCCATATACATTATGATGTTGATTCTGTTTATCCATGACGAGGTCCGTTATTGATACAGATTCTAAATGGACGGTCCCTGGCCCTTTCCTCCTTTCTTCATAATATAATTTTACAGCTTTTTTCACCCTTTCATTCATTTTGTAAAATTCTATTTCCTCCATTATATACGTTTCTGATAAATGATCTGGAATGGCAACAATTTTGCCATATCGTCCATAGTTGAATAAAACATGCAGGGCTTCATGGTCTCTGTCTATACGATACACCCCGTCTACCGGGCCGTGATCATCATCTACATCGGGATCGAGAAGAAGCGCAAAAAAGATGCTCCCAAGATGATCTATGGTTCCTCGAGTTGTTTCTAGTAGGACGCCGCCAACATTAAATTTTAGCCATTCTGATTGGTCAAAAAGAGTTCTGGCGGGAAGTGCTTCGGAGTCGGCGGGAAGCTCCTGGTTGTCGTCCCCAGACATTGTAAAATATTTCCAATTATTCCGAACTGTAACGAAAACAGAATAATCTCATTGCCGTAATTTGGTGGAATCTACTAGTAGGTGAATATTAAAGAGGTGACGCGCTGTATTTATCAACAATAATTTAGTCATTTCTAAATTCTTGACATATCTTTTGATTTAATATACTAACGTACCCTTCAGCCTTTAGAATATATTTATGTTAATTATTATCATTTTAAATCTTATTCCGGGACATAAGCGTTCGGAACAGGGGATGCATTCCCTCCCCGAACCCCCCCCCCCCCTCCCACCCTTCCCCCTGCCACCCATTCGGGCACAGCATTTACGTAATTTTTCTGGCTGATTTTTGATAGAAAAGCGTATATACAACAGAAGTTAAATTAATAATCATAAACGGGAGAATTGAAAATTCATATTTTAACTTTGCGTTTTTGATTTACTTTTTAAAACAGTAAAGAATCATGTTGGACAGATGTGTCCGTGTTTATCATTATCGATAAGTTTTTCTTCATGATATATGCATGGCGGGAATAATAAATTGTTTCAAAAATTCGTTGCTGACAGCATGCACTGGCCATTTCAGTAATACGTGCGAATTCTAAGACAGTAACGCACTAGAACCTCGAAACTTAACATGTGCAAGCACGGCAGCTTGCAGGCAGTACCTACCATTTTCAGAGAGCATCAGACAGTCGAGCAGTGGTGTGGCTAAAGGGGAAGGAGAGGCAACTCCCCCCCCCCCCCTCCTCCCCTTCCCTGGCCCCGGCCAGAAAGTCCCAAAAAGTCGGAAAATATGCACAAGAGAAAATTCATAATGTTGGATAGTTGTGGTAAAGCTGATGAAAGAGATCGGTCTTTCATAGTTCAGATTGCATACCAGCCATTTTGGGAAAAAGGATCACAAAATTTCCGAAAACTAATTTTTAAAGTTAGGCCAATTTATACTTAGGCCTACTTCTCAAAATTCCCGAAGTATTTCCTCAAAATATCCGATTGTTTCCTAAAACTCAAAAAATTCCATTTTTTCCCCCAAATATCTGAATTTTCCCTTAAAATATCTGAATTTTTCCTCAAAATATCCGAATTTTTCCTGAAAATATCTTCATTTTTTCCTGAAAGTATCCGATTTTCCTAAAAAATTGACATATTCCGTGACTAAGATTGATCTTATGGCACAAAAAGTATCATCGAATATCGATGGCTGGTGGACCATTGGGGGACCAAAATGGTACTTGGTAAGCCTTGCTTTATTTAATTGTGTCAAATCTAGGCATGCTAGGGGCGAAGCCCTGGTAGGGACCCAGGGGGCGAAGTCCCCGGAAGTTCTACGTTTCTCGTAAGTTTTATAGCAGAATATTGCTTTGAAATGTGTCAAATCTATGAGGCGAAGCTGCAGGTAAGGGCGCTGTGGGCGCGGCGAAGCCCCTCGGAAGTCCTACTGCCCTAAACGTGATTTTAATAACAAAATATTGTATCAAATCAAGTGAAAGGTCCTGCATTTCTCGCGATTACGATAGCAGAAAATTGTTTTTTATTGTGTAAAATCCAGAGTCGATGCCCAGGGGTGAGGGTAGGCAATAGAACTGTAGGAAGCTTTTCGTTTACTGCGTGATTTGGGTAGCAGAAAATTGCTTAAAAGTTTGTCATATCCACACTAAATTTAGTTAAAAGGAATATAAATTTGGAACGAATATTCAAATGTAGGATCCCATTGACTACAATATGTCAGATTTGTCAAGTCACAAGTCATTTTCCGGCAAGTCAAATCAAGTCACAAGTCACAATTCTTCAAGTTACAAGTCACAATTCTTCAAGTCACATTTCTTAAAGTCACAATTCTTGAAGTTACATGTCACAATTCCTCAAATCACAATTCTTCAAGTTACAAGTCACAATTCTTCAAGTCACAATTCTTAAAGTTACAAGTCACAATTCTTCAAGTCACAATTCTTAAAAGCAAGTCAAGTCACAAGTCAAACTTTCAAGCTAAACTGCTAAAGGCATTGCGATTTTCTGCTATGTAATCAAGGATGTACGTACATCCTTGGTATAACATAAGTGTATGAGTCTGCAATAATTACAGATGGAAAACATCTATATTACTATTTATATATGACTTGAAAGAGCATATTACACTTAAGCAGATCAAATTTTTCAATTCTTTCAATTTTTATCGTAATTCTTATTCTTGGTCACTGACAGACAAGAATGAATGATAAGAAAGTCTATTCCTGCAAAAGTTTTATGAAAAAGAACTTTTCCGCACAACTTCCTGCACCACTATTAAGAATTATGATGGACACATAAAAATGAAGGATTTACAAAAGAAAATACAAAGATCGCCTTGTAATGATCACAAAATTTGCATAGATTATGCAAATTGGTGCCTGAGATTTAAAATGCTTCAAAATAAGAAAATGGTCAATGTCTAACCGATTTAGATGAAAGTTTTTGCGGCTTTGACAGTTTTCAATAGATTTAAAAGCAATTTAGCTATAATATTGCCGTTATGTGCCCGTACCTTTAATCCTTTCCGTTTACTGACAAGTTTCAGAACAATTATACAATTACAAGAGAAACATGGGTAATTTATAATATACATTTTTATAAGGCAACCCATAAAACAAATATCAGTCCTTAGGGCTGATTGTGTTTGAAGCAACGATCACCCAGTGGTAAGTGTGGGAAAGCGCTGTACGGTTGAAGGTGATCTCTCATGCACAGTATGTCAGTCATTAATCAGAATAAGACTTTTGTGATACCAAGACACATGCTGCATAATATGTATAAAATGAAGTCCATCTCTCATCGACTATTTCATTTTAAAATGTTTAAGCTATTCAAGCATTCTTGCTTCAAACTTTCATTTTGGTATTCGATTCTTTTATGGTCTGTAACTTCTTAAACAGCAGCTATGACGTAAAACGTTATTAACATGGAAAAAATATAAAGACAAAAACCGAATTATTCAACGAGGTAAACGACTCATAATACCACTTTTTGTTTTCCAAAAGCACAGGGGCACAAAAATATGTTGCAGACAGTCTAACAGTGGCTAGATGTGGCAAAATCAGGGCGCTCGGTAATTTTGTCACTTTCTAAACATTAATTGACAAAAGGTAACCGGCACAATTTATGCTTTTTAAAACAAATTCTGTACACTTGCCCGAGAATAACCTCTTTTATGCTCGAATTTGTCAGTTTGTTGTACTCAATTAGCGAAAAGGGAGCCGTGCAATGGTTGATTAATCAGTAATGTAAGACATTTTTTATCGAGGAAAGCCATGAGACTGTTCCTTCATTTCCCTCCCTCTTTCGTTCCGCCACCGATTATTATGACATACAAACTGTCGCATTAAAAAAAGATAAGTTTGTCAGCATCTTGTCAGCATCTTGTCGTCTGAGAACGTTAAGGCAGGGACCGCGAAGCATTTTTTGGGGTGAGGGGATGGGGCTGGGGTGGGGTGGGCTGAAGAAATAAAAATGGCGAAAAAAGGCATCATCACATATTAAACCTTGTACTAACTCCCAACCATATTTGTACATATAGTTGTTAGGCAGAGGCGTATATAGGAAGGGTCACCTCTCAGAGTGTGTGTATGGGTAAGGGGGGGGGGGTTACTGGCATAGCCCAAAATTTGGTTTGGGGAGCCAACCATGAGCAGCAAGAGGTATTTTTGATGGGGTAACCGAAAGTATGTCACCGTTAGGCGACATTGCTTTGCACAAACTCTGGCGTGGGATCCAGAGGCCCGCCTAAGGATCCCTGGTGGGGTCCAGGGGCGAAAACCCGGTGGGCGTCCAGGGATCCTGGGGGTCCAGGGTCCTTAAGCTCTGAAAAATTACGCATTTTAGAGATATGAAATGCCTTGAAATTTAAGCCAAATCGCGTGGTGTGTTTTCAAGGGGCGAAGTTCCAGAAAGTTGTTCTGGGTTGGGGGAAGGGGAGGGAGGGCGAGAGGGGGAGGTAACTGTCTATGTGATATGTGTCACACAGTCTGAAGTTGTACATTATATATAGAGTTTAAAAGCTTTTGGGTTTTATTTGTAAAGGTGCTTATTGATTTTTTTTAACTGTAGTAGAGCCTCCAGGCAGACACAGTGACGTTACGGGTAAATATTTTGTGTATTTTTTAAAATACTTTTTTGGTGTGGAATTGGCAGATTAAGGGAGGGGGTGGGATAGCCCTTCTAGCTACGCCAATGGGGGGGGTAAGTTTTATCACTGACGTTGCTGCTAATCGGGAATTTTCTTTATTTTCTGGCACTTTCCTTACAATTTTGGGGAATTGTTTGACAAAATTTGGAGAGAAAAAATCGTTTTCGGGTACTTTTTTTTACAATTTCAGTGAATTGTTTGACAATTTATAGAAAATTTCGTTCAATTTTTGTCAATGTTCTGGAAATTTTATTAATTTTGGGGCACTTTTCTTAAAATTTCGATGAAGTGTTTGCCATTTTTAAGGATTTCTTTTTTTTTTTCTATGCAATTTTCTTCAATTTTGTTAATTTTCGAGAAATTTGACCAATTTTTGAGAAATTTGACTTTTCTTTCAATTTTTTCTTCATTTTCAGGAAATTATCTTCCATTTTAAGGAACTTCTTTGTAATTTTCTTCAATTTTGGGAATGTCCTCCATTTTTAGCAATTTTGAGGAACTTTTTGTCAATTTTCGGGAAATTTGTTGACAAATTTGACCAAAATTTTCAATTTTTCTACTAAATATTCCTTCAATTTAACCAATTGTTTCAAATATATGTTTATAATTTCCCAATTTTACCTGCCAACCGTAAAAACCGGGAAGGTTCCTTTCAGGCCATACTATTTCTTTTCAAAATGGCCTAAAAAAAGTGCCCCTTCCCCTTCCCCTCCACCGCCGTTTCCGCGGTCCAAGTAAGGGACAGATAAAGATTCATCTACGAGAAATAATTTCGTTCATGCTCTGCCCCTAGCGATAATAGCCTAACTGCCTCTAACCAACCTCCACAACATCTCCCTTCCTATACTCCATTCAAGATTGACCGTTGTTAATGTTTGGATTATTTCAAAGTAGAGGTGAAAACACAAAAGACTCCAAGATTGGAAAAGAGGTGGGTGAGAAATTAGAAATAAAGAAAATAATCAAGAGATAGGACATTAAATATCTCTTAAATTGAAATAGAATTGTTAGAATTATTATTGTCCAATATTGCAGCTATCTCTCTCTCTAGGTGCCGAGTCTGAAACAGACATTGACGATCATGTCCCTTCAGCCACTCTGCTTCTTGTGCCCTCAATTTTCCCACATACTGCGAGCTGTTCTAACCCACCCTCCCGATGAACATGCCCAAACAATTCCATCTGTCTCCTTCTGATGGCATTGCGTAGGGACCTGTCCATCATGTCCATGCCTATACGCTTGTAGCTATACGATCACAAAAGTATCGATTCTCTAATAATTCATTAAGCAGTTAAGCTCCTTGTCATCGTTTGATAAATGCAGGAAGCCAATGTGCAAACTAGTTTGCACTTAGAATCTGCTAATGTCTAATGGAAGGTACACGGGTCCAGTTTCTACTCATCATGTTGCGATTAGATATAAGATAAACACCAATTACAACTTCATGAATTTCTTCAACTGTTGAAAGCTATTATTTTCAATTAATCTTTTTAATGTCGACAAGTCAAATTTCTTCAAGTCAAGTTAAGTCACAAGTTATTTGTTTTCGCAAGTTAATTAAGTCAAGTCACAAGTCATTTGTTCGCAAGACAAGTCAAGTCACGAGTCAAAAAAATGTGACTCGAGTCCGAATCGAGTCCGAGTCAACTATTCGAGTTAACAACTCTGAATATGTGTCTTATGTTTGAGTCCAGAGATGATTTTCATATTTTTTATCTAAGAATACATTTTTGAGAGAAAGCATTTACAACATTTGTTTTGTAAAATTATACAAATTGCAGAATTTAAGAATAAAAAGTATGTACAAATATAATCTCATGACAATTTTTGCTCAGCGAGTCAGTGGCAGAATCCAAATTAATGGCGCTCCACGAATGAAAGTTGTGGTATTTTGCTTCATGTTTGTGTTACTTCCTTCAATCTGTCGATAAAAATATTAATCATAAAAAGGGGACTTAAATATATTTTGATATTTCCATTTTTTATCTCTGTAAACAGGTAAAGGGGCACCTTTTAATCTTTGCAAAGAAGAAGGGAGAGGGCAAGTCAGTTTATGTCATGACAATGGCCTCTGTTTTGTCCAGTGCCCCTGCTTGGCCCCTGTTTTGCTCTGCATGGCCCATTTCAAAGATGCCCCACGAATGAAAGTTGGGGTACACTATGGAAAGGCCCTATCTTAAAGCGTTTGTACAAATTATAAGCTGGGAAACAAAGGTAGGCCGAGGTAAAGGCCTTTTAAGTATTAACAAGTCCACTTATGTAAGGCTGTTGGGGCCCCCAACTTTGCCTTTAGGGGAAATACAAATTATACTGTATGCACGTATGCGCGTAATTTTTTTAACAATTTTAGTCTTTTTAGGGCGATATTTGTATTACTTTCTTTTATTACAAGATCAGATATATAGTCCTTGGAGAAAAAGTTTGTCATTGTTTGAAAGGGCAGGTTCGTTCTTTAAAAAGCCTCTTGTCCTCTTTGAAAGACACTTTTCCTTATGAAAAGGGGCACTTTTCCCTCAGAAAAGAGACACTTTTCCTCTCTGAATAAGACACTTTTTGAAAACTTTTGAGAAAAGTGGGAGCACGTTCCCGGTTCCCCCCCCCCCCCCCTCCCTTACCCCGTTCCGCCGCCGATGAAAAATAATCAACTTACCACAGAATTTCAGAGATGGTTTACTTGGTATAAGCCCAACATTAATTCCATATAACCATAATACGATGATGGAAACGAAATTTAACATTCGACAGAATTTTCAATACTGCTTCCCTCCTCATATTAGGTATATATAAATAGAATGTTATCCTCACCTACATATACACCTATATAGCTATGTCGGACGGTAAAGGCTTTTTCAAAAGATAGATATCGCCCATTTTTGCCGCTCTGCCAGTCTACGAATTATTGTGATTTTAGCCGTATGTGCAATGACACACCTAAAGTAAATCAGAGGCTATCGGAAGAAAGTTCCCCCTCGATGGGCAAAACAATATAACTTAACCTCACTTAAAGCCTCCCCAAGAAATCAATCAATACTCACATTTATACGGCCATCAACGACAGTTATATCGGATCGATATCTATTATTATATAATGGTAAAGGCACCTGTTATATAGGGAGCAGTACCTATAAATAGTTGGCCTAAACTGTATGTTGAAGGTCGTCCCGGTATTCCAATAAAGGAGTTTGATTGATGGAACGGTCGGGCCTTGCCATGGCGTCAGGGATAGGGAACAGGCTTACTATATTGCTGCCTGAACCAGTTGAGTAGCCAGGGTAATGGGAGCCTGGACCCCACTTAAAATAACGTTATGAGAATCCCATTGACCCCCACTTTTTGTACGGTGAAATGGAAAGTCACGTATGGCAGTATGGAGTTCATATCCCCCACCCTTTTGCACTATTTGGATGCTGAGTACACCATTGACCCCAATTTAAAAAAAGTTGACCAAGGAGTTACTTAATTTAGAAGCTTGCAACTGGAATTCCCGCAACATTTTGGGTGGAGGACCTTTTCGAAGCCAACTTTGTCTGTTAAACTTTTACAAACAACACATTTTGTTGTGTTTTTTTCCTTCCCACACTCTTCCACAACATCCGCGGCTTATATGCTTTTAACATTTAAAATGTAAATGACATTAATGTTTGTGCTAATTTCAACGTACCAGTACATTTTTACTGGGATACCATTTGCCAGTCATTAATCATGGTAAGGAACATTGGTGTACACAGAAGAGTCGAAAGGTCCGTTCGAAGTAAAGATATTATACAGACAGATAGGTATATAATTGGTCCAAAGCCCCCTGCATGAATTTTCATATTTGAAACTATTGTCCCTATTTCCAGTGATATGTAGTGGTGTAGCCAGGGGCTGGAAGAAATAATCCCCAAATTGAAATTCTCCCCCGTAGTTTGTAAACTCACGACCGTTTTATGTCGGGGGTGGTGCACCATTGGGAAGTGGGCCCTATAAGCAGATAAGCCACGAAAACAATAAGCAGAAAAATGTCGCAATAGTTTTTCATGCAAGTGCCAAATCTAAATTTAAAACCACACTTATCTAGAAGGGCCGACATTCATTTTCCCGGGGTCCCAAATTTTCTCGACGGCTTTAAAATTGAATATGTCTTATATGCCGATGGATCAATCTGCGTGTAGGGACGCACAGTCTGATAGGTCATTGAAAGTGGGCAAGAACTTGACATCAAAATTCCTGATCCCCTTTCGTCTCTTTTCATGGAATCGCATTTTGGCAACGAGTTTGTAAACGTGAACAAATACAAAATGATATAAGTCCTTTGTTTGAATCAACAAAGTTAGTTAGTTGACAAAAATAGTTTTTAATTTGAGTCAAAAAAAGTTAGACCACAAAAGTTTCGTAAACTTTATTCTGATATGATTCAACGGGTCTCTGAACTAATTGATAGGTTAATGGGTTAAATAGAAGCCGTTATCTTCATTAGTCAACATTAAAAAAAATGTAAATCAAACGACACTTAATATTATATACTTTGAGCTCAATAACAGCCTGCTTTTTTAATCTATCGCTTGGAAATACAAAACTAAGCATGCATAATTGTATACTCATATTTTATATTGCAAAATATTTTCGTCACAGGGTCAGACCGGGCGAGCGAAAGGGGCCCTAATGATTGAATGGACATGATGGAGTTTTGAATTAATGGACAGATTCAGGCCCCTATATCGAAAAATTCTAAAGAAAAAAAAGGTCATCACCTAGGTGCTTATTTCTGTCCAATTTCACACCGTTTTCGCTATTGTCAAGCATATAGGTTCTCGCCAATTGTTGTGTTTCCGCGGTTTGAACGCACAATGATCGGGTCCCTAGCACCCCGAGTCCGAGGCTGCTCCTTAACCCCCCTTCTCGACGGTACTGGGACAGATGGAAGGGAGCCGCCGAATATGAGAAGATTTACGATTTTATACTGTCCACCCAGTCATACATCACAAATGTAGCATATATTTGGTAACTCAGAAATAGAGCTTTTTCTGAAATTCAAAGTTTGTTCTACCAAAACTTTGTAAAAATTGTAACTCATTCTAATAGACTATAATCAACTCTAAGATTAGTGACGGCGCTATGGGGGCATTTGGACATTTCCCCCACAAGATCGCTTCCCTGCTTCCACTCCCCCTGCAAGAATTGCACGGGACATACTTTGTCCTCACGAGACAAAGCCCCAGCAGCTGGCGCCGCCACGCACTGCTAATGATCCTTATATTGTAATTGTTCAGTGTTCCACACTCCTCATTGGTCAAACATTTAAACAGTTAAAAGAAACATTCAAGTGTTAACCTTTGAGGTGATTATGACGTAATAATATTATAATTAATTTAATTGGCTGATTGGAGATTGACATAAGAATAGCGGCTAAGCCTAATCTAATATCGCGCCGTGTCATCTATTAACTACACTCTAAAAAAGAATCGTCAGATTTGACCATTACACACTTACATGGTCAACTGTGCACCGAACCAATGTTGGTCAAAATCAAACAACCATAACGTGGTCAAAATCAACCATAAAATGATATTTTTGAACAAATTTGATCATAATGTGGTCAAATTGGTTGTTCAATTTGATCAATTTGATTTCGTGGGGGAAATGTCTAAATGCCCCCATGGCGCCGTCACTGATCTGAGAGTTGATTATAGTCTATTAGAAAGAGTTGCAATTTGCAGAGAATTATTCAAATCTAATGCAAAGTTGACCATGTTGTGGTCAAAATTTCACCATTTCTTTTTTAGAGTGTAAGGTTCTCTGTCATTCTATCAAAATGTATATTTGCACTAAAATATTTTCAGCTAACCTGCCTGATACACAAAACATAACGAGATAAATATTTTGTTGACAGCAGCTCCTGAATTGGAAGTCGTAATTTGATGTTTGAACTCTTAAGTCTAATGCATGCGTCAAGGGGCTTTACGTGTAAATAATCTTTACATCGACAGATCGAAGTGCAGTTAACGTGTATGATATCGGATAATCACTTAAATTACGGAATGTTCATTTTAGAAGTCTATGCTTAAACATTTATTCTTTTGTGGGTATATTTGCTTATTTATGTCGATGCTGAGTTCTATTTTGCCATCATGGAAAGCGTCAAAGTCATCACCACCAAATCATTTAAAAAAGTGCGCGGTTTAACCTGGCGAGAGTGGATTCGTCCAGTCTTTGTTATGTTTTACTGCCTGTTTTGTTTTGTGGCGATTCCGGTGGTCATCTGGGATATTTATTACCACACCAATCACGCCTTCGATGGGTCATCGTGGGCTATATCCGGCACATGCGCCCTGGTCGCCATTGGAGTGTCTGTGTATGGAATACTTGGCCATGTCATCTATTTCACACAACCGAACCAACAGCGGTACATAACCAGGTAATGACTACATAGACTTCAACATAATTAAGATTATGGGCACCAGATTGTATACCCAGTGACCCATCAATAGCGGAAAAGAGGTTGAATTGCCCGAGCTTTGATTCCATATGCAGGGGTCCCGAGCAATGACACTTCCACAGCGCTTGTCATGGGTTCCGGGCACTAAATTTGTTCCTCAAGACTATAGTTGCGCCACTGGACGTAGCTTGTAGTGCTGTAGTAGCGGCACTGCACGGCATCGCCTTCTCCCCCTCCCCTAGAAAATCCAGCCGCATATCTAAAAGTGTTTGTCATCCCCGTGGTTGCAACCTCTTTGCCATGGGTGGGGTCGGGAAGGGATGAGGACATTACATATTCTGACCTAGCCTGTTTTCCTACCTTTTTTACAATTTATGGTCTCCATTTTTTTAAGGAACTTCATAACAATACATTAAGATTTTATAGGAGCCCGTGTAAAATCTACCAGGGAGCCTTGACACAAGTTGACAAGGCTGGGGTTATGAATGGAAACGGCGTAATATAATATCTTGAAGATGTACGGACAGAGATTTGATATTCACCAGAAAGCTTTCAATTCTCAGCAGAATAGTCTATAATTACATAAACATGTGCTATAAACCATGCAAATAGCAAAGAGTTTCAACAAAATTGTTTAACTATTGGCTATTTTACAGCAGTTTGAATTTTAAGGCCTGATTATAATACACTTTACAAATTTTATCTAAATTTTGTGATATTGCAAAGAGAAATACTACATGAATTTCTTTCGACTATGTTTAACATATAGGAATATTTTTTTAACATTTTCTTCCACAGAATTTTGCTTATGGTTCCAATTTATGCAATCGATAGTGTGAGTTTATATTTCTCTGTTTCTTTTTTTATTTGTTTAAAACATTCACAATTAATAACCTTTAATATTTTAACAAAAATCTAAAATAGATGCAATTGTTTTTAATTGCATATGAGAGACATGACTCCTTCATTCTGTCTGTCTTACACTTCAAACTCATCAAAAATTCGTTAAATTAACGACCGAAAATATCTGTTATACCCATTTTGACATGTTTGACATAATGCATGTACTGATGTAAGCAAAGCATAATTTGGTTTGCCTCTTTAAGCATAGACCTACAGTCTGACAATCGTGACCAAAAGAGATTGGGACAAATCCCCACTCCCAAAGATCAATGTTGGAAGTCACATTTAACCATGTTTTTGCAAATTGTACGACATTGAAAGAAAATTACCTAAAAAACAAAAAAACATTCCCGAAAATGGGAGAGAGTTACCCGAAAACGGAAAAATTACTGCCACAAATTGAAGAAAATTGCCCCCAAATCGAAGAAATTGCCAATAAATTAAAGAAAACTGCGCGAAAATTTAAGAAAATTGCCCAAAAATTGAAGAAAAGTGCCCGAGAATAAAAAAAAAAAATGCCTGAAAATCGAAGAAAAATGCCAGAAAATGAAGATTATATTTTGATAGGAACAAATGATATCATCACCAAATTTGGCCCATATTTTTATATTCATTTTAAAACTTAATTTCCCTAATATCCTAATATGCATAGCATATACTTGTATATCCCGCTATTTACATTTTACATACAGTATTTCGCCAGGAGGGGACGGGAGCGAGGGGTGCAACCCCCAACTGAATACACCACTGGGCAACTAGCTCATCCGATCAGGGATTCTTCCTCAATCTTTAATCCGTTAGTCGGGGACATTAAAGGAATATTTCCATAGATATTCCTTTAAATGTTCTTCTACACTAATCTTAATCATTTTGGAAGAAAAAAATAAAATACGAAATTAATTTTCAAAGAAAAAAAAAAAATGAAAAAAAATGTACATGAAGTGCTGTGATGACATCATAATGATAAATTAGACTCAGACCAACAATATCCTTTACGCAGACAAGAAAAATCTTTAAAATTCAATAACGTCTACTTAGGAATTAACTTGGTTTTTCACCAATCTGTTTATCTTTTATATCAAATATTTTAAAATGTAATTCCATGGTAATATTCCTTTAAGAAAAATATTGGGTTTAACCTTAGAATTTCTTGAATGACTTAACCCGTCGCGGAGGTTATACCCACCCTGACAGATAAAACTTAGTACTTTAAACCCAAACCTCGATCCACAACTTTCAGATGTTGAAGAATAATCTCCGTGCTTGTTTAGGAAGTTTCAGATATCAAGCATGGATGAAC